>NQII01001448.1:296935-359046 GCA_002778355.1 Clitarchus hookeri | reverse complement strand
CGCCACTTTGCCCTCGTCGGTTCTCGAGACCTTAGTGTTAAGAGCCGCCTAAATATCTCTACCTAGGGGTCAATGTCCTTGCCACTCCCGCCGGGGGACGTCTGCCAGAGCTTCACCCACCCGCCGGCGACGTGACTCACACAGGCGAAAGGAACATCCGCTGTCTGGAGGCTAAGCCCCTGACCCCACAATACCGCGGACACGCCCCTGCATGTAGAACAGGGGAAACGAATTCCTTTGCCGAAGAAACCCTACCCCTGTTGACAGTACAGTAAGGTGGTAACGTTGTAACAAAAGTACTTACTGTTACATTTACATTAACAACTTAACAGTATATACATTAACAGTGACATTAGTTCCTGACGCCCGAGAGAAAATAATATTAATATTTATTAGTTGCGCTTGGATGAATACAAATGTGCTGCAAATACATCAATACCTATTTTAAAACATATTCAGGATGCCAGTACCTGAGTACCCATTGTTAAATATCCTTAATACGTAGGGTGACTTTTCGCGTAAAAATCGGAGCACACAGTAGACTTCAATACTATATACACACCTCAGCTGTTGTTATACCTCCATTGGCTGCTGGAGCCGTGTCCGTCTTTGACCAAGCCACTCAGGACTAAGTAACTCCGACACTGAACCTTCGTGATTCGTGCGAAAACGGTTAACACGGGCCAGAACATTTTTTAGCTAATAAGAAGCTGGGCGACCCTACAGTGCTTTGGATTCTATCTTGTCTCGAAATCTTTTCGCGAAATATCAGTGCCCCTATTAATACGTAATTAACATGTTGTGTATATGATATAGTTCACAGAACACGTCATCTATTTTGCAATGTTAATTGGGAGCATAGCAACTTGGGCTCCCATATTCTGAAGTTTTCGAATTTTCGGTACTGTATTTTGAAAACTCTAATGTGTGCACTTATATGGTCCTTATATAAATCTCTTTCAGCTAATGAAATAAGAAAAAAAATATCGTGGAACATGGCTTTCGGGGCGCCGCCTACTCGTAGCTATTTAGTTCGTTTGTGGCTGAGAAGCAAGCGAGCGATAAGGGCGACACTGACACGCGTTCTTAGTGCCCCATCCACCCCTACGAGCAAGGCGCTGGACTGGCGTGCAGTGTTCTCGTCGTGCTACGGGACTTCTTATTGGTGGAAAGTCTGCAGCAAAGTTCAGTGCAGGTCCCTATAATAGTTTTCCGTGTTTCCGACCAGTACATTACTAGATACCGCAGTGTGAGAAAGTCGTTTGTAGTTATGTTGGAGGTCTCGGGGAACAGCACACATAATGTGCGTGATGTATTGACAGTGTTATACGCACTTTGTCTGAAGTGTGCTTTCTTTTCGTACATAGGTCTAATTAGGACACGTTTAGGGGTTCCGTAAAAAAAACGCAGGTTTCTAACACACTGCAACGCAATTCAAACGACATGCAGGCTGGGCCCTTAAGAGCTCGATGCAATACGTAGTGGTATAATCCATTCACGGTTACTTCACACTCTTCTGAAGCCCTACTGAAGTTCTACTTCCAGGATATTGTTCCGCCTCACGCAATCTAAGCTTAACCAAGTCTAGAAAACTACATCAGAGGGGAACGCACCGAATTCGTGCGCACACAATTGTAATAATATTTCGCATGAGAACTATTTCTTACTGGGCCCTACCAACGCAAATGTTTTCTCACTCTTTTCTAAATTCTTATGTGTTATTAATTCAAATGTTATATAAGTAAAATATAGGTAAAACTTCATTTTAACGAAAAATAAGGTCCTTTTATGGTAACTTGAGATGATGGAAAACTGCGAAAAATTTTTGAGCCAACTATCTTCTATAACACTACTACCGTGACCGGCAGTTATCTGGGCAAGTCTCAGTGTGGTGAAGCCATAGAAGCGGAGTCGCCGTGGTAAGGGCGAAAAGGGGGGGTTAAGGGCATGCGCGCAGCCGACAGCAATGTATTGGCTGTTCGGAAAACATCGGTAGCAGATAATGTACGTGACTGAAGATGGAACGGAATGGTAACTCGCGGAGATGCAGCAAAGAACTGTAAATAATAAAGACTCCTATACTGATGGCGTGCACCATGGTTCGCCTTTAGCAGAGCCATTATAAATTCAGTACAATTAGTTGGGGGGGGGGGNATACACCAGCATTATAATGAAATCGACCGAGAAAGTGTTTGTAGAAGATATTATGCCTTCCGATTTTTTTACGTATCTTATCTATTTGCCTTTCACATCGTGAAGTGCTTGTAGGTAAGATGTTTTGTTATTAAAGCTGTACAATTTTTAATACATAGGGGGCCTATCACATTCGGTAAAACCTGTCCACGACAATTGAAAGTATGGCGTTATTTTACGGTGTAAAGTGCAATGTTTGCATGAACAATATGTATATATTTATTTGCCTACTTCATCTGTAAACTGTATCACTATCAGTAACAATAATATTCACGTCTTTCTGCTCCAGTTTTAATGCACGTGAATGGTCGGCCAAAGGAAAAAAAAACTGCTCACACACTGTGCACATCAGTAAACCACACCCTGTATTAAGGTCAATGATGCATCGTTCCTGGCCACCAGCTTGCCTGCACCGTTCCTGGCAACAAGCATGCCTGTTATCTTAGGAAGTTTGTGAGCTCCACCCCTCCTGGAAAAATAGCGCCATATAATTTTTTAGTGCGAGAGAAATTCTCATACGCGACAAATGATGGGTTTTTAAAAGACGTTATTTACACTGCTTTTGTTTGTGTATAAGCTTTATACTCTTTCATATGTAAATACGTAAGGCCAGTGACTTTTCGCGTAAAAATCGGAACACACAGTAGACTTCAATACTATAAACACACCTCAGCTGTTTTTATACCTCCATTGGCTGCTGGCGCCGTGTCCGTCTTTGACCAAGCCACCCAGGACTAAGTAACTACGACACTGAACCTTTGTAATTCGTGCGCGAACGGTTAACACGGGCCAGAAATTGTTTTAGCCAATCAAAAAAGCTGGACGACCCTACAGTGATTTGGACTGTATCTTGTCTCGAAATATTTTCGCGAAATATCACTGCCCCTAGTAATTACTATTCTACTTTGTGCATTCCGATATACGAAACTTATGGGGGATGAGCTAGTTTGTGCAAAATCAGCAGATTTTCCCAGCATGCACCAGTGGGCAGACATCTCTCGCCAAGCCTTCTGTTAGGTTAAATGTAAAACATATTCAGTTAAGAGCACTACTTTGTAAATATTGTTAATTGCTATTCACAGTAAAGCGAGAACTTTTGAGGTCCTAGTTACTTTTTCCTTCCAGCCATTTTTTTATCCTTTAACCACCTTTCTAATAAATATTGCAAAGTAATAAACACAGTGTGTATATTCCACCTTAATCAGAATATATCATCTAAGGCTAAAAGAAATAAAATTTATTTATAGACTATTATTACAAATGAGAGGGCTTTCAAAAGCGCTCACTTTACTGTGAACAGCCTTTATCAACTTTATATATTACATAATATTATTATATCTAATGCCATTTTTCATGATTATTAAAATTTACAAATTTTAGTGTATGGATAATTTGGTAATGTTGATAGTTTAGCTGGAAATCATGTGTGTTTTACTGCACGCCTTATCACTCGTTACATACTTTCTGGAGATTCACGCTACATTCATTATCTCAGCGTATTGTTAACGCGCACTTATACTTGTTATGAACTAAAAAAAGAAAGACAAAATGCTGAATAAATACGTTTTGGTGAATCCCATTACACGAGTCTATGTATGAAATTTACTTAAATATTGATGTGACTTTTTTGTAGGTTTATGTGCTTTATTGTTTACTATGTTGCATTACGGTTCATTACTTGCGTGCGTAAGAACGCACGTTATGGTTATAATAAGGAATTTTCAAACATTGTGTCTCGGGCTGTGCAGCGAATGTTTTCCGTCCTGCTCGTATACGGCCGGCGCGCGACGGAGGTACTGGACATACCTCAAGACCTCGCGCGCCCAGATATTTAACTGCCGGCCACTGTAGTTTATTCTTTCATGATTGGATGCATAAGGGTTTTGACTCGGCTCAGTTGTTTACAGACCAACCACGAACGTTCTGCCTTATAGTATCATAATCCTCGTCNNCATGCGCGACAGCCAATAAGTAGGGGCAGTGATATTTCGCGAAAAGATTTCGAGACAAGATACAGCCCAAAGCACTGTAGGCTCTTCCAGCTTCTTTGATTGGCTAACAAATGCTCTGGCCCGTGTTAACCGTTCGCGCACGAATCACGAAGGTTCGGTGTCGGAGTTACTTAGTCCTGAGTGACTTGGTCAAAGACGGACACGGCACCAGCAGCCAATGGAGGTATAACAACAGCTGAGGTGTCTATATAGTATTGAAGTCTACTGTGCGCTCCGATTTTTACGCGAAAAGTCACTGGCCCTACCAATAAGGAAAGAAAACTGTCGGGCACGTGTGCGTTGAATCCTAGCAAGCGGTCAACCATCGTACTCTCTACACACGCGCGGCATATTTGGGAAATAACTAAACGCGCCGTGAAAGGGGGAGATTTTTCCAACGGCTCGATTCAGGAAGTGCGAAGGAACCGCGGACAGGCTGTAGTGTCCGCCTCTCCACTTTACTCGCTGTCTGTGGGTACGTGCGCGAGCGAGCGAGCGTCGTGCCAGCGTGGCGCCAGGGCGGGCGGCGCCGTAGGTACTGGAACGTTTCCCGGTTGGTGGGGGGATGATTGAAGAGGGGGGGTCGGGGAGGAAGCGCACGCTACTCCCCAGTTCAGTTCAGTGGCGTGCGACCCACCCGGAAGACTTCCGCCATGGTGATCCGCGGGGGAGACGTCTCTATAGGTAGGGTTTATTCTACTCAGATCAGGAGAAAAATGTGATTTCTTATGGGGGAGTTAGGCTTAGGGTTAACTTCCACCGCCAGGTGCGCTGTGTTCCAAAAGGTGACTTTTAATTTAAAAAGTTTTAATCTACCGTGAATAATAAAATAGAAAAATCTTACCTGGTTATGAAGTTATTTTATATTTGATTTATGATTATTGTAATAATACTTTTTTTTTAACGTAGGAAATAGAGAAAATTTGGTGCATTACCGACACTAGCGCTTACCTAGCGGCGAAAATTTTTGGTTGCCCAACTTTTAACTTTTATCTTCCCAACCTGTAGTAGAAGGAACCTTTCTCTAGGTGAGCTCAGGCAAGGCAACACACACGCACTACCAGTGCTGCCAATTACAATTTTGAAAATCCGCCGAATGTTCTCATAAGATTCACTAAATTCCCGCCAAATGTAGAAAAAAATCAGACAAAATATATTAAAAATAATTTAAAATAGAACTACGTAAAAAATGGTTAAATTTAAAGGATTCAAGTTGGTTAATTATAATAATACTGCATTTTATATTTATTAAACTTTTTTTCTGACAAATTCAAAACAGTTTTTTAAACTTTGACGTGTAAAAATTCCATTTCTGAAACAGTATTATACCAACTCCGCCAAAATGGATATTTCTCCGCTAAATGTTTTTAAATCCCGCCAAATGCCCTGCCGAGTCACTCTCAGCTCGCAGTCAGGGCCGTACTTAGTTAAGGTTTAGGGGGTAGGCCTCACCCCTCACCCCCCCCCCCTCCGACGCGAATCGCTGGAAAGGTGTGAAATCGTGTGCAAGGGGCGAAACATTGAGAGAGAACGCAAGGAAAACTAAATATGAACGAATAAATAATTGCAAGCAGGTATTCTTTTAAATATAGACAAGTTGTTAAAGTTTTGTTTTTTTAATAATGTTATGCGTATCACTGTTGAAACTTTTTTTTTTCTGTGAAGGTGGCTGGCACGTTTCATTTTCACCCTTCACATTAATTTGTATGCTGTACATGGGCGCTAACACCAAACATTACACGGGAATTAATTCGTGCTTAAAAATGGCAAACTTGGGAACAACCAAAAACGCATTCGTTCAATTTATTACCGACAGGTGGTTGGAAAAATAATTTCACTTAATGTATATTGCAGATTAAACGAAGACAATTTATTGTGTGACTGTCCACAATTATTTCGCAGTTGGTGCCTTGTTCCACTCGATACTTTGTGCCATGGCCGCTGTTATGTTTACCGAGGCCGTTGATTTTCAGATTTGTTTGTGATAAGGACATGTGCGATACAAACAAGTTTGGGAAAATGAGGCGTCATCCTTGAATGCCTAATTATAAAATGTAATTGGCGTCAACTCCCAAAATCATTTTAGCCACTTTTCCGCTGGATGGATAATAGAAAAAAAAAACCGTAATAAAATCATAGTAACATAAAAAAACGTTATCCTTGTTGCAGATGGGTTCCCTAGATTCTTTAATATTCGGCATCTTTTGTAAACGTTAGGTTTACAGAGGGACAATTAAGGCGTGACATTTTTACGATTTATAGCGGAGTTGAGTATGAAGCGTTTTTAGCGGCTCTTTAACAACAGGGTCTCGAGAGCCGATGAGGGCGAAGCGAGATGAGTGTGGAGCAGCGCCGGAATGAAAGGGCGGGGGAAACAGGAGATCCCCGAAGAAACCTTCCTACCAGCGGCATCGTCCCGCACGATTCCCACGTGCGAAAATCCGGAGGGTGGGGGGTGACCCCGCCGGGAATCGAACCCGCTACGCCTTAGTGCGAGGCCGATAGCCGCTACGCCAACCGTGGCTCCTTTTACAACTGAAGACAACTGGAGGGGGGGATTATTAGTCCATATTTTTAGATTTCAGGATAGTTATGTCACTTGCTTTTAAATGGAGCCGTGAAATTATCGTGTTTCAGTCGTGGGGAAGAGCGAGATGAGTCGCAAGAGACAGCCATTTCTTGATATCAGTATTCAGTGGACGACCATGACAAGTGTTGAACTTAACCCCGCAACGTTCACATTAATTTTTCAGTTGAGGTGTTGCGAAACAAGGAATTTTTTGGTATCGACGGTAACTACGAATGTCTTATATATATATATAGGGCCAGTGACTTTTCGCGTAAAACTCGGAGCACACAGAGGACTTCAATACTATATACAAACATCAGCTGTTGTTATACCTCCATTGGCTGCTGGTGCCGTGTCCGTCTTTGACCAGGCCAACTCAGGACTAAGTAACTCCGACACTGAACCTTCGTGATTCGTACGAAAACGGTTAACACAGGCCAGAACATTTTTTTTTTTAGCTAATCAAAAAAGGTGGATGACCCAACAGTGCTTTGGACTGTATCCTGTCTCGAAATCTTTTCGCGAAATATCACTGCCTCTACTTCCTATAACAACTGACACTATGCAGTCTATGGAAAGAGTTTCAGTAGATCCATGGCACAAGAAGCGACCTGTGATAAAATAGTTGTTGTGTCAGAAGCAGCCAGTAGCATTATCCAGGGAAATGCGATGTCCGTATTGGTGCTAACACCTGGACTTGTACAGCACCGACCATGATTGTACCTATTCTGCAACGCGTCACACGTGAACGAGTACACTCGGGATAATATGTTGAGGGATTAAAAGTGCTCTGCTGTAAAAATATAAATGTGACTCTTAAAGGTTTCCTCCCCAGTGGTCTTCAATAGGTAATTCAAAATGAAAGCCTGACGCAATAGGCTCTTTTTGGGTAAGCTGTCCGAGTTGACGGCATGTCGAGGCGTTGCAGATGCTGGTGTGCGTTCGTGTCGTCCTTGTATAGTCACAGCAATTCTTCAACCGTGTCGCCATATTTCGTCCAACCGTTCATACAAGTCGACCAGTTAATACACCAATGATCATGCTATAATAGTCTATTCACGGTTACTTTCAACTTTTGTGAAGTCCTGTTAAGGTTCTACTTCCAGGATATTCCTCCGCCTCGTGCAAACTACGAACTTAGAAAATTACACCAAAGCGACAACGCACCGCGTTCCTGCGCACTCAGTGCGATAATATTTTGCACAAGAACTATTTCCTTCTATTTATTACCAGCACACCTATTTTATCGCTGTTTTTATTAATATTAATTGTTAGTGAAATATTATCATCCAAAAATAAAACATAAATCAAATTTCTATTTAAGCTTAATAATGTAGTTTTGTGTTTTTTTTTTGTGTTAACACAAGTATAAAAGCCTCTGTTAGTGACGTAATTAGCAAATTAAGCAAAAACATTTTACAAGGGTGGTTTTAAAGAGGTTTGATTCAAGAAGCGCGGAGAAACCGCGAATATACTGTACCTTTGAACGTGTCGGTTCGCGACCTAGAAGCACGGCAACGCTAAGGGCGAGTCAGTAATGCTCGCCGGATCTACCTCCACGCGCAGATCGCCTCTATGCGCATGGGACGGAACTGACGTGGGGATCTTTTCCTTGGAGACTCGTTTTTATGAGACTTTCGATAGGTGTACCGAGAGTTTTCTACCCTTGCGAGTACGGGGGAGGGGTACGTTTCAGCCACGTTCATTTATCAAAAACACGTACCGAAATGGAAGTGGGGTAGTGGAAATTAGTCGCCATACTTGAATTCTTTACCACTTGTTATTTGTCAACAGATACCAGAAAAAAATCTCTCAGAAGCGCGGTTATTCCGGTAGACAGCGATTAAATATGAAATACAAATCGAGGACGGTAATAACCGGTGATCGGTTTCAAGCCGTGTTGGAGCGTGCCGGGAATGGTTTCTGGTTTCTTCCTGGTTTATGAGTCGGCCACTGAAGTTACGTCACAGCTTGTACTTTAAAATACAGAGGTGAGCGAGCGAGTGAAGAGATTATGGGCGGCTCTTTAACATCGGAGGTCTTGAGAGCCGACGAGGGTGGAGCGAGGCGAGTGTGGAGCAGCGCCGGAATGAAAAGGGCGGGGGAAAACGGGAAATCCCCGAGAAAACCACCCGCCGTCCAGCGACATCGTCCGGCACGATTCCCAAATGCGAAAAATCTGGAAGCGACCCCACCCGGAATCGAACCCGATTCGCCGAAGTGGGAGGCTAGTAGTCCAGCCACTAAACCATCGCGGCCCCAGAATGCAGGGGTTAAACAGCCGCTTATGCATCGAACTCCCGACCGCACACGCCAACAAAATGGCGTCACTTGCCAGCAACGTGTCGGGACGCCGTTAGCCAATCAGCGCCTGATAACTTGCTCCCCAGCTGGCAGCCCAGCACGCAGTAGGAACTCAGAAACAGGACCCGTTCCCAGAGCCTCGCGCAACCAATCAGAGAATGGATATGTGCACATCAAAGGGACCGCAAGGAAATTTCGCCTCTGTGTAATTGTTTGCTCCGTGGCTGTTTTCTACATCCGCTTCACATCATGTTCGTTTGCCTCGTCGTAATATGTTCAGCAATCCCTGTACTACAGTGGGTATTGGTTATAGTCTATTCGCGGTTTCTTCACACTTTTTGAATCAAACCTTTTAGAAATCACCCCATTTATGATGTGTTTGATTGTTTCCTAAAAATGCTATGTATCACAAGCATTTTTTTTTCTTGTGTTAACATAAAAGTATCTCAGTTTTGGTTAAACTAATATTTCATTTATATGTTATCCATAACTTATAATATTTCATTTATAATTAATATGAATAAAAACAGTGACAAAATAGGTGTGTATGCCTAGTAAGA
This sequence comes from Clitarchus hookeri, assembly GCA_002778355.1. NCBI lineage: Eukaryota > Metazoa > Arthropoda > Insecta > Phasmatodea > Phasmatidae > Clitarchus > Clitarchus hookeri. The sequence goes on along the minus strand of NQII01001448.1, from coordinate 349,429 downwards.
AATAGTTCTTATACAAAATGAGCTTTGTTTTCTCGAGGCGGAGGAATATCCTGAAAATAGAACTTCAGCAGGGCTTCAGAAAAGTGTGAAGTAACCGTGAATGGACCATAATGCAGCAGCGTTCATCAAGAATGTATGAAAGCTTTATATTTCGCACTTGACCGGGAGACTTTGATAATGGTTCCCGGACTTGAACCTGCATGCTTCCTTCTAAAACACGCTATCCGAAGCTTTGGCAACAGCTGTACCGGGTGTTTAAAAAAAATGAACACTGAAAAACTATTTCTCTTAAAAATTTTAGACGAAAATATATATATTTACCCTTTCCCCTAAATTGAGTTTTAAGGCAGCTGTGCGCTCTCATAAAATCTTATTTTAAAAACTGTTTACCAGAAGGTGTTCCGACAAGGCGACATTTTTTTTTTTGTTAACCGCGTATCCAGAGATCCGTTATACACCAACTCCATTCACCGATTTTAATCGCAAGTACGAACGAAAATAATCTTAAAATTCAATTCTTGAGGGCGCATAACTGCTTAAATAATTACGTAAGGGGAAAAGTGGTACACGGGTTTTAGTTTTTTTTTTTTCGTAAGGAACAACATGCCACAGTTTGTAGGTGTTGTTAAAAAGCACCCGGTATAAGTACAGTAAGCTACAGGATAAGCGACATGCGTCAAAATACCAATACTGTAGAGGTAACGAAACAGTTAAAGTGCGCTGGTCGTCAGGAATCGTCCACATTAGCATGCCCTTTCAAGAATTCTGACGTGAGTGCATGAACTCTGAATGGTCCCTTTTTTCCGAAGGGGAAGAGGGGGGGGGGAGTGGTAACTCAAAAATGACGCGGCAAGGGTGCGAAGGATATATACGCCCAGAGGGAAACACCCTCAAAAATACCCTGTTTGCGTTACATCGATTGTAATTAGGTAGCGACGTTTGCGCGAAAGTAATTTTCAATGAAGTAGCCGATACATTTTTCAAGTTTTTCGCGAAGGTTGATGGAACACCAGGTTTCCACGCTTGGGGTCCTGGGTTCGAATTCCGGGTAAGACATGCGAATGTGTGTCATTTTTACACCAAGGTTTAGGTTTAGTTTAGTATGTAGGCAGTCAGCCTGACCACCTTACTGACAAAAAGCTGAAAGGTTAATAATAATAATAAAAAAAAAAACAATTGTCAACGATTGCGAATGTTCACGAAAGAACTCTGCAGGTTGCGCCACCTAGGGCAGTAGTCTTCGTAAAGGAGACACTGTAAAGGTAGCGCCAATGGCGACTGGTTTTTGGTACCGTGCTTCGGTAGCTCGCGAACCAGCTGGAAGTAATGATGTGCTTACGGTGATGGATTGTACGCAGCAATGCAAGGAGCCTCATCCGGTGTTTGTCTTTGCTTACGCAAATATGCCGATGCGATTCGCTTCCCAAGCCACTTTAGATGCGGCGAATCGTGTGCTGTGCGTCACGATGCTCTCACCACACACACACACACACACACAGAGAGAGAGAGAGAGAGAGAGAGAGAGAGAGAGAGAGACAGACAGAGACAGAGACACAGACTAAGAGACAGACAGAGACAGAGACACACAGAGAGAGAGAGAGAGAGAGAGAGAGAGAGACAGACAGAGACAGAGACACAGACTAAGAGACAGACACAGTCACACACACATACACAGAGAGAGAGAGAGAGAGAGAGAGAGACAGACAGAGACAGAGACACAGACTAAGAGACAGACACAGTCACACACACATACACAGAGAGAGAGAGAGAGAGAGAGACAGACAGACAGAGACAGAGACACAGACTAAGAGACAGACACAGTCACACACACATACACAGATTCAGACACACATATACATACATACGTACATACCGTTGGTGAAAAGGCTTTTGCGGTGTTAGCTACCTACGCGTGTCACACCATTAACTACGAAATTATTAGTACCAACGACACTGTTTTACACTGGTTGAAGTAACTACTTTCCATGCATGTTTGTAATTTACTTCGCGTTTCACTTATTTTTGTACTTTTGTCGCGTAGCGTTCGCTGCTAAAAATTTATTTATTTATAACACAGTGCCTGTACTTCTAAATGTTATACTTTTAGGTTGTATGCTGTTATTTGAGCACTTCTGAAATCCCTGCTTAGGATCTAATTTGCTGCCTCTGTGTATTCTTCCGCCAGATGTAAATTTTTATCATTGGCGCGTGAATTAAATGGACGGGCCAGTGGCAATCAAGTTGAACTACGAAATTGTTACTAACATACTTATGTTAGTAACATGTTGATGCCTACTCTTAAAAGCATAAAATAAACGGAAACTGAATGAAATAAATTCCTTATCCACAAATTTAATACCACGTTGATAATACAACATTAATACTTTGCGTCTTTTGTTGGGGGAAAAGTAAGCATTTCATGGCAATGGCCAAACCAAGTTTTGCAGCACGTGTCTATATTCCCGACGCTTGTTTGAAACATTTCCCATAAAATGCAATATAGGTAGGGGCAGCGATATTTCGCGAAAAGATTTTGAGGCAAGATACAGTCCAAAGCACTGTTGGGTCATCCACCTTATTTTATTGGCTAAAAAAATGTTCTGGCCTGTGTTAACCGTTTGCGCACGAATCACGAAGGTTCAGTGTCGGAGTTACTTAGTCCTGAGTGACTTTGTCAAAGACGGACACGGTGCCAGCAGCCGATGGAGGTATAACAACAGCTGAGGTGTGTGTATAGTTTTGATGTCTACTATGAGCTCACTGGCCCTAAATAGGCCTATAGGTGATTCGCAAACCACGCTACTGATCTACGTTAAGACTTCTTAATATCACCTTAACCGAACATAAAGCCTCCCTCTAATTGGTTGTGTTAATGCTACAACGTATATACACCTGCTAAATTGTTTTTTTGGAAGAAAATTCTTTCATCCGTATTAAATTCTTGGTTTTTACATACTCTCTCGTGGGGGTCAGTGGATCCAAAGAATTTGGAGGACGTATGAGATGGTATTTCCCTAAATTTCAATGATTATCACAAATGTTTAGAAAGTAAGTATAATAAAACAAAAAAATAAGGTATCCTTGAGTGTGGGTTACTTGGTATTAGTGGAATCTCATTTTTGTCTTCAAATGTGGATTATTTTTCTGCCGAATTGGCTCCCAAGTGGTTTGGCCATAAAAGATAGTGGCATTTTTAAACTCTCGTTACCTCATTATTAGAAGATACACTGAATCCCATGAGTCAAAAGGTTCATGTAAGTAACGTTAAGAAATTTTATGAATAGTTTTATAGTTTTGTGTAAATGAAAACAAGTACTGTGACTGCTTAACCACAGCACACATTAATGAATTTTATTTCTTGCGAAAACTGAAACCACAAATAAAAAGCGGGTCTGAATGGGGTAAATTAGAATTTACGTTGAATGGAAGAGTCAGCGGTGTTATTTCCCACCGACCTGTGTGACGTTTGTAAAAGTGAGTTTGCTATTGATTTCCTGGCGAACGTTGACCTTAACGCCCTCCTCTTTTGCTAATGCGGACGGCCAGAGAGTCCCATTGCCTCGTGCGAGGTCCTTGCCGTAGCGACGAGATACATTGCTTGAGTGCTGCCGACATCACGTGACATCATCTGAACTGAACCGAACACTGCACTTTTACAAGAAAATTTCTTATACTGCGTTTCACACAAGTGCACTAAAGTTTGACAGACAGTGTGGCCAACCTACACACTGTGTAAACAGTAAATGCTCTCGTTTGCAAAGTATTCTAAGAACTGATGATTCGTTGCGGGATTTATGCTGTTATGTTGAGGGTATTGATGATCATCGCGTGAGAAAATGGTACTTAGAACTGAATGTCGTAGTTCAAAACTTAAATTTTGCTTACAACATTTTTGGTTTAAATTATGTTTTTAAAAGTAATGTACGATTTTTTTGGGCTATCGTCGAATTGGTTAACAATAATGGCGGAACATACGGACAGTACAGTCAGTGAAACGTTTTCAGCTCTGTGAATTCCATTGTGCATGTGATCTTTCTTCGTCACGCTTATGCGAGTACCTTTTTTGTGTTATCAGAAGATTTTTGTATTTAACTTCATTAAGCATAGTTGGTTGTGTGGGTGCCTTTGTGGTGAATTTTCTTGCGTGGAATGCGATATTATCGACACGTACATGGCTTGGTCCGACTTTTTCGTTCCGCAGTTCATTGTCTTCGCGAAACTGGCGAAGTGTCGTTTTTACTTGACCGATTACGCGATTACCGATTACCGATTAGCGGCAGACAAACCTGTCCAAGGATGGCCACAGAACAACGTGTGTTCAGGAGTTGCAACCGTAAAGTGTTTTGTAAATAATGTATTTCAAAATGGTTACATTTGTAAGTGGTCTAGAAAACCACCTTTCAACGCTGTTTTGTAAGTGTAAAAACCAACACGTTTATTATATGTAAAATCCAAAAAGTGTGAGGTTAACTTCGCCAAAAATATTTACGTACATACAGAATGTGTTTATTGTTCGCATCGGTACGAACAACATAATATTGATAGCAATTTTCCTTCTTTCGGCGGGATTAAAACTTTGCAAGTTATAATAATTTGAATGTTACTTCCGTACGAACAAAATTGTGTACTATATGTACTACAATACGTCATCCAGTATTATACTGTCCCATAAGAAGTGCTGAAAAACAATCCGTCTCATGAAAGACGTTAAACTAAAGTCTCTCCCAACACCATAGCCATAACAAAAATAAAGTAAGCTGGAATGGTAACCTACATTGTTCATTTCATTTGTTTACACACTTATTTTCTTCATAGATAAAACAGCTGTGGCGGAAGGATACATGGTCGCTGCGCTATATTTCTAGAACTGGCAAAATAGAGTGAACTTATAGGTATGAAATAGAGTATGGCCGCCTACAGCAGACGACTGCCGGCGGGCGGGGGAATTAAAGATGGAGGACGTAAAAAGCAAGAGAGTGTGGAAAGGGATGGGAGACAAAAGAGAGAATAAAGGAGATAAGCAGAAATATGCGAAAACCAAAGGATAGAGCGGACGAGAGAGAACAGGCATTGGAGGGACAGGAAGGAATGAGAGATCATGAAAAAAAATAGGAATGCCAGATCATGAAGTATAATGAATCGGAATGCAAGAGCATGAAGATACAAGGTGGAATGATAGAGCAGGAAGTTGGGAATATGGGAAAAGGGGAACTTAGAGGTAAAAAGAGAAATTTCGAGAGAGAAACAAGATGGACGCTTTTGACGAGGAATGATAGAGCAGGAGATGGCCGCCGTGGCACCGCCGCCTGACTCCTGGTGCGCCAGTTATTTTGTAACATTACAAACAAATTAAAAATTAAGTTTAGTTTTATTTCTATTAAGATTTCCATCCCTCGCTAACTTTGATGCGCCCCTGGCGTCTGGTAACATTAATATTTCGTACGCGTGCGGTGAAGTTAAATTACGCCTGCTGCGATGCACGCTCTGAAATTCGTCGTTTCCCTTCCGCCCACATTTGAGTAACGTCGTTTGGGACAGTAAACTATTTTACGTCACCACCTTTGGTTTCGTGAGTAATTGTTGTACCTATACACTGCACAGCTCGGCATAGTGTCAAATTCTGAAAACAGTATAATCACAAGACAACAGGCGAAAAATGTTTTACCCTGAGACAATTAGTGTGTCTCGTCACAGGCGCATACTTCCTTTTCCCAAAATTCAGCTGACATCACGGTGGGTGGGCAAAGGAAGCGAACATGCGCATGACCTCACCTTTCCTCCTTACGCTATTGCCTTCCCCCTTCACTGTATTTCGCTCTTCATGTGAGTAGTGATTAGCTTAACACACACACACACACACACACACATATATATATATATATATATATATATATATTCTAGTATCTATAACAACTGTGACTGTGACAAACAAAGATGTGCTAGTTTTATCTGTGATTTTGTTACCTCGATAAAATAAACGCATATACGTCGCATGTCACTAAAAAGTGTTCATTTTAAAAACACCAATACGTAACTATGGTTATGGTCGCATTAAACGTGTTGATTTGTATACATCAGCATTTAAATGTAACTTGAAAGTTTTGTGGTTTTAGACTGAAATTTCTCTGTATTACAACTTACCATAGAAGTGCATAGAAATAAAAACATCCCCTGTTATTATACTGCTATGGTTTGTAGGCTGTCTGTATAATAAGACAGTAAGGTGGAACGAACATTATATTAAATTAAAGACATTCCTGTACATATATTTATTACCGTTTTGAACAAGTTTTAGTTACTCAATGAATATTTTGTTTTAAAATCACTTAGTCGCCATCTATTAGTGAACATGCAAACTCCAATATTTTAGACGTCTAACCGTGTCGTTGTGACACGTCACAGGCAGCTGTAATGAGCTGTGACCGACGGCGTCGGTGACTGTGACAAGCGAAGCAGTCATCGCAAACCTTTGAACGTGTGTCCTTAAGCGACATCGCTGTCACAGATGTTTCAGCGACCTCGTCACAGATGTATCCCGTGACAGGGAACTGTCTGTGGCTGTGTATGCTGCGATTTATCGGCAATCTGTACTCGTGAGTGAGTTTGTCAGAAGTGCCCGTGGGCCGCCGAGGTCGTGGTTAGCGCGCAGCGTATTTAGGAGAAATAAATACTCTACTGCGCATGCCTTTGAGAGCGGCCATCACCACCACGCATGTGCGCTTTTTCACTGGTAGGCCGTGTTGCAATTATAGTCCATTCATGGTTACTTTCAACTTTTCTGAAGCCCTGCTAAAGTTCTACTTCCAGGGTATTCCTCCGCCTCATACAATCGAATCTTAACCGAATCTAGAAAGTTACACCAGAGGGACAACGCACCACAGTCTTGCGCACTCAGTTACATAATATTTTGCGTAAGAACTATTTCTTGCTAGGCATTACCAACACACCTATTATCTCTCTGTTTTATTGATATCAATTATAAATTAAGTATTATAATTTATGGATAAAATATAAGTAAAAGTTCAAATTAACCAAACATATGGTACTTTCATGTTAACTCAAGTATTAAATGGTAGTGATACATGGCATATGTGGGAAACAACCAGACACGTAATATATGGGGTGTTTTTTCAGAGGTTTTGTTCAGAAAGTGTGAAGAAACCGTGAACAGACTATAGTCAGATTTTCGTTTTATATTTCGTCATTTGCATCTAGAACTTTGTGAGGTTTTAATTGGAACACTGCGGCATTCAACTGTTTATCATGCACTATTGCTGTAAACGACTTGGCTGATACGAGATAAACGTGAAATAATTATTTAAAAAACGAAAACGCGGAAGTTTTTAAAATAAACCGCTCATAAAAATATATTTTAAAGCAAAACTAATATCAGCAATTTAATATTTGTGACTAATTGTTGATATTAGCTTTGCATTAAAAAATACATTTTTTATGTTAGTTTAAAATTATATAACAGGCATATAAAATTTTAATAAAAGAACTTTTTTTAACTTGTATAAGATAACCACATTTTTCTTTTAAACGCTATAAAGTAAGAAAAAAATAGACGAGGCGTAATTTTTATAATTTGGTATTTTTGTCCTAAAAATGCACTTTATAATAATTTGTATAAAATATATAATATTTTTGTACAACATGCAGAGTCCTGGAATTTTAAGAAAAATGTGGTATTTGTTGTATGCAAAAATTATAATGGTCGACAACCTACATGTATGTTTATTAACACAAGTTTTTAAAGATAAATACAATTTTTTTAAATGCAGAATGCTATATTGCTTTTAAATTCTTATCTGTATTTTCGTACATCGGAGAGGCAGCAAACCCATTGCCCTCTTCCACTGTTCGCCGCCCCCTTATCATCGTGTCGTTTGGACCCGCCGCTGGGGTATTCTTGTCTTTGTGCAGAAGAAACTAAGGGTCTGTATTACGACCTCTAGGTAAATGTGTGGAATAACTATTCCATAGATAATCTACCTGATGGTAACTTGTATTATGAACATTCCTTTTAGTTAAGTTATCCTTTAGATAAGTATTCCAAGGTTTTGGTTCGTTACTGTGTATGTTGGCAATAAAAGTCACTATTTTTTGGTGATATGGCTTATGTTAAGTTGTCAGTAATGAGTACGAGATGTGTTTTGGATAGAAAAAGTGAATTAAATATAAACTACGAAAATTTATTCCTATGAGAACACTATTGGGTCTGTCGTAATTGTAACGGATGTATTTCTGAAGTTGTAGCAGGAAGTAAATATTATGGGTATATGTATTTTAATTAGCACATTTCTCTAACTATCATCGCGATGCTTTTGATATAAAAGCAATTTTATTATACTCGGATTTTGTGCCTGAATAAATTTTTATAAATGTGATTCAAATAGACAAAACTTAGCTGTTTCTGGAACTCTAGCTTAAATTAATTAAATGTACTTCCGAAATATGAAAAACATGTACCTATTCCTTAAAACACTAGGCGAATGAAGTGTCCTTGCATTAACAACAAATGTAAGTTTTCGCAAAACGTCTAGAAATCATATGACAACACATTCACGATAATGAACTATGCTCTAAAAATTTTTAACGAAGAAACCAGAATGTTTAGTTAGTATCAAGCAGTTGTTTTGGTACTTAAACAGCGAGTTACAACCAAGGAGTGCTTTTGAATTAGTAATGTATATAAATTTATGTTTCTCAAATTGAAGCTTCTCAGTTTACTGTAGTGTTTGTCGTATTTTACAGTGTAATATGTTCTCTGATGTATGCTGCTGCACAACTTTGAAAATCTGGAAATCAGTTCCCATGGCATTGTATTTTCGAATGGTTGGAAGTCGCTAAATGTCCAACTATGAGACGCTGGACTGTATAAGTTCAGGCAAACACCAGATTTATTCATAATTATTACTGTCGCCGGTGATATCAACCCTCGCGCAGCTTGCTTAACTTCAGGACAGGTTATCACAATGCATGCGACTCGTTTCTTACAGATCAAGTTCGAGATTAGTGGCTGTGTTACTCATTATATTTTTTTTTTTTTTAACATTTGCGAGAAAGTGAGGGGAAAATGTTCCATTCCCCCAATTTCAAGGCATCCGATCCCTCAAAATGATATTTTAAGCGTACGGCTAATATTTTCTTTTCCAATTTTTTTTCATTAAAAATTTCAATTTATAAAACTAATCTTTTGTATCGTTATCGGTATTCGCTGCGTTTACTTGCATTTTGCAGTAATATTATAAATAACAATCAAAAATAGCAAAAAAAAAAAAATTAATTCAAATTTTTATATGACTTCCAAAAAAAACATGCATATAGTCAAAACACCACCAGCTGATGTTTGAGACGTCATTTTGAAGCTTATCTAGAGGTATAAATGTTTGTGTACCACTCGACGTGGTAGATAGTTTAACCCCTAGATAACAGTTCTAGTTAGCAATAACTATATGTCGTAGTACACTATTTTGCTCCATCTGGCAGATAACTTTTAACCTGGTGTTAACTAGGGGTCGTAATACAGGCCCCTTAGTGTAACGACCGGTTTTATCTCTCGCTGCTCTGTCTGCCCGGAAGATCCATGCAGCTCCTCCAACTGGTGACGTCAGCGCCGGAAAATCAATACCGCTGAGCCAAGTCTGGCACGCCGCCCCCCCCCTCCATCCACCGCAACTGTGCCTGGAGTCCGGTTTTTTTTGCGATTGGCTGTGTCGTATTTAGCAATTGTGGGAATCATCGGCCTTCTGCAGGTGCGTTCAGTTATTTTCCCCTGAGAAATACGCTGTACGCCAGTAGACTAAAGGCTAGGTAGACCGATTTTCGTGTTCTGAACACGCCTCCACATCAACACCAGAAACACGCCATACTTCACACGGTCGGCAGTGACGAACGTGTTACGTTTGCATTCTCAACAGACCCGCCCTTTTTACACGAACAAGATATTTCGACCAACTTCGACGTATTCTAGCTGCATTAAAACTGGGTCAGAGGAACTGTACGAATATATCTCAAAGCACCGACTTACACAAGTAGTGTTCCAACCTCAAATCCTACCCCCACATTGTTTTTGACAGTGCTGTTGGCAGAAAAGCAGTTGAATTTATGGGGATGCGGCGAGTGTCTTCTGCGCAACTTGCATGCGCACTCTACCGTATTATTCCTCTACTGTTTACAAACACACGCACTTAAGTTTTTGTGTAATCGCACACGCCGATTTTTTTGGTAAGTTATCTCCGCAAAGTAATTTTGAAACAAAATATTTGCCAAGAAAATATAAAAATTTCACGTACGACACACACGAGACATAAGCAGAAAGTCTGATATGATACACTTTTGCATTTCTAACGTGCAGAAGTGTGGATCTCGAAGGATGAAGTTAACACACATAACAAATGCCTCGTCGCCTCTTTCGAATAACAGTTTTGTAACTAAAGCCGTGTAAGCATATACAGGGTGATTCTAAAATCACGGGACAAACTTTGAGGGGTGGTAGAGCTCACTAAAAAAATATTATACTTTAAAGTTAACCACAGTGTTGTATACTTGTGGTATACAAGTAATTAAAAAGCCAGTTTGGCANAAAAATATTATACTTTAAAGTTAACCACAGTGTTGTATACTTGTGGTATACAAGTAATTAAAAAGCCAGTTTGGCATGTTAATCCTAGGGTGATTTTCCAAAGGTTTGTTTGAAAACATCCGAAGAAACCGTGAATGGACTATACCCAACTTATTGCTGGGGACCTGCGGAATTCCCGTAATTATTTGGTATCACGATAAACTTAACACACCGGCATGTACTCTTGGCTGCTGTCTCAGAAGTAATTTCCCTTCTGACAGTGCGGCACATGACTCGGTCCCGGAAAACTGGCGTCAAAAAAATCTCGGAGAAATTGGCAGTGGTTTCTCTTCCTCCACAGTACTCTTTGTATTCAATTATCATGGCGACAGGCGCACACGATGGACCATCTGTCGACGATTAAATCACAGCTGGTCTCCGAACTTGAAAAAAAAAAAAATGGTTGCCTGTAAAGTCGGTTTTACGGGCGAAGATTTTACGTGACAACGTAGTGCTGCGCGCGCGGCAGACCGATCATAGTTGAGTGGGAGAGAGACGCAAGGCATTCGGCGGGCCTCTCTCTCGTTCGGTGACTCATCGTAACGTTACCGAGCGTTACACTTTTTCATAAGTGACTCCCAGCCGCAACCTAATTTAAGACGTTGTCACGTCAAAAACACAATATCTGTCACTGCAACGAATATTCATTAAACATATTTTTTTAGTAATGCGAGAGCGTCTTTATTTATCAAGCGCGTTATTAATTTCCTTGTGGTTCGTCTAATTACATTTATTAATTGTAAAACTGCGACGCTAGCTCCACCGCGTCGTTCGTCTTTGGAATTGCTTCCATGCAAGGTGGCTTTCTCCTTGGCCGGCTCGGCTCCCCTCCTGTTTCCTCCCCTCATTTCCCTCCCTTGATTACCCCTCCTCGGTGACTCATCGTAACGTTACCGAGCGTTACACTTTTTCATAAGTGACTCCCAGCCGCAACCTAATTTAAGACGTTGTCACGTCAAAAAACAATTATTGTATAGGAATATATGGGTGGAAGTGACGCGTTGAGGCACAAACACAAAAACATAACATATTAACGGCCACCACGATCGCCAGATTTATCGAGTCTCGGTTTGTTCCTATGAGGGCATTTGAAAGCCCTCATTTACGAGACTCCAGTTGATTCCGTTGAAGACCTCGTCGCTCGACTATCCTGTGCGGCTGCACGCGTGCATGAAATACCCGGCATATTTGAATCTGTTCTCCAATCACTCCACCGACGCTACCAAGCTTGCATTACTGTCGGTGGTAGCAATTTTGAGGAGTTATTATAAACATTGCTGTAAAAAGGCATTTAGCGGCGACGTTGTAAATAAACAATGTGTTGCATTTCGTGTGTTGTTTTTGTGTTTGTGCCTCAACGCGTCACTCCCGCCTATATATTCCTATACAATAATTGTTTGTTTTAGTGAGCTCTACCACCCCTCAATGTTTGTCCCATGATTTTAGAATCATCCTGTATAAAGCTATTTACTGTAAAGTGAGCGCTTTCGAAAGCCCTCTCATTTTATTTTAGCGTTAAACGTTAACTTCCGGGTGCGGTGGAATATACATAGTGTATTTATTACTTAATGGTACGTGAGCGACTACAGGTGTAGCTAGCTTAAAATATTTTGATGACAAGATAGGAAATACATTTAGGGAACAAACTGCATTTGCGAAATGAAATTAAGATGGTAACGCTGGGGCAGATATATATATATATAAGAAATCAGTTAGATAACGTATACATAGGGCCAGTGACTTTTCGCGTAAAAATCGGAGCACACGGTAGACTTCAATACTATACACACACCTCAGCTGTTGTTATATACTTCCATCGGCTGCTGGTGCCGTGTCCGTCTTTGACCAAGCCACTCAGGACTAAGAAACTCCGACACTGAACCTTCGTGATTCGTGCGCAAACGGTTAACACGGGCCAGAACATTTTTTAGCCAATCAAAGAAGCTGGACGACCCTACAGTGATTTGGGTTGTATCTTGTTCGGAAATATTTTCGCGAAATATCACTGCCCCTACGTATACAGAAGGTCAGTTTAAAAAAACACAACGAACTAGTAGAAATAATATATACATTATTTCCTATACATTTTGTGGATTTTTTGAGTCGAGTCTTGGAGATTATGATGGAACCACTAAAAGTGAAAATACGGGTGTGTTCAGAGGTTCGTTAGTTCGTTGCATCTTCAAGAAAGTATTGCATAATTTTTGCCCTCCTTTGAAATTCTTTCTGGAGCCGCCACTGGACGTAGGTAAGTCGTAGAGCAATGTGTAATGTTTGATCCAAGTATATGCTGTTCACGGTAAAGTGAACACTTTTGAGGCCATAGTTGCTTTTTCCTTTCAGCCATTTCTTATCCTTAGACCGCCTTTTTTAAAATATAATATATTTATTGACTTATAATTCCAAATGAGTGGACTTTCAAAAGTGCTCACTTTACCGTGAATGGCCTATGGGAAGATATACCGGCTTTCCCCAGTTAAAGTGCCGAGTCATCTGTAACAGGGCATTCATTATCTCGCCCCCTTGTCTGCTTGCACTCTGAGCTCCTAGTAATCTGTACTTTGTAGACTTGCATGGTTATTGCCTGCTAACCCCTGCACTTCACGTTAATCTCGGAACAGGGGGAAAATCCCGGACTGCAGAAACCTAAAGTAGAGGTTCTGCTACATTACTGTTTCTGAAGTTACTGTCGCATTGAAAAAAAAAAATGGGCTTCTGGGGAAATGTGTAACTTATATATTCGCAATTTCTCAGTTTAAATATTGTATAACTAATTATTATAAAGGAGTGCCTCTTTTGTTGTTTTTTTTTTCATTATTACAATTGTAAGTGGTAGTAGCAGAGCTATTTTGTATTTTACGCCTTTTTTGCACCACAGAACCTCCTCCACCAAACATTGACTGCATTAAGGTTTTTCAGTAACCAGGACATATTTTCTATAATCATTAAATAGATTACCTGAAAACACTCCACCGTCTTATTAAAATAACGACTAAACTGTGGATTTGATTTAAGTTTATTTGCGCTTAATGCAAAGGACAGTTATCTATGGAAAAATGATATCGTAAATTCTGGTGAATTGATTTACCGGTATATTTTTATTTGTGTAATTTAGATATTTAACCTCGTAAGTTTATTTTCTGGCATCATTTATGCTAGTGTTCGTTGCACTTTCCACCATCAGGCTTTGGTATTCACAATAAATCTGGTTAAAAATTATGAATTGTAAACGTTAATTGTCATTATTATAATAATCGTTGTGAATTCCAAAACCTGGTGACGGCAGCTACGAATCATGTTGTAACTTCCCCAGTTATTACATTTACGTGGTTAAATCTTAGAGACATAAAAAAATACTTGCATGAAAAAATGTTGTGGTTCTCGCAGGATGTTATTTTCTTAACAGCATAACGTTAGTTGTGAAGTTATTCTTAAGTTACTTCCTTACGGATCTTCTGTAAGGACTACTTCATATCCTGCTTTGCTATTATCCTCGACAATCCTGTAATTCCGTTGGTAAACACCTAACCCGAACCGCCCATCAATATCTGATGTCTAGAGACCTGAAAAATTCGCGGATTCATTTTGGTACAAGCTAGATTTCAAAACACGTATGCTTATATAACTTCAGTCATTGGACCACATGTTGTTTGACACATTCTGGAGAACGCTGGCCCAATCGTCCCCTGCTACTATGATAACAGACAACCAATTTGTACATAAGACTGGAGAGTCTAGCCTGCAGGTCGTTGAACTCGCGAATTTTTCAGGTCTCTACTGATGTTACATATACTGCACCCGCACCTGAGTTACAGTAATTCCTAGTGTTCTCTGAAATGTGCCACAGTTGCTTCGTAGTTAATCGAACACTTTTGAAAGCTCTACTCTGTTTCCGGCCATTGCGTGACACCGTCGTTGGCCAGATCTCGAGAATTCGTGCATCGATGAAATTACGCCGTAAAATTTTTTTTTTACATAAATATGTCAGGGGCTCTGTCAGAGTTGAGAGAGCTGGTGGTGATGCAAATGCTTGGTGAGATCTGATTGGCTGCTCCTCTTCCCGTGACTTTGCCACCTGCCGGTAGTTGTACGTAGTTGGTAGATGGTAGACGAAGTTTGGTTACTGGTGGACACGACTTCTAGTCACGTCATCACCGCCAGCAGCCAATCGGAAAGGGGTTTTGTTGATTTCACAGGAACGCATGCGCGGAATAACAAAATAGTTTTACGGAATTCAACCTCAGTTTATCGTAACAGATAGCAGTATGATAGCATTATACACGGGTTCTCCAAACTTACAAACAACAAATCACCAGAAACGGTATTCAGTGGATTCGCAAAAAAAAAAATTACCCCTGGGATACGAAATTCACACGCCAACGAATTTATTGCCACAAGCGGCTATTTTTAGTACTTCGTATGTATTCACACCAACCATCGTGTCTTGCATTTTGCGGGAACCGCCACATGAACTTCGCCATTGGCTAGTTTACCGCCAATCAGAACGCACCAGTTACCCGCACTGTCGTGACACAGACCTTACTTTCGTGCCAGTTCTCCCTAAACGAAGTGTACCAACTTTCACGGGCCGCAAATTTAAACATAACGTTGTTAACAAGATGTTAGAAACAGGTGAATTTATCTTAAATTCGCTCCAACCTTCGCTGCAAATACTGCAGCCATTGTTTACGTACACAGAAACAAAGTGACGGCTTTTTCAAAGGCTGGTTTCGAAAGTATTATTATTACTTTAATAATTTAAGCGGACCGTGTTTATAAACCGGCAATTTCGCTAGTTCATTTGCCGGCAATTTCGCTAGTTCATTTGCCGGCAATTTCGCTAGTTCATTTGCCGACTAGGCTAAACTAGGCAGTTCGTTATGCACCCCAGACGCCGTCATTTGTTCATTGGTTGCTGCCTTCATGACGAACACTTTATCCTTTGTACTAAAGTGTACTTGATTCGTTCGGTCTTTTGGCACATGTGTATTACTGGTAGGGCCAGTGACTTTTCGCGTAAAAATCGGAGCACACAGTAGACTTCAGTACTGTATACACACCTCAGCTGTTGTTATACCGCCATTGGCTGCTGGTGCCGTGTCCGTCTTCAACCAAGCCACCCAGGACTAAGTAACTCCGACACTGAACCTTCGTGATTCGTGCGCAAACGTAATAATGAACAAATTTGCGAAATGTTACTTTGATAATAATGTCACAATTTCGCTTGGCCGACGCATAAATAAAGTTGATCAGGCTCACGGGAATGTTAATTTTACGTACGGTGTAAGAATACACAATGTGCACACAAGTAGATCTTAAGCAGGGCTTCCACAAGTGCTCAGTTTACCGTGAACAGCCTATACTAAGGTTTCACTCAATCGCAGCAACCAATAAGCGAACGGTAGCGTCTCGAGTGCAAAGACGACTGTTAAGTTTAGCCTGCTGCCAGATCAATCCGCGAAATACTCGGGACTCGACCGGTGTCTAGGCAATTGTAGTCGTCGCATACAACGGACTGGGAAGTCCTAAGGCCCTTTCACACAATCAAATTTTTCTTCAAAGTACCTTTAAATTTTTATTGTATTCAATTAATTGAATGCTATTTGACGTCGAACGAACGTCATAATCTCGGCAAATTTGTCTTTCAAATTCTTGAATACCTCATTTTCCTTCAAGATTTTCGTTTCATTGAATCCAAAATGGACGCATATTAAAAAAAAAGTACAATAACATGAAGGAGAATTTATTGTGGTTTTACCAATTAATTTCGTGTCGTGAATGAGTATTTATTTTAGCTGGTTTCATTAAAAAGGTTTGTGATAAATTTTCATGTGGAGACTTGAAAGCTCATTGAATGCAATTCATTGAAAGGCATATGATATATATATATATATATATATATATATATATATATGTGTGTGTGTGTGTGTGTGTGTGTATACATATTTTTTTTTTTAGCTCAGTAAATTGAATTAATGAAATACGCGTAGCTGTAGCGAACGCCCCTGTATCATCGGCGTTCGACTCGAAGGGTTGTTTCGAAAGTGTTCAGTCGAGTGCGAAGCATGTGTGGTAGCGTGTAGTGTGTGCTCCTGGTGTGTGTTGTCGGCGCGTGTCTGATGGGGGTGTTGTGTGTGTGTGTGCGCCGCAGGTAAGCAGTAGTTAGAGAGCGCTCCTGAGCCTGTGATGTTGTGCGGCGCCTCGCCTCTGAGTCTCCGGCTGAGTGCGGCCGACACGCGCAGTCCCTACTTCACGCTGCTCGCTCTGTGCCAGGGCATGGCCGCCGTCACCGCCGCCGACGACGACGACGACGTCTACCTGGGTGAGCTGCTCCGCACGCCTCCCTACTCCTCCCCCCCCCCTGCTACTGAGGGGCCCGCACGGTAACCGAATACTCTTGAGCGCGGCACAGATCCACGGATAAATAACCAAGAGACCTGGAAAATTCGCNGGCCCGCACGGTAACCGAATACTCTTGAGCGCGGCACAGATCCACGGATAAATAACCAAGAGACCTGGAAAATTCGCGGGCTCATTTCGGGACAAGCTAGAATTCAAAACTTCAGCCATTGGTCCACGCGGTTTTGCCACCTCCTGGAGAAGGCTGGCGCCCAATATTCGCCTTCCACTGTGACGGTAGACAACCGATGTTGCAGTTGATATCGGCATATCTGCACGTAAGACTGTAGAGTCTAGCCTGCAGGTCATTGAACTCGCGAATTTTTCAAGTCTCTACGTGTAACACATGCTAGAAGTAAGTTACCTATGTGCACGGTCGTCAGTCCTGTTGGTGTCTCCGTACCCGTTTTGCAACCGTCCCATTGGTTCAGACAACACCCGAACACATTCTGTTCATCATACATTACTGGCCGGCTCTCGACCAGTATAATGCCGAGTTGAAAGTGTCGCAATCAAAATGTTCTTCCCCTACGCACAGTAATGTACAATCCATCCTGTTTATTTAAGTAATGTGTAGGGGCAGTGATATTTTGCGAAAAGATTTCCAGACAAGATACAGTCCAAAGCACTGTAGGGTCGTCCAGCTTCTTTGATTGCCTGAAACATGTTCTGGCCCGTGTTAACCGTTTGCCGTGCTTAGTGCTTCCAAGTCACAGCCTCAATGAATCAGGAGAGTGGCTTGGTCAATGACGGACACGGCACCAGCGGCCAATGGAGGTATAACAACAACTGAGGTGTGTATATAGTATTGAAGTCTACTGTGTGCTCCGATTTTTACGCGAAAAGTCACTGGCCCTAGTAATGTGCACTTCAAGTGTTGATGACGTAATACTACTCTGCAGAGAACCTTATGAACACTGCTGGCGAGGTGATACTTCATCGCCAGTTTCTTCATACAAAGCAGTTAAAATTTAGGCGACGCAATATTACTTCGGCGGCGCCCAGAGTGTTAAGTATGACGAGTGACGTCTTTTGGAATTGAAGCCTCGCAGACCCCCTTCGCGAGCGCGTCTCAGTCGACAAGTGCCACGAGGCAGGTGGCTGATCGCAGTTACACATGTCGCTGAGGCGTCGTCCATCCCCCTTCACCCACTCACCCCCCTACGCCTCTAGCAATCCCGTGAGATCTGTTGAGAGCAGAGGTTTCACGAGATATAAAAACGCAGTTTGCCTAAATTCAGAAAACCACAGGACAATGTGGAAACGCACCGAGAAGTAGCTTACAGAGCAAGCTAGGAACAAAGTGCTAACCCTGCCCGCCNCCACAGGACAATGTGGAAACGCACCGAGAAGTAGCTTACAGAGCAAGCTAGGAACAAAGTGCTAACCCTGCCCGCCCCCAACCTTCAGGAACCAGGGCACGTGTTTTGAAAGGCATTGTTCTGCGTTCCACCACCTAAACCCTTCCCCGATAATAGAGACACGGGCCGACACTTAAGGGGGGACACTGGCAAGCATAAAAAGCCCTTCACGAGAGAAGTGGGGAGTCAGTTCATTATCACCGCGCCGAGGGAAGAGTTGCGTCAAGTAATCGCGAGAAGACGTGAGCACGAGTCCGAACCGCAGTCCAGGGAGACGGCAGCACCTGCGGGCCTTTTTCCAAGGCCTACCACTTCGCCGGAGCTCATCCCCAGATGACAGCCTACCAACACTCACCACTGAGTTAAGTATAAAAATCGGCGCCCAGAGAAGCCCCACTCAACCACGAAGTCGCCCAGTTAATACGAGTAGTCAAATTAGGTACCACACCTCGGAAGTGCTGATGTATGTAGTTCTTGTGTAAACTCCAGACAATATATTCGTCCTTCAAAATGAAACAGTAAAAGACTACATTATTGCAAACCCCTTAACCTTCAGGCATCATATATTCTGTGCCTGGGGGCATTAACAACGACACTATAAGCCACAGTGTCTTCCACAGTGGCGGTATAGCGTCAAGTATACAGATGTGATACCATGTAATGGAAAATCGTAAAAAAAAATTTTGGAGCCGACATTTAACTTAGTTTATTCTTTCATGATTGGATGGACAAGGTTTTGTCACGGCTAAGTTGATTGCTGACAAACCACGAACGTTCTGCCTTATAGTATCAGAATCCTCATTGACCCAGTGAAATGGAGTAGTAGCTTCTTACATGCATGGCAGCCAATAAGTAGGGCCAGTGACTTTTCGCGTAAAAATCGGTGCACACAGTAGACTTCAATACGATATGCACAACTCAGCTCTTGTTATACCTCCATTGGCTGCTGGTGCCGTGTCCGTCTTTGACCAAGCCACTCAGGACTAAGTAACTCCGACACTGAGCCTTCGTGATTCGCGCTCCATCAGTTAAAACAAACTAGAAGATGTTTGAGCTAATCAAAAAAACTGAACGACTCCACGGTGCTTTACTTACATCTTTTCTGAAGCCCTGCTTATGTTCTACTGCCAAGCTATTCCTCCGCCTCATGCAAACAAAGCTTAACCGAGTATAGAAAATTACAGCAAAGGGACAACACCGCATTCGTGCGCACTCAGTATAATAATATTTTGCATAAGAACGATTTCTCACCAGACATTACCAACACACCTGTGTTCACACTAGTTTTATTTACATTAATTATACATTAAATACTATAATTCATATATAAAATAGAATTAATAGTTCGGTTTAACCAGAAATATGGCACTTTAATGTTAACAGAAGTATGAAACGCTTGTGATGCATGGCATGTTTAAGAAATAACAAAAAAAAGTAATATATAGGCTGATTTTTCAATAGTTAGATTCAAAAAGTGTGAAGAAACCACGAATAAACTGTAACGAAATGGCGTTACTTGCCACCAGTATGTCGAAACTTCGTTCGTAAATCTTGGCGTGGTAACTTAAGGGTGCTGGTCACGAAAAAAATTCGTTATTTTATATTTGTACGAAATACTGTTCAACTCGTCGACATTACTGACAGTTACTATTTCCTAGCATAAATAATTTTTTAGACCGCATATTTTTTTGCGTAATAACGTGTTATAATCGCAATTTTAGTGTTTTTTTAGGACGTACAAGTAATAAAACCTAAGCTCACTTACCGAAATTAGATAACTCACATTAAAATAAGATACCATGAGTTGCTTCAAGAAATATTTGAAATCCACGCTATGAAATGTTTTTGCAAATTGAAAAAAAAAAAAAAAAAAACTGAAAGTAAGTTGATTTGTAGCTGTTCTATAATTTTTTTTTTAATTGATTGGGCTAAGCATACCTTAAAATGAATTAAAACATGATATTTGACACCCTTCTTAAATTTTCTGTAAATATTTTCGTTTATTTTATTTGTACGTTCCACAAACACTAAAACTGTGATTTTGGTATGCCGTGATGCAAAAACTATGTGATATGATATTTTTATGCGAGGAAAGAACACTTTCAAGTACTGTCCACACGTTAAACGGCATTTCGTATAAATGTAAAAAAAATCAATTTTTGGTGAACAGCACCCTTAAACTTACCAGTTGGGAGCCCGGCCAATAGAGGACCTTCTGCAGCACGTACTATCCAATCAGACATAAGGCCTACTTCCAGAGACTCACGCAGCCAATCATAGAATGGGTACGCACACTTAAAAAGAACCGCCACGCCATTTCACCTCTATGTACTTATCTACTCTGTGACTGTCGATGAAGCCCACGATATCACAACCGCCTTATAATCCAGAAATTTACAGCATTTTGTTGATATGAATATTATAGATTTTATTAGTTTTGTGGTATGTGATGACAGTAATTTTGTCGGTACGACTTAAACCGGCGTTTGCGATATATCGAATTAGTTAGTTATGGAAGCGATATATCGAATGGATATCGACAAGGTCAGCATGCACGGAAACGATATTAAAACCTCGATATCGCACAGCCCTACCGCTTGCTACCTCTCCACTGCATACGCCTTTGCTTCGGACGTGAATTTATTTGTACGTAGGTTTATTTATTGTGCAGTAGAAAGTATATAGTGTGCAAGTATTATTGCAATGTATGTAGTTACGAGGGTGTGACACAAAAAAAAAAACTTAATCACGATATTAGAAGTCTGCATGTTTTTGAAGACCAGTAGAGGAAAAAAAAAAAGGGCAATCCTACACACGGTTTTTGTTAACATTCTGAGCAAATATTTTGCCTTTGGTGATGTATTCGTCTAGTACAGAAATCTTTGCTCCGCAACTAAGAGCAAACAAATTTCGATGTCAGAAAAGCGCCCCAGAACTACATTACCGTGACATAATATTTGCTAACAAAGTTGGTATGCTGTTCACGGTAAATTGAGCGCTTCTGAAAACCCTGCTTAAGATCTACTGTCATGGACATGGCGTATTCTTCACCACATGTGAAATTAACATTGCCATGCCCCTGATCACTTTATTCATGCAACGGTCAAGCGAAACTGTGGGATTACTAGAAGAGTAAATATTTTACGAATAATTTACTACTTGTTAAGCTGACGTGCATAAAAAAAAACAGAAAACTAAAGAAGTAATTTTATTATTACAAAATGATTAACCAACACAATAAATGTAACGTTAAGACTAGGAACTACTTTTCGTCCGTCGTTACCCACCTTCCACCTTCGCAGGGCGCACGCTAGTTAGTGCTCGTTAAAATGCACGCAGTCGAGGCGGTGACATTTTTAAAATGTTCATTTCAAAAGTGCTCGATTAATCGCGAACAGCATATAAAAAAACTGACTATCGTGCTTGTTGTCAATTTTTTTTCCCGCGCCCCCCTTAAACAGTATCGTCCTATTACAGCTTGAGTAAATTCTTCTAGTCGGCCCGTTTTTGAAATTATAGTTTTGGTATTACGTGACAGGACGACGTTGGGCATTGCGGCAAATGCGCCTTCGCAGTGTCCCAGTGCATGGGAAGCCGCACAGGAAGTGGCTTAAATGACGTAGACACCGTGCGCAGTCGGAACAAAGCGTCCAATACTGGGAATATTCCCCCTCCCCCCCCTCTCACGCGTGTGGAAGACGTCATTCGTTGTTGCGGCTGGGCCTACGCTCCGTCGTGTAGCTGTGCTGCCACTAACGTCAAGTGCGAACACATTTTTATTGGCTCCGATAGTTGATATAGGCAGTTCGCGGTAAACTGAGCACTTTTGAAAGCCTTGCTGAAGATCTACTCGTATGTATTGTACATTGTGTATACTTCCACCATATGTAAAATGAGCATTGCAGTGGACTTCTTTACTCTTGCATCGACCAAGCAAAATTGTTGAATTGTTATAAAAGTAAATATTTTACAAATTTGCTTATTCTCACACGCTTGTAATCATAAAAAAAACAGTAAGCAAAATAAATAATTTCTGTGTTCACAAATGTTTGCCGAACACTTTTAATTCAACGTTAAGACAAGGAACTACTTTCTCTTCCTCGTTACCAACTTTACTGGGCGCATACGAGTAATCGTGCCTGTGAAATTATATGCAAGTAGGGGCAGTGACATTTTTTCAAAGGTAGATTTCAAAAGTGCTCAAATAACCGTGAACAGTCTATACTTTTGAAAGCCCTGCTTAGGATCTCATTTTCATCTCATTTGATAGCCGTCCGTCATAAAGTAAGATTAACATTACAATGGATAGTCTCTTTTTTTAGTCATGCGTAGAGGCAGTGATATTTCGCGAAAAGATTTCGAGGCGAGATACAGTCCGAAGCACTGTAGGGTCGTCCAGCTTCTTTGATTGGCTAAAAAAATGTTCTGGCCCGTGTTAACCGTTTGCGCACGAATCACGAACGTTCAGTGTCGGAGTTACTTAGTCCCGAGTGGCTTGGTCGAAGACGGACACGGCACCAGCAGCCAATGGAGGTATAACAACAGCTGAGGTGTGCGTATATAGTATTGAAGTCTACTGTGTGCTCCGATTTTTACGCGAAAAGTCACTGACCCTAGTCATGCGTCATCCAATTTAAAACCGTGGAATTGTTAATAAAGTAAGTGTATTAATAATTTGCAAATTCGTGCTCGTTTGTGTATAAAACAAAAAACGCCAACTTTAGTCCCCTTAAATTTAAATATTACACTTTCGTTCTAAGTCTTAGAAGTATTTTTTATTGGTTAGCTGCCAACTTAAATAGTAACCTGAATACCAGTGTGTACTGTAGCATGAATGTAGTTATGGGCAATGATTTTTTTCAAAGGTTGTTTTCAAAAGTGTTTACTTTACTGTGAACAGCCTCTACACTGAAAAAAAAAAAAATGAATTTTGTTAGTGGCTACAAAAATTGTTTGGTCGATACTTTCCATGGCAAAATGTTGTTGTTGGTAAAAAAAAAACAGATTGTGGTGCCCAATAACACGTAGATTAACTGGTACTAAAGCCGCTTAATGCTCACTAACATATTTGTTTATTGCGAAAACGCTTACTGGCTGTCACGAAATATTTAGTTGGCAGCAACAGCATTCATGTTATCCACAGTAAAACATTTTGCTGTGACTGTTTAACTGCATCCGTTATTTTCTTCGTATGCGCTCTGGCATATTCGAAGTGGCCATGGCGCCATGTTTGTTCTGTGTTCGGTTCTTTGCATCAAGTTACGAACTAATTCGTGAGGGATATCAATAAGTACTTATAAACGGTTTATATCATTCCTTTATCCCAAGTATGTAAACGTCACGTAAATAATTCCAGAAAATTAACTTTCCGTGAGGTGAAGTGCGCAAGCCTTGTGTGTGCCACTTAGATTTGTGTTATACACATTCTGAAGACAACTCTTTATCGTTGAGCAATATAGCGTAATGGTAACACCGTGATCTCGTAGTTGAGAGGTCCAAAGCTTGAATCACACTCATGACGACATTGAATTTAGTGTTTAATTGTTGTTAGACCATACCTACCTACGTTTCCACAAATTACTCGAATAACAAAAAATTGTTGGTGACCACAGAACTGTTTTTTTTTCCTTCAGCGTATCCGTACGGTTTCAAACAGAAAAATTGTTCGTTGTAAAACCTAAAATTACGTATGTATCTGTTGCTGAAAGGGTTAACGCTCAAACAAAAAATTTTACTAAAGCCCTGTAAATTCGGACATATATTTCCGTCAGGTACAAATAATAATAACCATGGTTAGCCCAATCGTAAGTCAGTCAGTAACCTCCCATTCCCGGCGAATCGGGAAGCTATCCGGATGGGAAATTCTCATGCGTGGGTTTTCTTCGCACAGTCACTTTTCGTAGCCGCAGTTTTCATTTCGACGAAGCCCCGCCCTCACTCTTGAGGCTGGCCCGTGGATGTAGTCTGCAGAAGTTGGCGACGCCGGCCGCGTCGCATCTATGTTCGGCTGCATCTCAGATGGGGGCGCCGGAGGTGCTCATGTCCATATCAGTTACACGCACGTCATTCAGCACATTTAAGCTCTAATAATTTGAATAATAATTTATCCATAAAACTTATATTATTCAAATTCCCTGACCATCAAAAATCTTCATTTTACGAGTTGTTTAATATATTTTTGTACTTAATTTAGTGAGTTACTTGGTTGTAAAAAAAAGCAAAAACGTGTTTTTTTTATGTTATGCTGTGCGTGACAAATTTTTATCTTTGTCATAACTTCTATAGTGGAATTTTTTTTTATAATTTAACATCTCGAAAAAACTTTAATCAGCGGGAAGTGTAAGAATTCGTGTTAGTGGATGATGCCGAGCGTTGAACATGTTTTAGTGAAAATATGCTACTTGAGTTTGTCGCTTTTAATTTCTTGTATTCTGTGCAAACGCGCATTTCAAGCTTCCCTTTTAATTTCACATGTGTAAAAAATAACAGTGGAAATTTTAATGTCTCTTCCATCACTTCACATAAATAAATTAACAAAAATGTTCGTGTAATAAAAATTTTTTTGTAGGTACTTATAGGTTGGGCCAGTGATATTTGGCGAAAAAATTTCGAGACAAGATGCAGTCCAAAGCACTGTAGGGTAATCCAGCTTCTTTGATTGGATAAAAAATGTTCTGGCCCGACTTATAGTGGCGTGCAGACTGTTTGGATCCTAGTTAGGTAGGGCCAGTGACTTTTCGCGTAAAAATCGGAGCACACAGTAGACTTCAATACTTTATACACACCTCAGCTGTTGTTATACCTCCATTGGCTGCTGGTGCCATGTCCGTCTTCGACCGAGCCACTCAGGACTAAGTAACTTCGACACTGAACCTTCGTGATTCGTGCGCAAACGGTTAACACGGGCAAGAACATCTTTTAGCCAATCAAAGAAGCTGGACGACCCTACTGTGCTTTGGACTGTATCTTGTCTCGAAATCTTTTCGGGAAAAGTCACTGCCCCTATAGTTAGGTTAGAAATGCAAATACCGTGTGACCGCCGCCGAAAACAACATGGAGTATGTTCTCCTGTGTGCTGCTGGAAACTTGCGTGTTAATTTTGAGTGGTAACTGCGAGCACGTGCTCTCAGGTGTGGTCTGAACAAGCTGCAGTCTCTTTGTGTGCTGGATTCCTGCGAGCCATGGTTCATTTTTTTGTTAGTAGCTCACGAAATAAAGAAC
Source organism: Clitarchus hookeri (assembly GCA_002778355.1). Classification (NCBI taxonomy): domain Eukaryota; kingdom Metazoa; phylum Arthropoda; class Insecta; order Phasmatodea; family Phasmatidae; genus Clitarchus; species Clitarchus hookeri. Next base: position 323,821 of record NQII01001448.1, on the reverse strand, counting down.
TGCGCAACTGTGACCCTGAGATTAGTCAGTCCCACAGCTAAAATCATGAAACACTGACCATCTAGACAGCGCAGTCGTACTCTTTCTTCGAATCATCAGATTTGCCACCAGAATGTTTTTTTTCAGAAATCACTAGCTTTACGAGCGGTAACAAAAAAAAATGAATTTGGACACCAGACCACCTCCTGAAATCACCAGATCTGGTGATTAAATCACCAAGTTGGCCACTTTGCATTGCATGCAGACCTCATGGACAGTGGCAGTCTCGATATCGAAACTGCGACCTCGATGGTCGACGTCGCGGAACTACGAGATCAGCAAGCCTGCGCGGGAGAAGTTCGTCGTCGATGTGCTTCGGAAGACGAGAGCGGGGCGGTGCGGTAATTATCGCGTGCGAGGGCGGAGAGAAGGAGCACGGTAATTATCGGCCGAGTCGGTGGGAGGGAGAAATGTTTGGCGAAGGAGCGATGCGAACCGCTAAACTAGGTCAGCCTCCTGCAGCAGCGATAAGGGGAATTACATCCGCGCTAGAGCGCCCCACATTGAGGCGGCAATGTCTACATTTTACCGGGTCGAACACTTGCTTATCGTTTTTCACTTAGCTGAGTTTTTCGTACCACGTTTCGTTTCACCAGTTTTTTCGTTACGACAAACATTAGCTTATAGAAACGGAGCTCAGAAATAATTGATGAGTTAATTTTTTTTTTATTAGTGAATACATATTTAAGCCAGCAAAATAAATACATAATTGTAAGGCATTTTCTTGTGGTTTTGTGTTTGAAGAGAGGGTGTATTGTTATGGTCCTTACAAATTTTTACATAGCTCAATTTTTATATCAGATTTATTGTGAGTGTGGCGCCAAACTGAGGAAATAATGTTAACAGTGTTTTAAGCAGTTTTAAATGTTTCTTATCTGATTTTAGATTTTTTTAAATTAAGAAATATTACTGTAAGGAATGGCCTACATAGTTTGATGACACTTTAAAAAGTCTAATTTCAGTAATTTGTAACTATGCGAAAGAGATTTTGAATGGGAAGGAGGCAAAAACAAGCTTGTGGTGTATATAACAGTGTCTCAGGTTTGCGTTGTACATCGCACGAGCGTACACACAAAGGCCAGAAGTAGACGAGGCGTTCAGCATTACCGAAGAGGGTGAAATGAGGTGAGAATGGAGCAGTGCCGAAATGCAAGGGCTGGGGAAACGGGAGATCCCGAGAAAACGGCGACAGAAGTATTGTCTGGCACTATTCCCACTTAAGAAAATCCGGATTGACCCGGCCGGGGATTGTTCGCCTTGGTGAGAGGCGGGTATGATCACTATACTCAATCGAGTGGGCGGCCAATGTGTTTTGGAAAGTATGTCGGCACGAAAGATTTTCGCTATAGGTAGGGGCAGTGATATTTCGCGAAAAGATTTCGATACAAGATACAGTCCAAAGCACTGTAGGGTCGTCCAGCTTCTTTGATTTGCTGAAACATGTTCTGGCTCGTGTTAACCGTTTGCGCACGAATCATGAAGGTTCAGTGTCGGAGTTACTTAGTCCTGAGTGACTTGATCAAAGACGGACACGGCATCAGCAGCCAATGGAGGTATAACAACAGCTGAGGTGTGTATATAGTATTGAAGTCTACTGTGTGCTCCGATTTTTACGCGAAAAGTCACTGGCCCTAGCTATAGGCCACCATGTATATAGACATACTGTTAGGAGTTTTCCGTCAGTAGTTAGAAATGGGGGGTTCTGTTGTAACTGCTGGTGTGTGGAGGATGGGGACACAGCCGTTATCTTGGATTGCGTCATGGTGTCATCTTGGATGACGTTACCGCTCCTATGACATTTCCCTTTGACGTCATCTGAGCCAATTGGACGCGATCTTGTTTCGTCTGCTAGTTGTCTAGTCGCCAGTTAGATTACATCAGTACGATCTTCCATCTTGGATGTCGCCCTCTAGAGTGCACATCTGTTGTCTGCCATTTTGGTTGTCGTTTGCTGATGTCGTCTAAGTAGATGAAAGACACACCAGGGGCGCGCGCACGCGATAAATCGAACGCCATATTGGTTTTGAAGTTCAAGTCGTCGAGCGACACCCATGAGTGCTGCTATTATTTTTATTTTGGGAGCTCAGAAAATTCCCTGGAGGAGTGCGGGATTGAACTACCGTACCTTGGGAATATCTTGCAGACGCCTTAGACCGCTCGGCTATCGGATTAGTTTGGAGAGTAGGGTTTTTAATATGCTATACACATTACAACACCAGCAATACCTCTTCCGTCATCATTCGGAAAAGATTTATGAATTTAATTTTAGTGCAAGTATTATTATTGACCATCATCTTGGCTTAAGACGATGAACGACATGCTAGGTGGATTGATTATTTATTTAATATGTATTATATTCAAAAGTGTTTTTAACGGTATGTATGAGGAGGAGGAAATATGTTTAAGTCTGTATAAGATTATTAACATAAAATAGCTTGCAAGTGCATACCCTCACATAGACCATCAAAGGTATACATGTGCAAAATGAAAAACACGAAGCATATAATGAGTATTTACGCGCATTAACCAGACAACTTGAATCATCATTTCCATTATGTTTTTAATATTTTCATTCGTATTTTGTAATGAAGAGAAAGTTTTTGTGTTAGGTCAGTACAGGTTTGTTCAATAGTTCGATAAATTCCGGCTTGAAAATGTGTCCCTAAATGTTTGTTCTCAGAAGAAGGCAGGGAATGCAGCAGAGCGAAGCACGTCAACAACCCAGTACTGCGAACAATTGCGCGAGCGATCTCTCGGGATGTCTCGACCCTCGGGTCCGCCCAAAGTCGATACCACACGATACCTTCAGCCGCACACGGCCTTGTACAAGCTTCTACAAGGCCTGGGGTGCACGAGCGGGTATACAAGCTGGTAAACGAGCCGCCATGGAAGATTCGTATTACACGACAGCAGTTCGCGTACCAGCATTTGACACCCTCGGTGGGCGCGCAGTGCGTGGTTCGTAGTAAATATGAACCCCAATCGTAGAACTGCTACCAGTCAGTAACTTGCGTGGACCTATAAAAAAAAAACTAGCTAGCACATCTTAATATTGTCATATTACTGTTGGCCTTTTACATGAATCGATTGCTGACTAGTATAGTTTCATTCATTTTCTTGAAAATGATGAGAAGTCACTAAGAGCACGAGAGTGTTATTTTTAATTTTGACAGATATTTTTATCCATTTGCAAAATATAGTTTTTTCTTTGCGTACCAAGTTATTATCCGCATGTAACATTCAATGATAAAAAAATTAGGGTCCGACGGAGTTTCAAACTCACGCCCAAAATTCACGTTCATCTCGGGGGAGCCGTGACTTTACAACTGTACTACGGTTTACATACCAGTATTGTGTTAATAATCTGCAGATGAGAGAACCAGTTGAGTTAATTTTTTTATTGTGTAGGTCATGTTTTAAATTTAAAAGTTGTTATCGCCTTTATTATTCGTCGTTGTCGTATGTTTAATCTTTTTGAAAGAGTTTCAACATCACGGATATAAATTCAAGATGGAGGCGTCCTTTTCGGTTTCTTCGTCAACTCCTTTCAAGTGGCAGCCACCAGGAGCGCCCTACGCTCTGAAACTGCGCTGTGATTGGCTAGGTGCGAAACCTGGCATGAAACCTGCCACGAAGAATATGGCGTGTCCTGTTGCTAAACCTGGTAGGAAATCTGACCGTACAAGGCGGGAAATGCCATGACGGATGCCATACTAGCTCGTATAACGGAGGCTATGGCGGACCTTGCACAAGCTTTTACGTAATCTGCCGTGTAATATCGCCCTAAAGGACACGCCCGTCCTTGAAAGTTGGCAATACCTTCCTCCTCTACTGCGACAGGCCACTACCAACCATCCCCTCCCTTCTCGGCCAGCACTCGGGACGAGACGATGGAAATTACGTAGAGTAGGCAACAACACGAGACTGGCCTCAAAATGCGCAAAACATACCTACAACTTGAGTTAAATTTCGTAAAATGCAATGCTGCGACAGTGCCTTTTTTGACATGATTTGAATCAGAAAACTATAGCTGATTCCACTGTTATTTTTGTTTCAAGTATTTATTTTCCAATTAACTGAAAATCATGCGCAAAGTTAGGCAGTTTCGTCATTTCAAAAACATATATTTAACACCGATAGAATGGGAAAGTATACCATAGCTGGAACAATTCATGTTTTAACTTATACGGGAAAAAAATTTTCGTCGCCATATCTTTAATAGTTCGAAAATAATCATTATTACAAAACCACTTTGTGTTTCTCACTCGAGATGGGACTATATACCACTGAAGCCTTTTCTAATCACGTCCAGTACGAATGGAACCCCGGCACTGCCTTGTAAACTCGGCACTGCCTTGTAAACTCGGCGTGGGTGACATGCACGCCGTTCTAAAGCCCCTGTCACTGTCAACTTCTCACCTGCAAATATATTTGGAAATAAAATTTGAAGACGAAATACGGCCATCAAATTTTTCCTTCCAACACATTTTATCAAATGATCTTGGATGTGTTTGAAAATGTGTCACATTGTTTTTTTTTTTTTTTTTTTTTTTCACTGGAAGGATTTAATGTGAATTTTTATTTAAAAAGTATTTTCAAATTGAGAAACTGCGGTTGTATTCCATGCAGTCCATTGACAGGAAGAGACNGAATTTTTATTTAAAAAGTATTTTCAAATTGAGAAACTGCGGTTGTATTCCATGCAGTCCATTGACAGGAAGAGACGTAAAGAATTATGAGATTTCTTTACACTTATTTATTAAATTTAGATAATATTTATCAGAGATGTTTCCTGCGCAATGAAATTTAATGCCACCGAGTTCTTATATTCGCTTAAAATAGCATTCATGCTCAGGGAGCTTCTACACTAATTAATTATCATATTATAACCTATTTAGTTTCCAGTAATTGTTCGTTATTTTAATGTTTCGTAACGTCCATTTTTGTCATGCACGATCTTGATTGGCTGAGCCCGTCAAGCATCAAAGAAATTTTAGAACCGGTTCAATCTTCAAATGTCTGATGAAAACTAAAGCCATCCGGACTTTTTCGGACAAATATGGCGTCGTTGATGGCGTTTCGGTGATGTCACAACTGTCCCAATTTTATTTGACCAGACTTATTGGAAGCAGTTCGATGGAAAAAATGTGACCGTGTAATATGGGCTTCAGGAATAGACCATTCACGGCTACTTCCAACTTTTCTGTAACCTTGCTAAGGTTCTACTTTCGATATATTCCTCCGCCTCATGCAAACGAAGCTTAAATGAGTCTAGAAGATTACACAAAAAGGGACAACGCACCGCATTCGTCCGCACTCAGTTTAATAATATTTTGCATAGGAACTATTTATTACTAGGCATTACCTGCATATATTTTTCTCTCTCTCTGTTTTATTCATGTTAATGAGTTCTGCTCTTTCTACAGTCGAGTGCAGTGCTTCATTTGAAGTCACTCATANCTCTCTGTTTTATTCATGTTAATGAGTTCTGCTCTTTCTACAGTCGAGTGCAGTGCTTCATTTGAAGTCACTCATACTTCTACCTTAATTGAGTACTGTAGGAAGAGTATTTCGCGGTTTTATAAGTGTACTTTTAGTTGTTGACCACCGAAATTAGCTTCGTTTCACGTTATAAACATTAAAGTTAAAAGCTTTCACATTTAGAAAATCATACACTTTTATGTTCTCTAATAGCAACGTAATACAAACACAAAGAGGAAAGAGAGGGTAGATATACATTTGAAAAGGAATAAACGAATTGTAAGTGCTTCAGATTCATAGCATTTGCCAAACCAATTCTAAAACAGTAAAAAGAAATAACATGTGTGGTGCGAGATCAAAATAATTTTTTCTCTTCATAACAGCGAAATTCGTACTGGGCGCAATGATACAGAATGGGTCAAGGAAAGAAACATCGCAGGGCTTTCAGATATGTTCATTGAAGGCTATTCAAGAGACAAAATTATATATTTTTCTATATTTTAATTATATTTAATGGTTTCGTAGCATACTATCAACAATAACTTGTTGAAAATGCGAAATCACTTTTTTTTAGACGTAACTTAAAATCTCGATTTATTAAATTTTCAGGAATTTATTTTAACGCGAAGTTTGGGTTTCTGCTGAAGTGTTTCTTGAAATCACAGGATGTCACGTTACAATTTCTGTGAAACACGACACTTAATTCACCTGCGGCAGTGGTTTAGCTTCAAGCTGTTTCGACTTTATATTTTATCTTAAGAATTAAAATTGAAATGCGGGCGAATCACAATACAATTTTTAACACAAAAAGTAACTTCGACATTTTGTATATGTGGCCAATTATTTTGAGCTGTAGCCGAGCGTATTGATTTCGTTCAATTTTAAGATTTGTATGAAAAGAGGTATACATTAAAAATTTCGATAGTCCCATTCAGCAGATTCATCTTCGTCATACTTTTTTTCGGACTGCTATTTTCTATCACAACCAACAATTGTGTTACATGCTAAAAATGCAGAAAATAATTTCCTATTCTTGATCGCCCTTAACCCACGTACAGCTAGTGAACGCACACCTTTGAGTGGCTTGGTTCTTTCTAGGGATGTTGTATAAAATATCGATATATCGAAATGACGATATGATATCAAATATATACCGATATGAATCCTTGATATATTTCAAAGATGTTTTATCGAAAATCAATATATTTTCCAGGTACCGGAAATAAATATTTTTAAAATGCTCTTTTAATAAGCTCTGTTTTGCATACAAAAATTGAATTAAAAAATTGCTATGTTTACTTTGGCAACATGCACCAAAAACAGGCGCCAGCCACGTCTTTCTGCAATGCCTCGGTGTCCTCAATGTGTAATATTCAAAGCAGTTTTGCATTCGCCAAGTCCTGTAAATATCGGATTACGATGTACCGAAAATCGATATATTTTTCTTTCGATATATCGTTCTGTAAAACGATACTTTTATAAATAATATCGATATTGTTCCCCGATATCGACAACCCTAGTCTTCCCACGCGGAATGAGCTTGCTGTATCGCTTCTCGGTGTAGACAGAAGGAAAAGTGTAGTTTACTCGCGGGTTGTAAACCGCCTTCTGGAACTCGAGGTAAGAGGCCGACTTGCCCGGCAGCTGTTGCTTATTGACACAGTTGTGTTGGGTTTTCAGTTCGGTTACGGCCCTCTTCTTCCCCCGGTACTTTCACGAATACCTTCGGTCCGACGGACTCGTTCGAAAATAGGATACAGGAAGTATGTGTGTCGCTTTACGGCGCATGTCCAGGTAGAAGAGTGTGTCAAGTGTCGAAGAGAATGAGTGATAAACTTTATGGTTAATGTGCGGTCTCAGGTATGGGGTCCATTCGGACCGGAGCGAGTGCGGTTGGAAAGGAAAGGTAAGGATGTGAAGAGATTAACTCTTTAACAACGAGGTTTTGAGAACCGTCGAGGGTGAAGCGAGGTGAGTATGGAGCAGCGCCGGAATGAAGGGACAGGGGTAACGGGAGGGCCCCCCCCCCCGAGAGAAAACCCTCCGACCAACGGCATCGTCCGGCATGATCCCTACTTGNCGAAAATCCGGGAGTGACCCGGCCGGGGATTGAACCCGGTTCGCCTTGGTGGGAGGCGAGTAGGCTAGCCGCTCAGCCACCGCGGCCCCACGAACTGCAAGGGGCTTCACAAGTTGTTGGATCTCATTGTATGCAGTTGTGTCTACTCTAATTTTTAAAATGACTGTGGAATATTTTTATGTGGATCTTTTTTTTTCAGGACAGAAACGAAAGTCGATATTTTGTTACCGATTTATAACTGTCGTTATTGAAATGTAAATGTGTTCGTTGAAAAGTATCAAACTCAGCAAAAAATCTCTGTAAGCAGCCCTTTGTTTACTATATTTATTCTTCTGTAAAACTGTGCTATAATCTGCGGCGGCAATACTGTATCTTCTGTGAACATATTGCTGTTTTAAAACCCCTTTATTTGCCGCTTAAAATTCTCAGGAAACAAAACACACTCGAAGCCTGCAATACGTGACCTTGAGGCGTTTCAATATTTTTTTTTCCTAGAGAGACCCTGTAAAGTTGATTTACGTGTTTGTATTAAATGCGTTCTTCTTATAGCATTCGTAAAGAATATACGTGTAGCCGCGAAGAAAAAAACACGAAAAAAAGATCAGTGGAACTGAATGGTATATTCACATCCACAATTCAATGTTTATAAAATTCATTATGGTGCTGATCATTGCCTCATAATCACTATTTATGACATAATTTTCAAATCCTCTTTGAAAATACGAATCCGTAGACATGCTGCTCGATGTACTAATTAAAAAGTTAAATAAAAATACATTAAATAGATGACTTTTATTTATAAAATTATGCTTTTCATAATATACGGTTGCGCCATCATTTACTACAAATCCGTCTTGGAAATACGAATCCACAGACACATTGCTCGCCATAATCTTTTCTGTAAGTTTTAAAAGTTAAATAAAATATATTACATTAAATAAATAACTTTTATTTATAAAATTGTTTTTTTTTTTTGTATAATTGATGGATGTTAATCATCATCAAATTATTTTTGAAAATACGAATCTATATTCAGGTCGCTCGATACACTTCTGTCTGTAAGTTTAAAAGTTAACCTCTGACTGTTGTATAAGTTATATGCTATTTTTATGTATACATCATTTACACCTGTACTGGCACCGATGTCCTGGTGTCTCAGTCGGGAAATGGTGTGCAACTATGCTTATTCGATGACTTAGGACATACTTGACTACCACCCTATTCGTCTTCAGGAGTGACGCCTATGTTATGAATTTGACCACTATACCTTAAACAGTTTGGAAATAACAGCCAACTATGCTTATAAGTGGGCTTAGGGCATACTTGACCCTGCGGACATTTTCGTCATCGGGGGTGATGCCTGTGTTATAAATTTGATGAATATAGCTTCTGTGGACGGGAAATGCTAGCCAACTATGCTTATAAGAGGGTTTAAAGAATACTTGACCCTTTCACTCTGTTCGTCGTCAAGGGTGATGCCTATGATATGGATTTGGTGGATATATCTTAAACAGTTCGGTAATTATGGCAATCTAGGCTTATAAGAGGGCTTAAGGCATAATGGCCCCAACCACCCTCTTAGACATCAGGGGCGATGCCTATGATATGAATTTGGTCGCTATATCTTTAACAGTTCGGAAATTATGGTTAACTATGCTTATAAGTTTGTGGGAGTCGGATATAGACATGCAGTACATGGCATAATTAGTATGGGTGCGATTAGCATAGACATAGGTCGTAGAATATGCTTGTTACAAGGTAGATTGACAGCTTGAAGTTGCATGAGAAGTCGATGAACTAGAACATTCCTGAAACAAGATTGTTGGTGTTGTCATGGAATTATAGAGCATGAACTGGAACATTCTTGAAACAAGATGGTCTACTCAAAACCAAGATGTTCTATGTTGACATGGAATTACAGAGCATGAGGTAATACCTGAAAAATTATAGAAACAAAATGGCGGCATGGAATGACAGAATATGAAGTTTCATGCTAGAATGACAGAGCATGAACTGGAACATTCTTGAAACAAGGCCATGCTTTTTTTTTTTAGACTGAGTGACTCATGAAAATTTGGGTAAAGAAACATTTAGCATGAAATTTTGCAGATTTGGAGGGAAATTCAAGAAATTTTGAGGGAAAATAAAGAAATTTTTAGAGTTTTCCAAGGTCAAGGTCAGTCCACTGGTCCACTGCCAGATGCCCTGTTCATCCTACGTCCTACTCTCCACTCCCCTGTCCCAGCTCTCTCATTTTCTGTCTACTATCATGGTATCCTGAGCGCCAAATGTAGGCTGTCTACTGTGACTTCAAATTTGTCTGAAGCCTTGCTAAAGTTCTACTTCCGGGATATTCCTCCGCCTTGTGCGATCAAAGTTTAGCTAAGTATAGAAATTTACACTAAACTGACACTGCGCAGAATTCGTGCGCACTCAGTGTAATATTTTTAGCCATAATAACTATTTATTACTAGGCATTACCAACACTCCCTTTCCCCCTGTATTTATTTATATTAATAATTAATGCAATGCTATATTTTATAGACAGAATATAATTAAAAGTTTAATTCAACTAAAAATAAGGTACTTTCATATTTACACAATTTCAAAACGCTTGTAAAACGCGACGTTTTTAGGGGGAAAAAAACCAAACACGTCCTCTTAGAGTGATTTTTCTAAGGTTTGATTCAAAAAAGTGTGAAGAAACAGCGAATAGACTATTTCTGCGAGATTGAGAAACTCTCAAGGAAGAGATACATTAATGACGATTCCTGAAATCCATTAGCGAGAATGTGCTTTTGTCCTTGGGGATGGTGGTAACCCAGAAGATTAGAGCTTACTGCATTGTGTAAAGAATAACAGAGATCATTTTCCGAGAGATCAATTTTTCCTCAGAACCACTCATATTTCCAAAGCCATCCACTATTGTTGGCGAGAAGACACCACTATCGTCTCTGCTTTCATTATTAACACTGTATATTTACTGTTATTTATTAGATACTTTGGAAACTAATAAACTTTCGCAGTGCTGAACTCAGTTAATATTTTCCTAAAGACCGTTCGCGGTAAACTGAGCAGTTTTGACGGCCCTTATTAAGTTCTACCTGAACGCACGTTGTGTATTCTTTCGCCGTAAGTAGAATTTAACATTTCCAGGGGTCTGATCACTTTATTCGTACGTCAGTAAAGTTAAACTGTCAAATTATAAAAACTTTTTTTTTTCTCCAAAATTGCGAACTCTTACACTTATAAGTACAAAAACATAAAGGGAAGGGAATAATTTAAGTACCTATTCACAAATGTTTACTTAAACATTTATTGAAACTTTAAAAAAATGTGGAACTACTTTCCACCTGTTGTTACAAACTTATCTGGACGCACGCCTGTCAGTGTCTCTGTTGAAATATAGTCTACGCATGTAGGGGAAGTGACATTTTTCAAAGGTGCTCAAATAACGATGAACAGCCTCTGTCTGTTAGTATAGTAAATTCACAGGCTACTTCCAACTTTTCTGAAGCCCTGCTAATGTTCTACTTCTACGATATATCTCCACCTCATGCAAACAAAGCTTAACCGAGTCTAGAAAATTACACCAAAGGCACAGCGCACCACATTCGTGCGCACTCAGTGTAATAGTGTTTTGCATAGGAATTTTTTTTACAAAGGTATTACCAACACACCTATTTTCTCCCTGTATTTTATTCATGTTAATTATAAATTGAAGTTTATAGTTTATATATAAAATATGAGTAAATGTTAAATTTATCCCCCCAAAAAAAGGTACTTTCATCGTAACACAAGTGTAAAGCGCTTGTGATGCATGACATATTTAGAAAACAAACAACCAAGCATGTCATGATATTACAAAGGTGATGCAAAAAGTGTGAAGAAAACGCGTATAGACTATAGGAAAAATTCGACGATGTGTTCCCAGGTTACATGCTCCTTCTCAGTATCCCCTTCCAAGAGGTAGTGGCGGGTAACAGGGCTGTTGGTAAACATCGTCGATGCTCGCAGATTATGTGGGGCGCGGTATACATACTTCAATGTTCTTCCTGGTCGCTGCAGTGCTTGAAAGGCTACGGTGCGAAAGCAGGAAGAAGCCAGCGAGCGCTTTCATGCAGAAGGGCTTCGGAAACGACCGCAGTATCAGTTGCTCGTGAACGACGAGAAGACCCGAGCCGCCTCCAACGTCTTCCGTTAACCTTTACGGTATACTTGGCAGCCGCGCCTGTGACAAAAGGACCGCCACCGTATCTTGGACGGCGACGCAATATACAGACGTGCATGCAATTTTAATGGCCATAAGTGTATTTTGGCTGAGGCAAGTATACAGGGTGGGTGATAAGTTACTACCCATTGAAAAGTTCTCGTAGGTTTTTGTAGATAGTAATGTATTTGAATGGGATAAACTGTTTTGTAATCCTTCAAGTGTTACTGATGTCTGATTCTGTGATTCTGAACCTTTGATGTCCGTTTTCGGTGAAACGATTAGGTCTAACTTGGCGCAACGGGAACGACAATGTCTTGTACTCCGTGAGCAAGTATATCTGCCTTCTCGTTACAGAATGTGGCCTTCTGAGGTAAAGGAGCCAAGATAATGGCATAAGCAGAGGGTGCACATACCACGTCCAGCAGGGAACCCCGAAACCACCAGGAATCGCCATCCCAAGCTGATGCTATTGGGACCTGTGGTAGATGCTGCCAGACTGCTCGTGAGAGAGTTACGCATGTCCTTGCAAGATGTAGTACTGCCAGGAGCTATTTTCGGAAGACTGTGGTCATCGGATGGAGTATGGGGGAGATGATGGATGANCAAGATGTAGTACTGCCAGGAGCTATTTTCGGAAGACTGTGGTCATCGGATGGAGTATGGGGGAGATGATGGATGATGTTTCGTTGGTACAGCGACCGGCCCGAAATGTTTAAGAGCATCACCTGGAACGACGAAGCCGGTGGGGAAAGATTTATGAATCGCCAAAACCCACTATTGACACGCGGTAATTTAGTGGCCACTGTTGAAAGGGTGTAATGTCGCCCTATAGTCACGGTTCGGTGCAGCATGACATCCAACCAGGTTTTGGGATCGATTATTGTGCAGGACACTATGAGTGCAGAAAGGCACCTAACACTGATTCAAGATGATGTATGGTACATTGTGTCGGAGTGGGACAATGGCGACAACCTTATCTTCGTGCAAGATGGTGCCCCGCTTCATTTTGATTACTATGTCCATGAATGGCCTGAAGAACAGTTTCCGTGACGGCTGGGCTGTCGTGATCCACATGAATGACCAGCATGGAGTCCAGGCCTCATGTCACGCGCGGGGGTGGGTGAAGGAGGACCTCTGCCTCATCGAACCACGGATTTCGGGTCGTCTGGAGGATCGCACTCGGCATGTCCTCACCAACATTCCACGCGAGTTCCTGCAGAAGTCTGTCAAGATTATTGTCCAACTTGTGGGAAATGCTGATTATGTGGAATGTTATAAATAATAAATAAAATGCTACCACTGTAAGGATCACAATACATTCGGTTTCACGCATATACATTCGTATTTACTACGGTACTGAGCGACTCATAATAGGTATATTTACTTTTCACTCAACCTGTATATCACAATTCTCGCCGAACACTGACTTTTAAACACGTGCAAATATAGAACTTCTCCATTTACCGCTACCTATTTGGAACAGCAGCGCACCTGGCGGCGGACACTCTACTTGTGCCAAACTCTCTCTTATAAGGATTCTCGTTTTGTTCCCAACCTGAGTGACGTAAAATTGAAGGTATGCTGCTCGAGCGCACGTCCGGTAATTTTCGTCCTCGCCTTTCAGTTCGACCCGAATGACGATCGTCGATGGAGGGTTCCTTCCGTCGACGGTGACTCGTGCTACTGGTCGTTCGAGATAAGCTCGCGCTGTGTATGCTAACGGGCACGTGCAGGGAACGCGCAAAGGGGCCAGAAAAACGCGAGGCCTTCCCGCTCTCAAGATATTTCACCGATCAGAAATATCAGTAACGTTGTTCCGATACTGCTGACGGGCTCTCGTGGGTCACTGGCATTCGATTTGGCGAGCTGCTGGAATATCTTCCTGTGCGAGGCTAACGTCTATTCGTGGTTTCTTCGCACTTTTAGAATAAAACCTTTGAAGAAAAAAAAAACACACCCCATGTAAGGCGTGTTTGGTTGTTTCCGAAGTATATTACATATCATATGCATTTTATACTTGTGTCAACCTCATTTTTTGGCAAAGCTGAACTTTTACTAACATGTTATCCATAAATTACAATATTTCATTCATAATCAATATGAATAAAACCAGCGAGAAGATAAGGTGTGTTGGTAATGCCTGGTAAGAAATAGTTCTTATGCGAAATATTATTACATTGAGGCGCATGAATGCGGGGCTTCGTCTGTCTGGTGTAATTTTCCAGGCTCGGTTAAGCTTTGTTTACATAAGGCGGAGGGATATCCTGGAAGTAGAACTTAAGCAGGGCCTCGGAGAAGTTGGAAGTAACCGTGAATGGACTACACTCTTGCTGCTGCCGTCTCTCATCGAGAAAGTGCATCCCGCGCGGGGACACAAGGGCTTGTCGAGGTCGCGCTACGAGGGCCCCCTGCGGCGGGGTGCGAAGGGCGGACCCCAGACGGCTTGCTATTGATCCCGCGACATATCCAGACGTCGCCGGGGAAGAGCGGTGACGTCACGCCCCCCAGTGTGTCAGTGGGCGTCTCCATGGCAACCCCGGCGGCTTTCGGCTTCTTCCATCCGCCTGGCGGGTGTGGGGAGATCCTACGTGAGACTTCCCCCCCGAGTACCGCCTTTGCTCGCTAGCAAGCACGTTGGGTGGGGTTTCTGTNCCGCTTCCCTACACACTCTTGTTCGGTAGCCTACGACGTTGACGGACGTAGGTAAACCGAGCACTTTCGAAAGCCCTGCTTATGTCTATATTCCACGATAGTTTTTTATTCCATAATCTGAACGATATTTATACAAGGGCCATATAAATGTAAATATTTGCAGTCAAATTATAATATTTTTCATAATATACCATCGAAAAGTCGAAAATTTTTCAATATGAGAGCCCAAATTTTTATGCGCCTAATTAACATTGTCAAATAAATGACATGTGTGATCCGTATCATATACACAACATGCCAATCAAGTATCAAGGATGTTTAGCAATCGGTACTCGGGTTCTGGTGTCCCAAATCTACTTTAAAAAAGGTATTGATGTATTTGCCAGCACAAAATTTATTCGTACAAGGGAAACTTGGAAATATTAATATTATTTTCTCTCGGACGAATGAAAATGTGTAGGCAAGAACATCAATACCTATTTTAAAATGGATTTGGAATGCCAGTACCCGAGTACCGATTGTTAAATATCTTTGATACTTCATTAATATGTTTTATGAAAGCCGGCGGTAAATGAAGAAATTCTATATATTTGTGTGCAGAAGTTCGCGTTTGACTGGAATTCTTATAATACTTGTTCCAGACGAAATGCGGAGGTATTAGCTTTATTTCGTAAATATTATTCATGTCCTCCAGTGGTGTTTACAAGAGCAAACAGCAAAAAGACTACTGTGTTTGTCATTGAGCGTTCAAACGCAAGCTGATTTCAACGGAAAAACGATACTACTTGACGTGCGAAATAAGTATAGCTGTCATCAAAAGCAACTTCATACTTTTATTCTTTTACATAATGAAACTGCATAGGAAAGCCCTAAAAATGATATTTTTAACCATTTGATACTGTATGTTTATATTCAGTTGCGATATTTAAACACAGTAATAATACTGTAAGCCTACGTTTTGTTGAATCCAATTCACGGCAGAATATTAAAAAATATGTTAATATAATTTATTGTATTTCCACTGTAGTGCGAAGAACAAAGTTTATTTTTTAAGTAGGGTGTAACACCATAAAACTAGAAAGATTTTACACAACTACATTTATTTTATGAAATTTGCAATTATCCTATTAACTTACCTAAGTACTGGCCAGGAAAAAAAATCCGGTACACATGAGACATCAATGCTACTTAACGGCGAAAAATTTTTAGTTGCGAAACTAAAAGCATCCAGCTTCCCTAACAAAGGTGTAGTGTCGGAAAGGATCAACTTACAATCTTTACATCGCCGGTTCCATCCTAGTGCCCCATTTGTTCCGTCCTAGTGCCCCATTTGTCGGTCTGTTTTTAAAGACGTATTCACGCCGTAATCCAAGAAACTGACACGTGTTTACTTACGTGCAGCATTTGTTAAATTGCATTCTGAAGACATTACTCAGAATAATGAGCAGATTTCGAGTAAGGCTTTTATTTATGATGCGCTGCGCTTTGAAGGCGTAGTCAGACTGTCGCCTTAATATATGTAAATAAATGAAAAACACGCGTTTATCTGGGAGAGGTTTTCCGACGAACACATNGGACCAGTACGTTTTTACTATCCGTGTGGGAGGGTAATTAATACTGGTTGCCTAAGGAAAGGAAAAGGATGACAAGGGGTGTTTTTACCCCTGAGGTTCCCAGTATTTGTGCGGGGGTTGGTTACCTTCCATGGCTTACCTTCCTGGAAACATAAAATAAGGTTGTTTCGTGTGACCTCACAGTTTCCTAGGGAAAAATACAGTACGGGGTCCCTCGGTAATTGTGTCCGGTGTGTGGTCACGCCATTATTTTCTCAGGGCAGCCCACGAGACATTGTTTCGGTATAAGGTTGGCATTTCACACGTGTGTCATATTTCACCCCGTGTCTGTGTTCCGCTATGTTGAATGTCACCAAGCTGATGCAGTTTTCTGTTTGCCATACGTTAGTTATCGAGTCACGTGTCTCCCGATACCTCTGTGACATTGTAACCCGTTGAAAGACTTACTTCGTTAAATTTTCATAGATTCAATAATAAATTATGTATTTTACTGATTATAAATTCTTAACTTTTCCGTTGCGATAGCTCTGCATCTTAATAGCTTCCACGTACCAAATTTTATAACTGTCGATAAGAGAAATTAAGCTGTTGCCTGGAATTGACGCTATTTCACATACACACGTGTTAACAAGAATGTGAAGATCATTTATTGTGTTTAGTCGTTTGTAATTGTAAGGTATAAGCGAAAAACATAACACGAAAAATGTATATGGGATAGCTACCATTGCAGGTTTTTTTTTTGCTTTTTTTATACTTGTTATGAGCAAGAAACTTTTATGTTGCCGTTACTTAGGTCACTGTTTATCGGAAAAGCTATTGTTTATATGACGGAATATTGAAGGAACGATGTTTGCTCTCTTGCTGTGTATTTGGACGGAGGAAACGTTTAGAAGAATTATATCTTTTGCATTTCTGTCTGTATTCATAAATGTGTAGGATGTTCTCGCAAGCAAGCTGGCTGTAAATAATTCTATGAAACCGTTAACATGACGAATGAAGGCCTTCTTACAGCGATAAATTTTGCGTATTTAAGAAATGTTCTCGCTGCAAATTTATAGACGATATAATTACACCTTCGAGATGTTCGTCTTAGATGTTTGTCTTGTTATACCAAATCCGCGTACCGGAAATAAGTGGTTGTCAGCGGTGATTTACGTTCAAATTGAAACACAAGAGAATCGCCAGGTTAGTTTCAGTTGCCAGTGCGTAATATTTTGAAGTACATGAACGTGATCCATTGACTATTTGTTGGTAAACGTGTTTGGGTAATTATTTTCTTAGGAATTTGGCTATTCCTATTTTTATAATTTCCAAAAACAGCATGGCTGTAAATGCGCAAAAAAATATTACGTGTAAAGCAGACTGAAATAAAATATTTGGGAACTGTGCTTTTAAAAGGTGTTAAGTGTACAAAACTAAGTTCGGTTTAAGGGATTGCTTTCGTTGAGAGACTGCAAGAGACCCGAAGGTGGATTCCAAGTAACTGTAAATCCCCGAAGTACTTTCGTATTATTGCCTGTAGGTTTCCCCAATGGCATAATCGGGTCGAGTCAAGCTTGAATCTGATCTGTCATATATGCCTGTAACTTTAACTCCAGCCTGCCACGCAAGCCAACAAGTTTCAATCAAGCTAACACTAGTCTCCGCAGGTCGAGCGTGCAGCAATCTCGATTCGTAAAACTCGTTGCAAGTAGTATGCCGGTCCGTGAGAAATTTGGCTTGAATGACACATTGCACGACGCGCTTGCTCGGCAGGGCCAATCCAAGTGGAGTAGCAAGTCTACCGCAAGCTCACGCGTTACCTGGGGAATTGAGGGGAGGGGGGAGGTCACACCTACTCACTGCTAGGAAGTACTACACGGCAAGGACGCATGATGCACCGCGGCGGGGGAGTGGAAATTGCCCAATGAGCGCGCTGTGCTCGCAATTTCCGCAGGAAATGAGCCCATCTGACGCCGGAAGGACCCCCCCCCCCTTGCAAAGCGCGCGATTGGCGAGCTGCGATCCACACCAGCGCAGTCGGGGGCAAGATACGTCAGTCTCCACAGGAAGTAATTTCTCGCACTCGACGGCGATGTTCCGTCGGTTCGTCCTCCGGTGTTCAATTTTTTCGATGCGTTAACGTATTTGGTCCCCGTAAACATTAACTTCAGCTGTTCAGTAAAGCATAAGATTCCCCGATCTTCAGTCATGGCGTGTAATCCAAACTCGTTAGCGTTTGCCCTGGATACAGTCACGGGCAACTCTCGTAGTTTGTAGGGTCACCTCAGTTCGTCTAACTTCACAAGTAATAGACGTTCGAAATATTCAGGTTCTTTTGGTTTTGCAGAACAGTCGCCAGAAATTTTATATATTTGTCTTAATTCCGTGACTAGAACATTTCGGAATAATTTCAAACTACTTGTGGCGGTAAACTTCGAGAGTGTCGAAGATGATAGTAGTACACATTTTTTGATCAAAAGTAACCGGACAACCCTCTACAGACGCAAACTCGCGCCAAGGGGCCACTACGACCACCTCTGCCGCTATAAGCGGAGGCAGAGGGCCCACGCTTTGCCTGCGGAATGGGCGGAGAAAGGAAGCTCAGTGACGTCGAACGATGTGTAGTTATTGGTTGCCACACATCAGTGAGCAATCCGCCAGCGCCATTTCCGTCCTTCTCAAGTCGCCCACGTCGACCGTCGGGGACGCGATAGTGAAGAGGAAACGGGAAGGCACAACCACAGCAAAACCACGGCTGGGTGTAGGCCGCGTATGTCTGAGGAATGTTTCGCAACTAGTTGGTTGGGCCTGGCCAGTTGGTCTGGTAAGCTGGCTTGGTAAGTTAGTACGACCCTTTGGTATGGACGGCTCTGATAGAAATGTTTTGCGAAGATTTTCTGCAAAGATGTTAGCTATGAGACTCTTATTAGCAGACTTTTTTTTTCTCGAGATTTTCCATCATCATCATCATTTGATTGTATAGGTGGGTGGTCTTGTCGGTTGGTATCGCCAGTTTTGCAGGAACTGTTCTCGTCAGGAACCGGTCTTGGGTGGAGTCGGTCTTATGTGCAGTCAGTCGTTAATTAGTTGTCAACTAGGCAGGCAGGTAGGTAGGGACAACTGGCTGTCCAAGAAGCAGAGTGGCACAAATTTGATGCAATCAGTTTTTGGAGATACATAAAAACTGGATAATTAAGTGTGAAGATGAAGGACTTGGCAAAAAAAAAAATTGAACAAAATTCTGGAAAATAATAGGTTAATATATTCAGGAGCGTACCCAGTGGAAGGTTTGGGGGTTGTAACCCCTCCCTCCCCCATTTGACCCATTTGGTTGTCGACAGATAGAATTAATATAATTAATCATCCTTTGTACCTAAAAAGTAAATTGTATGGTGCCTTTATGTGACCAGTTAGTAATTGACAATTATATGGGCTGTGATTTTTTATCGATTTTTCGAGTCCAATGTCATTGTGGTAAGGCCAAGGCCGACAACCAACATGATGGCTAAATCGACAGCATCTCTGGCGACTAAATCGGTAATTAATACACTAGAATCACCTAGGTGTTGAAAATTAAAACAAATGACATACGAAAAAACCAATATGGCTGGTGAGTGCATTTGACAGAATGAACAAAAGTGAGTGGGAAGGGGAGGGAAATATTAATATAAAGTTATTGATTGGAGGGGGTCAGTCGTCTGCTGGACGTGATGCTGCGGGAAACCTATGAAAATGTAAGATTGTAAAAATAATTTCTAATAATATTTTTTATTAATTTTATAAATTCCTAGAACCTTTTTGGGGTTTTTGACGAATTTTTGAATTCAAGGTCAAAGGTCACCGGGTGAAGGTCAAAGTTCAAAGTCACCTGGATCCAATATGGCGATAATATTGAGTATGTAATATGATCGCTGACTTTTATGAATTTATTTAATTTTTACAAATTTTTCTTGAGTTTTTGTTTTTAAGGTCATCCAAGATCATGGTTATATGGTCATGTTCATGGGTCTAGGTCGTCACCTGGGTCCAACATGGGGGTTCAGTGACGTCATAACATGGCAGCTGGTCGGTTCCAGTCCCCCGTCCCCTCTAAGCCAAAACATTTTAAACTTTAATTTTTATAGAATTTTTTAATAAATTTTTGATATAAATAATCTATATTTTAAAAATAATTTTAGCAGTTTTTTATAATTTTTGGGGATTTTTAAAACAAATGTGCAAATTTTTGGGTTTAACATCATCCAAAGTCATGGTTATGGGGTCAAGGTCACCGACATCCATCATGACGGTCGGGTGACGTCACAACATGGCAGCCGGTCGCTGCGGCTCCCCGTCCCCTCTGAGCACAAACATTCAAAATTTTAATTTTATTAGATTTTGAAATAAAATTTTTAATAAGTTTTTAATAATGTTTTGTACATTTTAAATATATTTTTTAATAAATGTTTATAGATTTTTGGGACTATTTGGGTTTTTTTGGTTTTCAAGGTCAAATGTCAAGGTCTGGGTCACCGACATCCAACATGGCAGACAAGATGTCTAATGGTCAGGTCTGACTCCGGACCCTGGACCCTGTGTATCGATTTGGCATACCCTATGCCTATTAAAACCAATATGGGTGCCACTGCTCTGCCCTCGAAAACGATTCCCTCAAATCCCCCCGAATTGTCTGAAAAGTGTCTTTCGAGGGATCGTTTTTGCAGCTGGGGGGATAGGTGCTTTTTTGAGGGAAAAATGGCCTCTGGGGGACTCAAATGACAGAGCATGAACAACTCCAAGGTCTGATCCCGGATCCGGACGTCCCAAAATTCTCCATTTTCTACTACTATGGACGACTGGAGAAGCGTGATTTGGAGTGATAAATGACGCTATAGCATGTGGCAGTTCAATGGGAAGGTTTGGGTGTGGGGAATGCCAAGTGAACGCTACATGCCGACCTGCATAGTGTCCCGGTGAAATTAGGCGGAATCGTGGTGACAGTGTGGGGGTGTTTTTCGCGGAAGGGACTTGGTCATCTCGTAATACTACGGAACACGTCTAAGGCGAATGGCTATAAAATATATTTTGACCGGCTATGTGTTGTCTACAGTAGAAGACCAGTTCGGAGATGATAACTGTGTTTCCCAGCATGATAATGCTCCTTGCCATAAAGCACGATCTGTTCGTTTTGTGGTTTGTGGATAATAGGGTTCCGGAAATGGACTGGTCAGCCTTATTTCTGTTTTTCACGGTTTCCCGAGATCACTTCAGGCGAATGCTGGGATGGCTCCTTACTGCAGACCACGGCCTTCCCCATTCCTGCCTCCCTGAGCAACTTTCCCCGCCTCTAGCCGTCGACGAGGCCCTAAGCCTTACTAAGGTTTATTCTACTCACGTTGATAAGCTCAATGATTTTATTTTGGCAACTAAAATTTTTCGCCGCTAGTGTGCACTGGTGTCGCACGTGTACCGAATTTTTTCCGTAAGGCATATAATTAAATGAGATAATTGCAACTTTCATAAAATAAATATAACTGTGTAAAATCATTTGAATCGTATTGTGTTAGAACCTTCGTACAGAATAAACTTTGCTGGTCGCACTAGAGTGGAAAAAAATATTAAATATTTTCACATGCTGTTGAATATTATGTCGTAAACTGGATTTAGCAAAACGTTGGTTTACACGATTACTATATTGAAATACGGCAAAGGAATGAAAAAAATGTGTAATGGTTTAAATTATCTGTTTTAGGGCTTTGCTACGTAATTTCCATAATGGGAATGAGGAATGTACAAAGTGCATATTAATAACAGTTATATTTATTTCATACTTAAATTCCTAACTTTTTTTCCATTGAAATAAGCTTGCTTATGAACAGCCAATGTCAAATACAAATGTGTTTTTGCTATTTGTTCTTGTAAACACCAATGAAAGGGCGTTAATAATAGTTATGAAATAAATTTAATACTTACGATACTTGCCCGAGCCAAAAAATGTTTTATCACAATTTGAGCCAAGCAGGAACTGAAACTCAGAAATAAATAAAATTCCTCCATTTGCCGCCAGCTTAAAAGCGACCTCTTTGGAACAGCAGCGCATCTCGCGGCTGTCATTTTCCCTATGCCAAACTCCCGAAAGGAATCTCGTTTTGTTCCTTGCCTTAGTAGAACCCACTGTTACGAATGAGCTTTTTAGGTAATTCGTGGAAAGTGTCTAAGGGCGTAGCTCAATAATGAGTCATGATTCGGTAGCACACATCAGTATAAGATGGAGTTTATTGAACATAAAGATTATGCAATAACTATTTACGTGACTATTGATCGGGGGAGCTTAAATTGAATGCCAAGGTGCTTATTAAATAAGATTTATTACCTCACGCCATTATTATTACAGTCTAATTGGAAAGTCCCCATCTTGTTCTTGTTGCCGGAGGCTGATTCTAGGAGGCCGTTAACGACGGCCGGACACACCCATCTTCAGTGGTCTTCTCTCGGGTCGGGTCGACGACAAAAGACGCCGCTCCCTGTGTTAACGCTGGCCTATATCGGGCGCGTTGTTTAATATATTTCGGCCCCGTTTACTGGCCGGTGGAGGGGATTTCTGCAACTGTCTTTCGCAAGGTGTTGTTGCAATCACGCTCGTGCCCTGGTTTAATGTCTGAAGGTGTGATCAGGCAGGCCCGTTCAGCTAAGGCCTGATCACATCATGACAACACTACCTGGCGTAGTGCGCATGTTTTTATTCATTTCATCAGCGCGCTGTGTGCAGCGAGGGTCGTAGGGGCCTCGTGTGGCGGCATCAGCTGAATGTCCGGACGTTGTCGGGGCCGTAAGAAGCCGTACGATCTCGGCCCCTTGGTCGTCGCCGTCCTTGTCTGCACGTCGCCACGCGTGGATTTCCTTCCCGAGTGTACGACCTTCCGCGTCTTTCACCGCCTCCCTTCCTCGCCGGCGATATAGGCCGTTCACGGTAAAGTGAGAACTTTTGAAAGCCCTCTCATTCGGAATGATAGTCAATAAATACATTTTACATTATCCTTAGCCGTTAACTCTCGAGTCCGGTGGAACAGACACACTGTGTTTATTACTTACATGGCAATATATATATTTAAAAAGGTGGTTATAGGATTTAAAAAATGTCAGAAAAGGGCCTCAAAAGTGCTCACTTAACCGTGGACGGCCTATAGCAGTCTTGGAGAGTGGAGAGAGTCAGGCCCGTCTACCTAGCGCTTTTTCCCCGCGTTTGAGGCCGAGAAGCGCGGGAGCGATAAGGGCGACACTGCCACGCGCGCCAAGTGCGCCATCGCCGCTAAGAGCGAGGCTCTGAACTGGCGTGCAGTGTTCTCGTCGCACTGCGTGTACTCATAGGACTTTCAGCGGTAACCCGATTGTTTTACTGGTGCATGGCCCTTGAGTAGTTTTGTATGGATCTGACGCGTATATTTTGCGACAGTGCACTTTGAAAAAAAAAAAAACAGTTTCTAGCTATTTGGAGTGCTCTGAAATGGTGTTTTTAAAGGTCGTCGCTTCCTAGTCTAATGTGTGTTATCTTTTCGTCGATCAGCACTTTGGACGCACGTAATAGTTTCCTAGTAAAACGAGTATTCCAAACATTCTGCAACGCAATTCATGCGTCAGGTAGGCGGGAGTCTTAACATCGAGGTCTCGAGAGGCTATGAGGGTGAAGCGAGTCGAATGTGTAGCAGCACTGGAATGCAAGGGCGGAGTAAACAGGAGATACCCGAGGAAACCCGCCGAGCGGCGGCATTGTCCGGCGCGATTCCCACACGCGAAAACCCGGGGGCGTACCCCCGCCGGTGATCGAACCCAGTTCGCCTTGGTGGGAGGCGAGTGGTCTGACCACTACACCACCGCCGTCCCGGTAATAGCAGTCTGGAATGGAATACGCAGTTGCCGACCCAAGAGGGCGTTAAGGGGGTCTAAGTCCCACGCTTGGATCTAGATTTTTACGCCGGAGTAAAATAACGTTATTCCCGAAACCATGCTTATTGTTTGTTATTCAGTATTACAGTAGCGGGGCATTTCCAGGGCGTTTGCCACGAAAATTTTTGTTATTTAGTACCACATACTGTTCAACTTTTAGATACTATTTGTGATTACTCTTTCCTAGCAAAAAAAAAAAAAATGAAGAGCATAGCTTTGGCATAAAATTACAATTTTAGTATGTATTTAAGAAATATACAAATAATGAAAACTGCCTTCTTTAGAGAAATAAGGTAATCCACACAGAAAGAACATGCCAAGAGCTACTTCAAACTTCTATAAAATCATAGAAGTAAATGTTATTGCAATTTCAGAAAATTGCTCAAAATAAGGAAATTCTTGCAAATGTTTTATTTGTGGCTGCTACTAAATTTTTCTAAAATAATTTTTTCTGGGAATGCTTTAAAATGAGTAAATACAATCCCTTTCAGTTGTCCTTGTTAAAAATTCTTAAAATGGTTCGGTTTATTTTAATTGTTCTGTACAAAACCAGTGTAATTTTGACTTCGACATGTCATTTTACACGTTTAATTTTAATCACATTTTGTAAAGCATTGCCTTTTCTGTAATTTTTTTTTATTTGAATCCTTAACAAGTTCCGAAATTTCTCAATTTTCGTCTGGAAAACCCGGAAAAGTCAGGGAAATAAAATTTTGGTATTGTGTATCAGTAATTGGAAAGCTTTAAGGGCGTTCAAAAGTATAAAATTATTTTCTATCTTTTAGTAAACATTACTACATCCTTTTTCGTTGTGACATGAAATAATAGTGCGAAAAAAAGTATAACAGTGGAGGAAAACGAAATAAAAAAAAAATAGTGAAGCCAACTATAGAAATTCTAAATTTATTTCTTTGTTTCCTACAAATCTCAAAATTGAACAAATATTCATTACCATACAGCTTAAAAAAAATTGTTTGTGTTAATTAGAATGTCATGGAGAATGTTTCTTGGAAATTGGTTTTGTGGTTCGCCCGTATTTAGGTTTTTAACTTTTGCGATAAAATTTGAAGTCAAAATGGCTAGAAGTTAAACCCCTACAGCAGTTGTACCAAGAGTCTAATTTAAAAAACACTGTAACATGAAACTCCTGTGACGCCTGGAACAGATCTTTGCGTTAAAATATCTTTTAAAAATCGGCTAGAATCAAAATTTTTAACTATTCTTATATTTACGTAAAAAAATTATGAATGTTACTTTTCAAATATTTGCCATCTTAATCATATCATGTTATCGCGATATCGTGTTAAGAAACCATAAAATACACTCAGAATAAAACAATAGCCGTAAGTTGGCTAGATCAAAATAAAATAACTAAATTTAATTTTTTAATTTATTTTCAATATAAAAATGCACAGAGCTATTATTTACAACATTAAACTACCTGTCTCTACTATTACACTTATTATTCCTCTCAGTGAGCGCAATATTTAATGCCAATTTTAGTTATAATTGAAGTACTAATCACCATCTTTATACTTGTTACAGTAACTTAATCCTCACCTTTCCTTTACAAATACGATCGAAATGTCTGTTGCAATCATTCCAAATATCTGCCACTCACGAATCTCAAGTCCCGCTTTCTCACAGTTCAACTGGTATCCTCCCCCNCCCCCCTTTTCCCACTTTTCCGATGCTCGCAGACTACACTCGCTGGTCACTGCGTCCTCGCTCGTCGTTCCAATGGTCCCGCACACCTGGCGCTAATGACCGTATAAGGCCCCAGACTCCCTACTTAGCACACCGCAGCTTGTATAGTTGAGCCGACCCGCCCTAGAATGTTCTTCGCCTCACGCGCTTAGCGGCAAGGAGGGTGATGACCAGAAAATTCGCGCGACGACTATCCAAGTTATTCAAGTTTCCAACGACGGGAGCTGCATCAGTCCCGAAAGCATTATCGCGGCACGCGTAAGTGTTACGTGGCGGACTGTTTGTAACTGCGCGCGCTTCTCCTGTTACCAGCGATGCTGTTGGGGTACTGTGTTTCGCACGCCTGAGGGTGTGTGCAAGGAAATTGACGCGGGGTGGCTGTGTGTAACACTAGGTTGAAACCCGCCTGTAGTTTTTGTAGGTACAGGCAGTTCACGTTAAGTGGGCACTTTTTAAGGCTGTGCTTTTAAGTTCATTTCAGCTGACCTGTATCCTTTCGGTAATTGTTCATATAAAAATGGACATGCGACTCATTAAACACAGTGCATGCGTTTTATGGCTCTCAAAAGTTGCTGCCTGAGGCCACAATAAAATATAATTTTTCTATTATTACTTCTGTTTGAACCGCCTTAAAAAGTGCTAATTTTACAGCGAATAATTTATGTTTCATGTCAACTATATGTTTTAAAGATTGGCACTTACAAAAGTGCGCCGATGCTCCTCAGAAAACACTTTGCACTTCCGCTCTTTCGAAACGTATAAGGAAAGGCTAGATACTTCTCGGATACAAAGAAGTCCTACGCCTTACTCCTTAGAGCGAAGCTGCGTATCAGGTCATTCATGCCTACGCTGTAAATGGAAGTCTTCGTAGCTTTTAAATTTCGTGTGCCATGGATGAAGCGAATATCATTTAATGGGTACGCGCTGCGCTGTTTCATTGTGATAATAAAGGGCAGTCTGACGTGGTACGAGCAGTCAGTCAGCTCTGGTTTTGGTATGCTACAAATATGGGACGGTGACCTAGAATTACGGCACGCGTACGTGACTTTGAATGAAATCTCTGCACGGCGGCATCAAGGCGAAGTGGATTTATGCAGCCTCACTCCCCCAAAATATTATAATCTAATGTTTTCACCTTATATTATTTTACTGTACGATAGAACAAAACCGTAAATGTGAAATTAGGGTACAAATTACTGCCTGTATTTTCTGCCCATTAGTCATTGTCCCCCCCC
>NQII01001448.1:284768-296912 GCA_002778355.1 Clitarchus hookeri | reverse complement strand
AGAACTTGCAGCTATTAAGCATTTTCTTAGTTTTATTCGTGATACACTCGTGATATCTGCGTACGAGAATTTTCGTAAGCAAGTTCTTCGTAGGAAAAGTAAAATCTCTTCTCCATGTAAACACAGTGCTACTTGTATTGTACTATTTAAGGGTATTTATTAGTCGACGCTTATGCAATATGCGCTGGTTGGTAAGTTCTTATAACTAATTTCCTTCACGTTTTATTTTTTATATATGTTTGCATCGGTATGTAGCAGTGTCGACTCTTCCATGGTTATTTATTTTAGCCTAAAATGACGTACGTTGCTCGATGCTCGCACATTATGCGTTGTTTGGTAGTGGAATTCGTGTGCCTCTGTACTGTAGCGTAGCTTGGTCGGTGGGTGTAGGTGGGGGAAATCGTTTGCTATTCTTCTGTACTAACCAAAGCTACCACGTCAGTTTTCAGATGCATGGTGTTGTCTAGCAACGACTGATGCTATGTGCAGTGCTCGCCGCTTGTGCAATACGCGTTGGTTGGTAGGTGTTTATAACTATTTTTCATTTTTATTCATTTTTACATCTACTGGCATCGGCGCGTAGCAGTGTCGTCCTTACCACTCCCGTGCTTCGCTGTGGTAATATTTTTTTTGTTTGCCTAACTTAACGTACAGTGCTCGATGCTCGCTAATCAAGACCAGGCAGCCCCGGCTAGTGCGGCAGAACAGCAAACGATTCCCTTACGAAACGATCGGAATGAATCCGTCAAATTCTGAATACAGCCAACACTCACAACCCGCATCACTAGCGGTGGAACGCGTCCACCCTGCCCGACATTGTGTGATCAACTAACATCTTGAGAATCTGTAAGGTAGCCAGGTGGTCGACCGGCGGTGTAGGCACTGTGCAGGTCTCAACGAGTCGGAAGGGATAGTACATACACTAGTCGTGAGTCGAGTCAGGCTCCAGGGTGGTAGACCAGCCGAGTCACACATGCACTTCCCTTTACAAGAGGAATTCAGTTATACAAGGCAAGGTAAAAAAGTTATTTCGTTTTAAAAGTATTATATACACGAACCTATTTTTTACGTTAAAGAAAAAGCACGCGTACACTCTGAGAAGACCTATTTGCCCCGCTCACAATAGCAGGAAACATATCAAGCGACCTTGACCTTTGACCATTTCGGTCGACATCTACGCTAGGGATGAAGAGAAAAAAGGTATATTTTGTTTATAAAACAATTATGGGAACACTCAGAGAAAATCTATTTGCCCCACTCACAATATCAGGAACCATCACAAGCAACCTGACCTTGACAGACGTCATGCAACCTTGACATTGACCTTTGGCCACCATCTCTCGACTAAAATGTACTGCTTAAAACAAAAAAAAGAATAGCAATTTTTTTTTAGAAAATTTTAAAATTGCAGAAAAAATCATAAGCCCTTGGCTTTTGTCTTCGACGAATCTGCAGATGGGGGAATGCCCCCGTCTTCAGTCGCCGAGGTGTTATGACCACCTGGACTGCCTTACAGATTCTCACGATGTTAGTTGATCGCACACTGTCGGACAGGATGGACGCGTTCTGCTGCCGGTGTTGTGAGTGTCGGCCGTGCTGTGAATCTGACGGTTTCGTTTCAATTGGTTCGTAAGGAAGTCGTTTGCTATTCCATCGTACTAACCAGGACGGCCTGGTCTTGTCTAGCATCGTATAACACAGAGTACAGGAAACGACACTTGTGTAATTTGTGATTGCGCTGGTTGTTAAGTGCTGGTAACCAAGCTACTTTACATTTTATTTTTGTATATGTTGCATCAGTGTGTAGAAGTGTTGTCCTCTTATCGTTCCCGGCACTTCACGATGGTAATTTTTCCGTGTTCGACTCGCACACTTGTTGCTCGCAATGTAAGGTTGCATTTTGTAAGTCCCCCCCAATAATCGATTCGACCGTACGAACAGCCGTTGCTTGCCGATGAAGTTTCGTGGCACAAGAGATTCTTACCGCTGCGATGTTTCGAAACATGTCTCGTCTCAAAGTATGGTTTTTTNAATTTTTTTTTTTTTTTTTTTTAACGATAAAATCACCGTACCTAGCTATTGTGTCTGGCTGCTATCGATCGCCGTCTTCTCGATCTGCGATGTGGGTGCGAGTGAAATATATTGAGGCCATTTCTTTTCATTGCTGGAGACAGTCCGCATTAAAAAATGAGATGCAACGACGGAAATACGTCTAGTTTCCCACTGAAACAATTCTTTCTTTGTGTTAACCAATTTCAGGTACCGTTAATTTTAGAACCTCTATCAGACGGTCTATCGGACCGGGGTTTGATGGTTGGGAGGGGGATCTATTAGAGTGTTTTGGACGGCTCTTAACAACGAGGTCTTCAGAGCCGTTGAGGGTGAAGCGAGCAAGATGAGTATGGAACAGCGCCGGAATGAAAGTGGCGGGGATAAGGGAGATGTCCGAGAAAACCCGCCTGACACGATTCCCACGTGTGAAAGTTCGGAAATGACCCCGGAGGGAATCGAACCCGGTTCGCCTAGGTAGGAGGCGAATTGTCTGACCACCAGGCCACCGCGGCTCCGTAACCGTAATGAAAATTAACTTTTTTTTTTTTTTTGTCTTACGTGAGAAGTCATTTCTTTCTGGTTGCAGGAATTCTGTGTGTAGTAATAGTGTTTGAATTTTAATTTCGAATTTCAACGGTAAGTTATGAAGAGAAATAAATGAACAAAAAGTGGCGAGGAAACCAGGACGTTAACACTTCGGGAACTATGATCGAGTCCAGCTCGGGCAACGGTAACATGACGGATTTACTTCTCTGTGAAGACAAAACTCGCATTAATATACTTTCGTTGCTTTTCAATAGTCTATCAGCGGTTTCTGCAATCAAACCTTTGAAAAATCACCCCATGCATGACGTGTTTGGTTGTTTACTAAATGTGCATCTTATCGCAAGCGTTTTATACTTGTGGTAACACACAAATATCTTGTTTTTGGTTGAACAGAAATGTAACTTATATTTAGGGGCAGTGATATTTCGCGAAAAGATTTCGAGACAAGATACAGTCCAAAGCACTGTAAGGTCGTCCAGCTTCTTTGATTGGCTAAAAAATGTTCTGGCCCGTGTTAATCGTTTGCGCACGAATCATGAAGGTTCAGTGTCGGAGTTACTTAGTCCTGAGTGGCTTGGTCGAAGACAGACACGGCACCAGCAGCCAATGGAGGTATAACAACAGCTGAGGTGTGTATATAGTATTGAAGTCTACTGTGTGCTCCGATTTTTACGCGAAAAGTCACTGGCCCTATTTATAGGTAAAATACAAGGGAAACGTCAATTTAACCGATAATAAAGTATTTTCATGTCAACATAAGTATAAAACGCTTGTAATATACGACATATTTAGGAAACAACCAAAAAACGTCTTAAAAGGGGCGGGTTTTCAAAGGTTTGATTAAAAAAAGTGCAAAGAAACCGCGAATAGACTATAGTAGGACTTCTCCACATACTCCAATCGCATCGCACGGTTATTTCATTGCCGCGTTGAAGAAATTGAAATCCCTCTCGTCGGGCGGGTTTCCATTGGCAAAGGATCGTGTTTTGTCGTTCTGGGGCGTGTTCGACGCTCGTTCGGTGAAGAGGACGCCGCCTATCGATCTCCGCCGGCGAAACTCGCGGATAGGTGTTTGCTCCGGTGGGTTTCTCCGCCCGCATCACAGGCGAGTTACTGGCGTAGCTCCTTGTTCTCTGCTTCTCACCAATTTCCTTTGCTCGTTAGTCGTCGCCGCAACAAGGAACAAATTATCGCTGTAATTAGGACCGCCCGTTTGCTCCCGAAAATATCTCAGGACTACTTGTACTCCAAAACACTGAAGCTCGGATCCACTTTCGTGATTGCATGCTTTTTAACTGTCACGTACATACGCGAATCGCGGGCACTCGGTGTCGGAGTTAACCTGATTCGGATTGGCCCAGGGGGCCGCGGTGGCTGAGTGGTTAGTCTGCTCCCCCCCCCCACCCCCACACAAGGTGATCCTCGGCGGTAGCACCTGGATTTCCGCAAGCGGGAATCGCGCCGGACGATGCCGTTGGTCGGTGGGTTTTCTCGTGGATCTCCCGTTTCCCTCCGTCTCTTCATTCCGGCACTGCTCCATACTCACCTCTTTCACCCTCATCGGCTCTCAAGACCTCGCTGTTAAGAGCCGCCCAAATCTCTTCACTCACTCACTCAGATTGGCCCGGTCAGGTAAGGAACTGTCTCCCGACAAAGACACGTTCCCAATAATTTTTAGCATTTTTGAATTTATAATTGTTTGTAATTTAATAATTTTAACACCAAAATGTTAATATTTATATAAACAAATATATTTAAATATTCTATAACAAATTGTGCTTGGTTTTCTTTTGTAATAAGAATTTTTAACGTGTCGGAAATAAAAGTAAATGTTACAGTACTACACTTTATTAATAAGGATGAATGCTTATTTCGTTTTTTAAATCAATAGTGAACCTAAAACAAGTTCAAGATAGACGTAAAACGAAAGTTGGATGTATGAAACTAAGTGTTAAAGTATTAATATTCAAACGTTTATTAAGTATTTGTTAAAAAAAAAAAATGCGCCGTACTCAAAGCACGGTTCATGTACATTAACTATTGCGCAAATATCGTAATTGCGGTACGTGGTAGTGGGGTGCGCGATAACTACGGCACTTGTACCATAGTTGTGGTACGAGTGTCGGAATTGCCGGGGCGCTCCCATGCATGCCGTCGGACGCGAGCCGGGCATGCGCGCTCGCCAGGGCTCGGGAGAGTTCTCGCGCACGCGCAGTGCGCGGTCGCGGCTAGGACTACGCGGCGGTCGGGCGTAGTGGTCCAGCCAGCCAGCTTCTCAGTGCGGGACTGGCTCCTGTGCGGGAGTAGTCGTGTGTGGCGAGCACGGATAGTGGATAGTGTCCGCGATGGTGCTGCGTCGCCTGCACGAAAGTGAGTACTGACCACATTCTGTAGCGCGAACGAAAGGACGACGACGATGGGAACAGGTGACCGTCGCGGCAGCGAGGAAGCGATAAGGTTGACTCTCGCACATGCTCCAAGAACTTCCGACTGCGTTACGCTCAAGGTTCCGACCTTGCGTGTATAGTCTTTTCGCGGTTTCTTCGCACAATTTTTTTAAAACCAAACCTTGGAAACAATCGCCCCATATTCGACGTGTTTGATTGTTTCCTTAATATATCATTTTCCGCAAGCGTTGAATACTTGTGTTAGCGTAAAAGTATTTTATTTAGGGTTAAATTGAATTTTCACATATCTTATATCAACAAATTATAGTAATTTTTTTGAATACAAACAGGGAGAAAATAGGTATGTTTGCAATGCCCAGTAAGTAATGGCCCTTACGCAAAATATTTTTTTTAATCAGTGCGCACGAATGCGGTGCGTTGTCCCTTTGGTGTAATTCCCTAGACTAGGTTAATCCTTTTTTTTTTTATCGAAGGAATATCGTGCAAGTTGAACTTTAGCAGGGCTTCAGTAAAGTTGGAAGTAACCGTGAATGTACTATAGGCTTTCCGTCGTACAAAGTTTATTATGGGACTCCAAGCTGTGGCCCCATAATCTTATTGGTGGAAAGTTCGTAGCTGAGTTTAATTCGGGGCCGTACAATAGTTTCACAGGCATTCATTCATTCGTTTCTGTGGCCTTGTTGAAGATCTTCAAAATTGTGTTTGCAGTAAGCCTGATTATGTTCACAGTTGTCTTCCGTTCCTAGTCTGAAGTGTTAATTTATTTTCGCGTGGAAGCATTGTACATGCAAGAAATAGTTTTTTTTTTCTTCCAAAGACGTGTATTACGAAAAACTTTGCAACCCAATTCGCGAGCCAGGTAGACAGGCGCCTTAAGTGTCGAACGTAACGGTGAATTTTCTTACTACGTCTGTGCCGGCATTTTAGAAAAATATTGCCTCGTCGGAAACGAAAGTTCTTCGAGAGACAGTGGCAGCGTGTGTGCAATGTCAAAATTATAATAACAGGCTGTGTTGTGTTTCGTTCGTGGTATAACCTCAGCTTTACGATTCTTAGTAATTACTGACAGTGTACGATTATAGAAAATTCACATGTTATGAGCTATTTAGTATTTTCTGTGCGAAATTATAATTGTATGTTATCTGCTTGTTGTAAAAAATCGGGAACTTATTAATAGAACATAAATATGTTCCCGACTTTTTACGAGCAGATAACACACAATTAAAATTACGCACAAAAATACTAAACGACTCGTAACATGTAAATTTTCCATAATAGTACACTGTCAGTAATTTACTACGAGACAGAACTTATGACGCGAAAACGAAAAACTTCTGCCAAGGGGTCAATCTGAGCTAAGAGGCCATTCCAGCTCTCCAGGGGGCATTATGCAACCCGCAATAACTTTGTTTAGTTCAAGCGTAAATTTTCCATGGTTTTATCAACAAAATGTAGTTCGTGATTAGAAACTATCTTTCATTTTGTTTAGAAGTGCAGTCGCTTCAGTTTGAAATGCGTTCTCCGAAATCAGCCCTGGCCGATCGATGGTTTCCTCACAAACTTGAGGCAAAAGGTCATCCGTTATGTCTGATTTTGAGAACACATTTCTAACAAGAGCGATTGTATCTTCAAAATAAGTCAGAATTAGTTCTTACTTTTATTTATTTTATTGCTACAGCCGTAACGAAGTTAGCATTGCAATGAATGGGGTTATTGAGGATTGAGTAATGCCCTTGAAACGCTGGAAAATTCCCGTAATTTTTGGGTATAATAATTTGCCTTTCATTTTCTTCCTTTACAGAGCAATTTTCGAACACGTCCACTCGTTCATTTGTAATTTAAAAATCTCTCACTCCTCTATAAGGAGGCCGGGATGTATNCAATTTTCGAACACGTCCACTCGTTCATTTGTAATTTAAAAATCTCTCACTCCTCTATAAGGAGGCCGGGATGTATTTATCGCCAGATACAGCATAAATAACGAACTTATTTTCCTCTTGCCACAAGGAATTGTAAATGTCTCGAAAGCTATAATTTCTTCCTTCTCTCTCTCAACCAAAATAAAACAATTGCTGCACCGAGAAAGCTGATGTCGGGGGTAGAACAGCGTTTCTCTACTTACAAGACAACTTTGCGGTGGAATTGCATGTTCTAAAACTGTACGTTTTATGCGCAGATTGCAGTGCTTTCGGCGGCCAAAAACCGCGCGTGTAATCCATTCACGGTTACTTCACACTGTTGTGAAACCCTGCTGAAGTTCTACTTCCAGGATATTCGTGCGCACTCAGTTGTAATAATATTTTGCGTGAGAACTATTTCTTACTAGGCGTTACCAACACTCGTGTTTTCACGCTGTTNCACTCAGTTGTAATAATATTTTGCGTGAGAACTATTTCTTACTAGGCGTTACCAACACTCGTGTTTTCACGCTGTTTTTTTATTCGTGTCACGCGTTTATAAACGATGCGTTGTAATGTATAGATAAAATATAAAAAAAATTTCAATTCAACCAAAAAAAGTTACTTTTATGAACGCAAGTATAAAACGCTTGTGATACATGGCATATTTTGGAAATAACTAGATCATGTCACATATAGGGAGATTTTTCAAAGGTTTGATTTTTAAAAAAATGTAAAGAAACCGCGAATAGATTATATCATGTCATTTTGCAGTTCGTTACGATGGCGTCGGCCATCTCCCCGCTTCCCGCTTCTGGTCGTTATCACGGAAACTTACGTTTTGCAATCTAGCGTGTTCGCTTATGCGATTAGCGTGCCCCGCTCGCATTTGAGAAGGTTGTGTATTCCGTTCCGGCGTTTTGCGTGTTTTTTTTTTTTTTTTTTTGGCTGAATGTTCCTATTTCGTTTACCACCCCCCGTTCAAACGAGGTTGGTACAGTGTTTTTAACCTCGATGTTGCGATTCGTCAAGCATAAATTTAAGTTACTGATTAGTCTCTTCAACATAAACGTAAGTAATCTGTGCCGAAATGAGAGCGGCTTGTCCTTCTCTGGCCTTCGCTACGGACGTACCTTCCATATGCTCTGGTCGTTGAGTAGGTCAGGGACGTAGAAGACGTTTGTTTTCGTATTTATTGCTTATTTCATGCCATTGAAATTTAAACTAGTCTGTCAAGAAAATATGCACGTGGTTCTTAAATATTTATGCGAAATTAGCGAGCGAACAGAAAAAAATACACCTTTCACGTATGATTATGATGGACTGAAGGTAAGGCCTAGTAATGTAGATATAGTGACTGCATGCTACACGAATTTTAGTTAGCGGATATCACGTTAAATTTTGCGTCACATAATTCGAGGTATCTTGCTGTGTATTAGCAGGCAATGAAGAGAAATATCGAAATATTCAGATTCTAGAATTACTCATGAATAAAATGTACTACGAAAAACGCCGTTGTTGAGGACAGCAGGCATAGCTATTTTCCACAAATTCAGTGGAATTAATTACTCTCACTTAAATCGAGCCGTGCAGACGACATTTAACCACAGCAATCGTTCCTACCTTTGTTTCTCTGGAAGGACTTATCCTGCGGACTGTATCATAAAAAAAAAACGAACCTTTAGCGGAATGTGAGTATAAAGGAAAAATTAATCTTTAAGAAAATGTTATTGTTGGTATCGTATTGAAATCATTGATTCATCTGTGAAAAGTACCACTCATTGGTTTTTTTTATTCACGATTTGGACTAATCAGGACTTCGACGCAGTATCCTGCTATTGCGCTGATTGGAAAATTGGGGGGAGGGGGGGGGATGTTATTCGGGAAAATCCGACTTCTTATTGGTTGGATTCATACCCACGACTTCCAATTGCAAGCTAAAGATGCTTGTTGCTGCGCTATTTAACACGCTTGGTGCCTCTGTCATGTCGAATGACTTGAGAGACCTCGAAATTTCCTAGTTCAGTTGCTACTGTAAGCTAGAATTCACTGTCCCCTGTGTTTTATAAATTAGTTTTATCATAGCTTAATTTTTTTGGTAGAATACATTTTTTTTAAGTTTTGTACTTCGATTATTGTTATTTAAATTTTTTATTTGCATACGATTTTATTTCCCTTTTTAGCTTACTTTCCGAAGGAAGTATATGGTTATCAATCACCCAAATGTCTGTCTGGAANCCCCCTTCGACAGTAACCTTTAAAACCGACAACGAAATTTCACCAAACTAGGTACACATATATAATTTAGTAAGGTCATCGTACTTTTATAGTTTTCTATCACGCTAGGTACTTATTTTCAAAATGGTGACATTAAAATTTTTAGGACACTATGTCACATCTCGGAAACCATTTAATTGATTTAAACCAAATGTGGTATTGTATCAATGCGTGATATAAGCATTGAATTTAGAAAACTATAATGCTATTGGTCCACAATCTTGGAAGATATGGCAAGATAAATAAATAAAGCTTTTCCATTATATCTCAGGAACTAAGTAACCAATTAAAACCAAATTTGGTACGTTGACAGTGCACTATGTAAGCATTGAATTGAGAAACCGGCAATGTTATTAATACGCCATTTTGTAAGATAGTGTAAATTGGAAAAATAAAGCTTTTGCATTATATCTCGACAAATATATTCATTCCAAATTTTAAATATAAGTAATACTATTATAGGCCATGCTCATACATGCGATTTAAATGGACAAGAGGCTTATTTTCAAAATGGTGGCAATATATAAATATTTTAGATTCACTGCAATGTCTACCATATCCTACCGTTCGACCAATTTTGAGCAAACTTATTATGCTGAAAGTATATTTCACAAGCATCAAATATGTCAATACATATTTTTCCGCCATTTTGTAAGACAGCGCTACATGAAAAATTAAGTTTTAATGTCATATCTCGGAAACAGTCAATCGAATCCTACCAAATTTGACACTTAAGTAACTCTACAGTACCTACCATCTAACTTTTTAAAAACTTAGTCAAAATTATTTGCATCTATATAGAGTAAAATAGACTCATTAGTTATACTTATAACTCCTTGTTAGTTATTATGTTTGCGTAACAAAATCGGATTTTGGGGCACCTGTGTCTGGCTCATTAATTTTAGCAGGAGTTTTATTGAAGTTAGCTTGTCATGGCCTGTTTCATGTATTTTACATTTTAGTTGTTTCTGGTTAGATATATAATTTTGTTTGGGTATACAATCGAGCAGACATGAACCTCTCATAGGTTTCGTTCTGGCGCAGTGGGAGGCGATGATTGGGCGTGTGATTTTTTGCTTATTCATTATTGGCGCAGAATTTTCCACGAGTTGCCAAAGTAGCTAGCCCCTAAATAAATTCGCAAATTTTTCAGTTATGCATGGATGACTGCCACTGCTCCTCTAGGGAGTCCCTCATGAAATTGTTACGCAGTGGCAACATTAGAAAAAAAAAAGTCTCAGTTAATTTTTATACTATTTATTTTTTATTGTTTGTACCATATTTGACTAAAGAAGACCATAAATGGTTTTTGTACTTCTCCATTTTATTAATTAGGCAGTAGTTCGAACGTTTGCAGAATAATTTAAGTTACTGTAAAAATACTTGTCTTAAAGGAATGGGCAGTGATATTTCGCGAAAAGATTTCGAGACAAGATACAGTCCAAAGCACTGTAAGGTCGTCCAGCTTCTTTGATTGGCTAAAAAATGTTCTGGCCCGTGTTAACCCTTTGCGCACGAATCACGAAGTTTCAGTGTCGGAGTTGCTTAGTCCTGAGTGGCTTGGTCAAAGACGGACACGGCACCAGCAGCCAATGGGAGGTATAACAACAGCTGAGGTGTGTATATANGTGGCTTGGTCAAAGACGGACACGGCACCAGCAGCCAATGGGAGGTATAACAACAGCTGAGGTGTGTATATAGTATATAGTATTGAAGTCTACTGTGTGCTCCGATTTTTACGCGAAAAGTCACTGGCCCTACTTACAGGATATCCATGGCAAAGTGAGCAATTTTAAGGGCCCCCTCCCCCTTTTTTTTACCTTCCTTTGTAAAAGGCATAATAATCAGAAAATTATACTTTATTGTGGCCTCAGACGTTAACTTTTCAGAGCTGTCTAATGTGTATACTGTATTTATTTGTCACGTGACAATTCTTATTTAAACAACCTGTGAAAATACACAAATAAGCTGCAATAAAATTTTCGTGAGGGGCCTTAAAAAGTNACAATTCTTATTTAAACAACCTGTGAAAATACACAAATAAGCTGCAATAAAATTTTCGTGAGGGGCCTTAAAAAGTACTCACACTACCGCGAACTACTATAACAAAGGTCATTTCCAAGGATTCGGCGTGTTCGTTGTTCATTATAAGCTTGGCTTCACTTCTTTTGCAGAAATTCTTTGTTTACATGCCATAATTTTCGGGTTCACAGTGNAGTTCATTATAAGCTTGGCTTCACTTCTTTTGCAGAAATTCTTTGTTTACATGCCATAATTTTCGGGTTCACAGTGACTGCTGACAACGTGCGATTATAGAAAATTAATTTACGGGTTTAATATTTTTGTGCTTAATTTTTATTGTGTGCTGTCTGCCAGTTGTAAAAAAGTCAGGAACATATTTATATATTTTACCAATAAGTTCCTGGCCTTTCGCAAGCAGGAAATAACACACAGTGGCAATTAGACACAAAAGTATTAAACAAATGGTAAATTACAACGTTTGTATTATCTAACATTTCCAATAACTAGGGCCAGTGACTTTTCGCGTAAAAATCGGAGCACACAGTAGACTTCAATACTACATACACACCTCAGCTGTTGTTATACCTCCATTGGCTGCTGATGCCGTGTCCGTCTTTGACCAAGCCACTCAGGACTAAGTAACTCCGACACTGAACCTTCGTGATTCGTTCGCAAACTGTTAACACGGGCCGGAACATTTTTTAGCCAATCAAAGATGCTGGATGGCCCTACAGTGCTTTGGACTGTATCTTGTCTCGAAATCTTTTCGCTAAATATCACTGCCCCTACCAATAACATATCTTAAAAAAACTGGAATTATGACGCGAAAACGAAGAATTTCTTCATAACAGGTTGTACGAAGGTGTCGAATATCTTCCAGACGTGGGGCGACGTGCACTTTCAATTTCCATCCCCCCCCGCACCATCCCATTGTTTTGCCG
>NQII01001448.1:272992-284570 GCA_002778355.1 Clitarchus hookeri | reverse complement strand
AACGGCGTTCAAAATTTCAGTCGAGCAGTCGTTATTTAAGCAATCTTCAATATTTTTTTTTATGTAGTATCTACTTACAAAAAGCTCCTGTTGTCTGTTCGCAGTTTCTTCGCGCATTTGAATCGAACCTTTGAAAATTCACCCCCATCGATTACACATTCGGTTGTTTCCTAAATATGGCGTGTATCACAAGCGTTTTATTCTTCTGTTTGCCATTAAAGTATCTTTTTGTTGGGTTGAATCTAACTTTTACTTATATTTTATTTATAAATCATAATATTTCATTGATAATTACAGAGAGAAAATAGCTCTGTTGGTAATGCCCAGTAGGAAATTGTTCTTGTAGGAAACATTGTGACACCGAGTGCGCCACGAACGCGGTGCGTTGTCTCGTTGGCGTAATTTTCGGGACCTAGTTAATCTTTGTTTGCATAAGGAAGAGGTATATCCTGCAAGTAGAACTTTTAAGTTGGTAGTAACCGTGAATGGACTATGCAGGCCTCTCTGGTTGTCATTCTAAGCAGTTGTGTCGATTCTAATTTTAAAAAAAGTGCTAAGGAATATTTTAATGTTAAATCCTTTTCAGGGCGGAAATCGAAATTCGATGTTTTCTTGCCAGTTTGTAAATTAGGTTATTAATCGGAGCACACAGTAGACATCAATACTATATACACACCTCAAATGTTGTTATACCTCCGTTGGCTGCTGGTGCCGTGTCCGTCTTTGACCAAGCCACTCAGGACTGAGTAACTCCGACAGTGAACCTTCGTGATTCGTGCGCAAACGGTTAACACGGGCCAGAACATTTCTTAGTCAATCAGAGAAGTTGGACGACCCTACAGTGCTTCGGACTGTATCTTGTCTCGAAATTTTTTTCGCGAAATATCACTGCCCCTATTCATAAGGATTTTAAATAGGAACTAACGCAACATCAACCACGAACTCCGTAAATGAACGACACATTTTTTGTGTAGTTACGGAAATCAACACGAGGGGATGTACATCCTGTTAGTTACGAAAGAACATTTGGTTGGAAAACGGTAAACTCGGCACTCCGTTGGTTGGCAGCCGGCCAATACGGATAGACTGGGTGTCGTTTTGACCATTAGAATGGCATTAGGGACCGATAGAACACGGTGTCCCTGCGGCGGTATGGATACAGGTGACTTCCGTCTAGCTTGTCTTTAAAGCTGGTGGAATTGTCATAGATGCGGGTTGAAGAAGATTGAAGTGAAGTGAGGCGAAGTGAAGAGATTTGGGCGGCTCTCAACAGCGAGGTCTTGAGAGCCGATGAGGGTGATTGAGGTAAGTATGGAGCAGCGGCCGGAATGAAAGAGCGGAGGAAACGGGAGATCCACGAGAAAACCCACCGACCAGCGGCATCGTCCGACACGATACCCACATGCGAAAATCCGGGAGTGGGTCGGCCTGGGTATAGAACCCGGTTGGCCTTGGTGGGAGGCGAGCAGGCTAACCGCTCAGCCCCGTGGGTTGCAGAAGGAAAATTTGCACGCCAATTCCAGTGATTAACGCGTAGGGCCCGTGCCTGGGCCGCCCTTCTGTAACCCGCAAATAATATATAATAAATCTCGTGTGAACTCTCTAGTGCTTTTAGTTTCCAGGGAATTTGAGTTTTGCGTTTTTTTTTGTAGTTAGAGGCATCCTTAACTTTTTTAATAACACAGTAATAATTGTTTTCCCCCTACGGCCGTAGCTGTTGTCGGATAACGGTATTTCGTCCAGAAATAAAAATGATACAGTAACATAGTTCTTTCTGTGCTTGTTTACGCGGCCATTCTGTTTTAAAAAAAGCTAGCACTTTGCCTTGAATTGCCCCACATCGCGTTATTTTTTTTTTTCTTGGAATACTCAACGCCGCAGAATTGAAACGCCTTCATTGCAAAACTGGCGACAAATAAAGGTAAAATTCCTTATCTCGGCTGAAACCCTCCATAGTAAGTAGGATAAAAGCTCTTCACCTTTAACTGAGCACTTTTGAAATCAACCTTTGCCCCTACCTGCATATTTTAACGGGTACCCTGATTGGCATGCTCTCAGTAAAGTTGGTAATGATATAGATATAGTAGTTCCATGTCTTAACGTTGAATTAAAATTTGGGTAAACATTTGTGAATACTGAAATTATCTATTTTACTGTCTGTATTTTTAATGTACGTAAGTGTAAGAATGAGCAAATATGTAAAAATATTTACATTTCTAATAACGTTACAGTTTTACTTGTCCGACGAATGAATAAAGTGATCAGGCCCATGGCAGTGTTAATTTTACATACGGTGGAAGAATACACAATGCGCATGAAAATAGATCTTCATCGGGACTTTCAGAAGTGCTCACTTTACCGCGAGTAGCCTATAAATAAAATTTTCCTTAAGATGCATTACCTCCACACGCTCGTATCCCAGCAACTGCTCGCTTCCTAGTCCTGGCCACAGAATACTTAAGAATACAGAGGCGAAGCGGAGGCTTTGTTTCCAGAGCCTGGCGTGGCCAATCAGCGAACGGGGTACACACGTACTTCGAAGGAACCTTCACGCAGGTCACACGTTCTCCACACAAACCACTAAGTTTGCGTACCGCCACGTTATTGGACGATTCACTCATATTTGTGAAAGCTGTTCGCAAACGGAGGCGTTTAGGGTCCTCCGTGGTAAAAAAAAAAAAAATCTCAAGGTCACACCCGGCTATAAGGAAGCGATGCAAAACAGAGCATAAACAAGCTACGCACGAGTTGTGTTTACTCAGAATTTTAAGCTTTATGAAATTTAGTCTTCTGTACATGTGGTCCTGGAACTAATTCGCGAAACCCCAGTACTTTTCCATTGAGGGTAATATTCCCAACCAGTTGTAGTTTCCTTGTGCCGATAATTGTTTCCACGTAGCTGTTTTCAAAGTACGATTATACCTTTCGACAACAGCACACTTCATACCACCGTGTGTTGAATAATGATCGATCTTGTGTTTCATCATTAGATGCCGGAATTCTGGATGATAGAACTCGCGTCCAAGATAGGTTTGCAAATTTTTTGGTGGGACTTTTTGTCACCCAAAACGAGTTCCACCGCTTTAGCAACATCTTTACCTCGTTTCGTTTTGACTGGTACAGAAAAGGCGAACTTGCTATAGCAATCGATCACAGTCAGTATATACTTGA
The DNA here is from genome assembly GCA_002778355.1 of Clitarchus hookeri. Lineage (NCBI taxonomy): Eukaryota > Metazoa > Arthropoda > Insecta > Phasmatodea > Phasmatidae > Clitarchus > Clitarchus hookeri. The sequence continues at coordinate 281,399 of NQII01001448.1, read as the reverse complement.
AACCTTTATTCACACGGGCGTATGGAATCATTATGACCAAATCTGCCTGTTATAAATCATGCAATCCAAACACCATCACTTTACATCTTGGATAATTCCATCTAGCCAGCTCGTGCAGTTCGCTAGCGATTTCTGCCCGACTCATCTTATGTAGGTTCCTTCACGCAATTCCTCCAGAATATTGGTAATTTAATTCATGTGGGAATTATTTCCAGCTCTTTGTGAAGCAATCAGCAGCCTCAATCTGTCGACGAGTTCGTTTACATCATCCCAATATACATTATCTAAATTATGTCTGTCTTCAATTTTTGCCAGCAGACCTGAACCAGACGGTACTTTTACCTCTAGAAACAGACGTGAAATAATGCTGAATTTCGCATGAGCAGTATCCTTATACTTAGGGCCAGTGACTTTTCGCGTAAAAATTGGAGCACACAGTAGACTTCAATACTATATACACACCTCAGCTTTTGTTATACCTCCATTGGCTGCTGGTGCCGTGTCCTTCTTTGACCAAGCCACTCAGGACTAAGTAACTCCGACACTGAACGTTCGTGATTCGTGCGCAAACGGTTAACACGGGCCAGAACATGTTTCAGCCATCCAAAGAAGCTGGACGACCCTACAGTGCTTTGGATTGTATCTTGTCTCGAAATCTTTTCGCGAAATGTCACTGCCCCTACTTATACTCATTGATCGATGGATCGTTATCTTTTAAATGCGCACTCGTTAGTTTGAGCAGGCTCTTGTACTGTCGCAGAACAGCTTCTATCCTGAAGAAGTAATTCGCAAAGTCCGAGGATTGCACACAGAGATTCATTTCCGATTTGAATTTAACCATTTGGGAGGAAAAAATTCCCTTGTTTGCCAGAAAACATTTTTTTTATTTCGTTTGTAAACTCCAGATGTTCNAAGCTGGACGACCCTACAGTGCTTTGGATTGTATCTTGTCTCGAAATCTTTTCGCGAAATATCACTGCCCCTACTTATACTCATTGATCGATGGATCGTTATCTTTTAAATGCGCACTCGTTAGTTTGAGCAGGCTCTTGTACTGTCGCAGAACAGCTTCTATCCTGAAGAAGTAATTCGCAAAGTCCGAGGATTGCACACAGAGATTCATTTCCGATTTGAATTTCACCATTTGGGAGGAAAAAATTCCCTTGTTTGCCAGAAAACATTTTTTTTATTTCGTTTGTAAACTCCAGATGTTCNAACCATTTGGGAGGAAAAAATTCCCTTGTTTGCCAGAAAACATTTTTTTTATTTCGTTTGTAAACTCCAGATGTTCTATCATTGAACCATTGCTAGGTAACCATGAGCAAGTACATTTCGAGTATTAGCTCGATCTTTTATATCCTTCAAAACTGACAATGGAGTATCGTCTTCATCCGCCACTTCTTCTACGTCTAGTTTACGCTTTCGTTTCCTCCCTGGCTGCTGCATGGCTTCGTCAGGTTCTGTCTTCAATGCGACAGGTGAAACTACTGGCTGCAAATTATCAAGACGAGATGTGAGTGGTTTGAATGCATCCTCCAAAACCATGTCACGTTCGAAACGTGCTCGCTTGGCCAACAAACATTTTCCACGCACATTTTCGATAATGTGATGTAATTCATCAGCAGTGTTTGCCACTGTACTAAATACAAAACTGTAATGGAAACAGTTTATACATAATTTTACTATTTAGGTGTAGACTTCGGTTTTGGATGAAATGCTGCTGTAGGCCGAGGTGCACTAGATGTAGGGGTAGCAGCTGGTCGTATGGAAGTCGGCTAAATGTTTTTTTGATATTTATCTTCTAATTTTGTTATGCACTGTATATCATCTCAGATATGACTACTGTGTTTCCATACTTTCTCATCATAACTAATGGCAGACAAAGCAATAATAATCTTTGACATAATTAATTTTTGTATCTAACATAGAGAGTTTGCTTTAAGCCTTAAGTCAATGTACGTAGTTGGGCTTCTGTTTCATCAGATGTTGTTTGCATTACTGCCAATGCCCTTAAAGTTTCTGAATTAACTGATTGGACGTACAACATATCAACAACATCACCTCCATGTTTCGGTTCACCCACATTCTTAAGTCGCCTCCCTCCAATGCTGCAGTGACCATCTTCCATCTGCACCAGGCAGCTATCTCCCCGTCGTTTCAGACCATCATGTCCGAATTTAGATANGTGACCATCTTCCATCTGCACCAGGCAGCTATCTCCCCGTCGTTTCAGACCATCATGTCCGAATTTAGATATGGTAAATGCCATCTCTTACTGGTGCATTATTATTAATGTGTGATCTCTTAAGGATATCTCCTGGACAAAGGTAACCACAAATAGTTAATTTCCAAATATAATAAACATTAAGGGTAATTTTCACTGATCTCATTCTCCTAACTGAATACTCACTGCGTACTGTGACGCGAGGATACTGGGGTTTCCTTGCCGCCGAAAAGTAGCAGCAAGTAGACAGAACTGATCAAAACCTCGATGGTACCTTCCTTTAAGTAGAGGAAAGTCTTATACTATCACAAGGAATCCACATGACCCACTCCAACAACAAGCGCACACATCTTTAAACTTTTCGAAAGGCATGTCTGTGTTTACATGGTCGGAATACGCTTGGCGTAAATTCATTTCGTCCATCCGAAACAAAACGAGGGTATGTGCATTATCGCGAAGTAACTGCTTCGGTATGCGAGAATAAGTTTGACAGAGGTAAAAACAATCCGCCAATGCATGCCTGCCCACACTGAAATATTCCTGCATGCAGGCCTGCTTATCACATGCTACGTCATCGAAAACAAACACAGAGTTTGGTTTAGCCTTATCAGGAGGAATCACGTCTTCATTATCGCTGCATGGAAAATACTGTAGACCATCCACAGCTTCTAGAATCCGAGCAAGTCGCTTGCACTTTTATTATTGAATCGATTTCGAGTATAGGTGCACATTCTCTATCCGAGTTCGTGAGGAATGGAGGTCTTAATAAAAATAAAATAACTGAATTTGATTTTTAATTTATTCATACAGCTGTTACTTACAGTATTCGTATATCTATCTCTGCTATTACTCTTTTTATTACTCAGTGAACCCAACATTTAATGCCTATTTTAACTTTAATTAACGTCCTTTCTTAATGGCTCGGTTTGGTTATAGTTAGGGCCAGTGAGTTTTCGAGTAAAAATCGGAGCACACAGTAGACTTCAATACTATATACACACCTCAGTTGTTGTTATATCTCTATTGGCTGCTGTTGCCGTGTCCGTCTGTGACCAAGCCACTCAGGACTAAGTAACTCCGACACTGAACCTTCGTGATTCGTGCGCAAACGGTTAACACGGGCCAGAACATTTTTTTAGCCAATCAAAGAAGCTGGACGACCCTGCAGTGCTTTGGACTGTATCTTGTCTCTGTTGCCATCGGCTGTAATGTCTTACACTCAAGCATCCAGTCCAGTGGTCCAGCCTGCCAGTCGCACTATTCGCTGCGCCGATGCTCGCAGTCGCAGGATTTCCTCCCGCTGGTCACTCGTCTCGCCGCTCGCTCGTCGTCTGTCGCTAAAACTCCAGCCACTCGTCCACGCATGGATCGGAGGCCCGCCGCACTTGTATACTAGCTGGCTTTGACCTTGAAGGTTCGCCGCACCCCTGGTCACATTATAGGTCAATATATATATATATCTAATCTCTCAGCCATACTTTTGTTATTTTAACGTAGCGCTCTGAGCCATCCGGCCGTACCGCGCTCCCGGCCAGGAAGAGGGATCACGCCCTCTCGTCGCAGGTGTTCTCAGCCGTGCACATGAGGTAACCAAGTCCAATGCCCCAACTTGATACGCAAGTTCCGCCAAGGAGCACCCCACCACAAGGCCTGAGGACCCTCGTACTCAGACAACCCTAGTCACACATGTTTTCGACACACGTAGTGTGCCGTGGGTTTTGACCAGATCGTCTCCTCCCGTGCCTGATCAATATAGTATAACGGGAGACAACTTTCCGAGCGATATATAATAGAAGAGTGCACATCAGGTCTTGTTCTTACATTCAGGCTTCCCAAAGGCCACATAGCTGTTTATTTGTCGCATCAGTCCTTCGATGTGTGTGCACTCTTCGCCAGTCTAGTTTTCCCAGTATTTTTTATCTTGGTCAGAGCTCTTTAATTTACAGCAGTTGAATGCTGTCAATAGAAAGAGATCACGCCCTTTCCAATCGCAGTGGGTGGATGTTCTCCACCCGAGGGTGGTTCCACCTCACCTGTCAACAGCAGAGCACGGAGTTGAATCCGTATGTGCCACCTTGATGGGGGTCGAGGATTATCCACCTCTACGAAACCGCTTCGTACACGAGTCCTCTTACTAGGCTAGTCACACTGAGAGAAACTAAGGCATCAAACCACCAGAGAAAGTCTTCAGGTAAATACAGAAATGCAATCAGCTGAAGGTCAGGAACGCGAGAGCCGCTAAAGATTTGTCGTGCGGCCACGTGAGGTGGCAAGCCTGCGCGAGCTGATCGTGGTCGCCGCCCGCTCTTGGGTGACATGCGTGACCTTCACACATCTCCGCTCTCGCACGGGATGCGAAGCTGCGAGCTCCTAACAATATTCTCCGCTCAAACCACTCATCCTAAGTCGTGGAAGAGTGGTTTTTTCATCTTCAAAAAAAATATTACTAAAAGCTATAATTTTATGCATGTTGTAAAATGTAACTGTATTTTTTTTTTTTAGATAATTATTTTTTATAGTTTATTTAATACATTTAAGAGAATACTTGCATGACATGAGTTTTCAATAACACGTAGTGTAGCAAACAAGTGTTCTTGCATGATATTGGTTTACCAGTGAAAAATTATTATCTCAGTGATTCGAATTATTAAATTAATTTCATTTATTGAATAAGTAGTTGGTCGTCGAGTCGTGAGGTAAAAAAAATTGAGTTTGTATGATTAGTAAGTATTTCCTGGGAATTATAGACTAAATTCTGATTCTAATTCAGTGTAAAAGTTTATTCTCGGACGCGCTAAGTTTGAAATAATATGTGTGGTACTCAAGTTGTAAGTCAGTGTTCAAAATACCGCTTTCATTACTGAGAAAATGCTAAACATTTAAATCCTGTAAGACTATTGCTCAAGGGTTTTCATCCAGGAGCGCCATAAAAGGGCGGCGAACGGGTGATTAGGCAGGTACGACCAAATGCAGTTTTAATTAAATCGGCGAAATTTTTTTTTTAAATTAAAGGTTGATAAGTGGCGTTGGCAACGGTTGTTCCGTCCAAAGTCTAAGGACATGTTTATACCGATTTGACAAAGACCACTCTTAGATTACAGCGTAAGAAGAGAAAAATGTTTTCTGACTCATCACGCGTTTGGGGATATACTTATAACCGGTTTATTTTCACGTAATATGAAATAAAATATCGTATCGGTTTCGTTATCGCCCCATAAATTTTCATGACAGAAGACTAATCGGTGAAGGGGCTTAAAATCAAAATTAACCTATAATTACCGCCGCAGTTACTCGAACATTATACATCAGGCACATTTATTGCGTAATGTAACTGGTTTTTATTTTTTTATTTTTGCCGTTTGCGTAAATACTAGGGACTCACAGTGGAAGCGCACGTGTATTTGTGCGTCGCGTCGTCGGTAATTTAACTACGCAGTCGTCCCCTCCCCCTCCCCCCTCCTCCCGGTGGGGGAGGGGAGTCCGGATGGCTTAATAACATCGCCGTGTCGTCGCGAGCGCGCTTTTAATTACACGCCGTGGTCGCAGTGGCGGGTTCCTGCGCGCATGCGCATTGCGCCCAGACGCGTCCTCCGTCGCGGCACAGAGTAAATAAGAGTACAGAGGTGAAACAGCCGCTTATCCCGCCGTTCGCCAATCAACGCCCGGTAACCTACTCGCAAACCAGCAGCACAACCAATAGCGTAGGGACACCCGAATTTCGCGGNGGGAAAAAAAAAAAAAAAAAATCCGCTCACTTTAGATTTTAATGCCCGACGGACGTTCCAGCTGTTTTATTTTCCGTATTGGCGGCGTGCCTTTTGTGAGAAGACATTTTTCCCTACTCGACTGGCCAATCAGAGTTAAGTAACCTTTAATACAGCACGTCTGTGATTCGCGGGCAGACACCAAAGACGCGTAACGTAACATGATGATCATCCAATCAAGAAAGTGGATCTCAGCTGAAGTGTTGTGGAAATAATCTTTTCGCGAAAATCGGGACGTCCCTACCAGTAGAGAACATTTTCTCAGAACGCAGTGGCCAATCAGACGCAAAGCCCAGTCTAGCGTAGCCAATCAGACGGAAGGACACGCCCACGTCAAAAGACTCTCCACGCCATTTCGCATCTGTGTGTTTATAGGGACTGTGAAATTTCGCGAATTCGTTTTAGAACAAGCTAGACTTCAAGCACAAGCGCGTTTCTGTTACGTTTGCAATTGGACCACAGTTTATTAAACACGCCCAGGTAAACTCCGAGCCAATAACAGACCTTCAAGGAATACATCCAACGAATCCCGTGCTTCCTGGCCTGGAGTAGAACTGGCTACACACTGGGGCAGCAGCCAATGAGCAGAAAGCCTGGGCTCGAAAATACATAGGTAGGGCCAGTGATGTTTCGCGAAAAGATTTCGAGACAAGATACAGTCCAAAGCACTGTAGGGCCGTCCAGCTTCTTTGATTGGCTGAAACATGTTCTTGTCCGTGTTAACCGTTTGCGCACGAATCACGAAGGTTCAGTGTCGGAGTTACTTAGTCCTGAGTGGCTTGGTCACAGACGGACATGGCACCAACAGCCAATGGATGTGTAACAGCAGCTGAGGTGTGTATATAGTATTGGAGTCTACTGTGTGCTCCGATTTTTACGCGAAAAGTCACTGGCGCTATACATAGCACATTGGAGACTAGTCTATAGGTATTTTAAAGAGCGAAATTTTCCCGTCCATACTTATCTGCCATGCTATTACAGCATAGACAGGGACGGTTCCGGGAGGGGGGGAGGGTGAGTAAAGGGTCTTACGCCTCTCCCACGGGTCTCGACGTTGCACTGGATAAAATGAAATGAAAATATATTAATTGTTATAGGCTGTTCACGGAAACTGAGCACTTTTGAAATCCTTGCTTGAGTGTTCGCGCTGGCTGAGCGGTCAGCCCGCTCGCCTTCCACCAAGTCGAACCGGGTTCGATCCCCGGCCGGGTCACGCCCGGATTTTTGCATGTGGGAATCTTGGCGGACGGTGCCACTGGTCGGTTGGGTTTTATCGGGGATCTCCCGTTTTCCCCGCTCTTTCATTCCGGCGCTGCTCCATAATCACCTCAATCGCCTTCATCGGCTCTCAAGAACCGCCCAAATCTTTTCACTCACTCAGGTGTACTTGTATGCACATTGTTTATTATTCCAACATACTTAAAATTAACATTTACATGGGCCTGATCACTTTATTCATGTATTGGTTAAGTGAACTCGGGCATTATTATAAAAGTAAATATTTTACAAATTTGCTGATACTTCCTCTTAGGGCTATTGGCATTTATAAAAAGAAAAAAATAATAAGTTGATTTACAAATATTTACCTAGCGTTTTTTTAATAAATGTTAAGACATGGAACTACTCTACTTCTGTCGTTGCCAACTTTACTGGGCGCAATCCGGTCAGTGTGCCCGTTTAAATATATGCACGTAGGGTCAGCGGCATTTTCCAAAGGTCGATTTCAAAAGTGCTCTATTAACCGTGAACAGGCTATATCTGCAACGGATGAACCGAGTGAGGTGGCGCACGCAGCGGTTAAACTTTGTACTCGCATTCGGGAGTACCGGGGTTCGAATCCCGGTCCAGCCATCCTGATTTCGGTTTCCCATCGTTTCCCGAAATCACTCCGGGCGAATGCTGGGATGTTTGCTTAACAGAGGCCAGTGCCGATTCCTTCGCTTTCCTTCTTCCTTGGGCAACTTGCTCCATCTCTTATGACCTCTCTGTCGACGAGACGTGGAGCCCAACTATATACCTACCCACCTGCAGCGGGTGAGTCAACGCTAGGGACACTAGTAGCTGAAGCGTGGCAACTCTCGCACGTCGTGAAAGTACCGTTATTGACGTCCGTGACACTTGCGCTGCAAGTATGCCACCACAGCAGTCGTAAACAGCACGGGACATGTGTGATTTCTCTCTCTCTCTCTCTCTCTCGTCGCTGCACACAAACACACACACACACCCCGCACGCTAGGAGCCATGCACACACATCCGGTTGTAAGCCCCGTGCAGCTTGTCGGGTCAAGGATACGTTCTTCGGATCGAATCGTTTGAAGGACGAATCAGGGTGGCGCCATGGGTAAGCCGGTTATTTCTCGGGCTAAAGCAATCAACAGCTAATACTCCAGGGGTTCGCTGAAATATCTGTTTGACCGGT
>NQII01001448.1:237588-248782 GCA_002778355.1 Clitarchus hookeri | reverse complement strand
CACACACACACACACACACACGCCACAACACGTATACCGATTGTGTCATTCTCGTATCCTGTTCTACACATTTCCCCAATGTGGGATTCTTCACGTGAGTCCTTCGTGGCGTTGCAATTTTAATGGCAAGCAGTGTACTTTCGTTGTTTTTCTGTTGTTGTAAAGCTCTTACAAAAACGCTAAATTGCAACAACAATAAATTTCTAAATGAAAAAAAATAAAATTATTTCTTGTATAATACTCGAATTAATACGACATCATTGACTTACAGTTAGCCAGTAATAAACATCGTATAGTTCAGTGAAGTGCCCAACATGACATGGGCCAGTATAACGGTGGTAAGTGGGAATACAGAGCTCAGTAGAACTAGTGCCCCTGTAGTGGCAGATGAAGGTGACATATGTCTAGGTTTTCCTGAACGCCGTACCAAACTGAAATTGCCAAATGCGCTCAAGTGGCAAAAAAAAAAAAACATATATTTTTGTGTTTATGTTATATCAGTTCAAATAGTAGTTTGATGAATATGCAATAATGCTGTTAAGTAATGTAATTTACGAAAACTAATAACAGAAGAGAAGGGAGATGTTTGAGAGGCTCTTAACATCGAGGTCTTGAGAGCCGATGAGGATGAAACTAGGTGACTATGGAGCAGCGCCGGAATGCAAGGGCTGTGAAAACGGGAGATCCCCGAGAAAACCCGTTGACCAGCGGCAGCGTCTGACACGATTCCCACATGCGAAAATTCTGGAGTGACCCCGCCGGGAATCGAACCCGATTCGCCTTTGTGGGAGACGAATAGTCTGACCACTACACCACCGTGGCCCCAAACAGGAGAGAGAGAGAGAAAAAAAGAAAAATGGTGGAAAGGGGNGGGGGGGGGGGGGGGGGGGGGGTTAAGCCGGCTCTTTTAAGACTCGGCTTCACTCCCAGAAATTCACTTGCAGAAATTCTTCGTTTTCGCGTCGTAATTTCGGATTCATAGTAATTATTTACAATGTATGATTATAGAAAATGTACATTTTACGAGATGTTTGGTATTTTTGTGCTTAATTTTAATTGTGTTATCAGCTTGTTGTGAAAAGTCGTGAACATATAAATATTTTATTAATAATTTCTCGACGTTTTACAACAGGCAGATAAAAAACAATTAAAATTACGCACAAAAATATAGAACACGTAAAATGAAAATTTTCTTTAATCATATATTGTCAGTAATTAGTATGAATCCGATATTATGACGCCAAAATGAAGAATTTCTACAAAGAAGGCGAATCCGAGCCTTAACGACTGGGTCTTGGTAGTCTTATAACAGGAGTTATGGGAGTTCTTAATTTGTATGTTTCAAAATAACAGTTCCAAAAATTTGACGTAATTAGAATGTTTATCTACAGCTCAAATTAATTGTTGAAGTCATCAGAATAACACTAAGAAATTTTTAAAAATAATAATTTTGTAGCTAGCTTTATTTAAATATTTTTTATGGTTGAATGCAAACTAAAAGTAGCAATAAGTTAAACGGTAATTGCAGACGAACGAAGTGTCAGATTTAAAAATTTATTTCTTCGTGGTTTTGCCATGACTTCTATTAACAATTCAGCTTATTGACGTTAAGTTTAAATAACTTTCTAAAATTTGTTTGGCTTAAGATTAAAGGTTTAAATGTCTATAATTGTGCTAGTAAATTACNAGTTTAAATAACTTTCTAAAATTTGTTTGGCTTAAGATTAAAGGTTTAAATGTCTATAATTGTGCTAGTAAATTACGTTAACCTTGTAAAGTTATTTGGAAATTATATATATTTTTTTTATTAATGCAATACCACTAAAACATGACATCGATTTCAAACATCGAATGCAATATTTGGCACTTCAACACATTTAAGGTACTGCGCCGGCATTTGCCAGGTGTTATGGATAAAAAAAAGTGCTCGTGGGAAATTAAAAAAAATACCTCGTCGATATCGTGCCCACGTGTCTCTAACGCGTATCGGACACGCCCTCGCATGATTGTATGCGCTCGTTAGCCGGGGATGGTATCGCGGACCGTTTATGGTCGTGCAGTTGTGTCCGACTCCCAGCTAACCAGGCCACGTCCGCGGAGGTATAGCCTGCCAAAGTTCTACTTTCAGGATATTCCTCCGCCTCGTGCAAACAAAGCTTAATTAATCATAGGTAGGGCCAGTGACTTTTCGCGTAAAAATCGGAGCACACAGTAGACTTCAATAATACATACACACCTCAGCTGTTGTTATACATCCATCGGCTGCTGGCGCCGTGTCCGTCATTCACCAAGCCACTCGGGACTAAGTAACTCCGACACTGAACCTTCGTGATTCGTGCGCAAACGGTTAACACGGGCCAGAACATGTTTCAGCCAATCAAAGAAGCTGGACGACCCTACAGTGCTTTGGACTGTATCTTGTCTCGAAATCTTTTCTGGAAATATCACTGCCCCTAATTATAGAAAATTGCACCAAAGAAATAACGCACCGGATTTGTGCGAACTAAATATAGGTTTATTTTGCGTGAGAACTATTTTTTTTACTAGGCGTTACCAACACACGTATTTTCTCCCGGTTTTTATTCATGTTGATTTAAAATAAAATGTAATAATTTATTGATAGAATATAAGTGAAAGTTCAGTTTAACTAAAAATAAGGTACTTTTATGTTAATGCACGTATAAAATGCTTGTATCACGTGACATATTCTGGAAACAACCAGACCTCTCGGACGCATATATTTTGTGGTACAGCGCTTTGCAAAAGCAGTTTTTTTTTTAGCAATTTGGTGTATTCTGAAATGGTGTTTCTTAAGTGCGCGACGTCTTGAAAACACTCAATAGCCATCGTCTGAAGTGTGTGTTCTTTCCGTTTATCAGCACATTGGACGCACGTTCAATAGTTTCGTGGGTAAACGAGTATTTCAAACACTCTGCAACGTAGTTCAAGAGCCTCACTCTAAAACGGATACAGTGAAAATTGAGCGACTGAAAATCAGTTCCAGAAAACTAATTAATATAATGGCTCAACTTCATTGATTCATTTTTGATTCCCACAGATTGTCAAGAATTACACTGCCGTAAGTCACTTGTTTCCAGTTCATTTGCTCGATTTTCCAGTCGGCAGTAGCTTACCGACTGACTTTCAGTGAATGTTATTTCCCTGACTGATGTCACTGATTTGGGTTTAGAGCGTAGACCAAAGACGAGGTAGACCGATTTCGCTGACAGCGCACAACCAATCTCCGTGTCCCAACATTGAACTGCTTTTCTGCCAACACGACTAGCAAAAACGGCGTGGATTGGATTTGGGGTTATGACACTGTTTTTGTAAACAATTGCGTTGAGGTGTTTTTATGCTTCCTCCGGCCAATTTGTAATGCAGTTTGATTAAATCGAAAGTGGTGAAATTATTTTAGGCGAATGCCGCTACCTTCTTTGCTCCTATTGTCCCAGCCACTGGTTCCGACTTTAATGTCCTGGATGTCAACGAGACGCTCGTGCTGTAACTAGAGACCCGGGCATTTCCGGGTGTTCATTCGACGGCTGGGCTAAACTCGACAGTTCCTGTACGCACCCCTCATGAGCTGTCATTTGTACCTTCACGACGAGCAGTTTAACCTGTGCGCTAGGTTGCACGTGATTCGCTCCGTTTCTTTCTACATGGTTACNTTTTGTCCCAGCCACTGGTTCCGACTTTAATGTCCTGGATGTCAACGAGACGCTCGTGCTGTAACTAGAGACCCGGGCATTTCCGGGTGTTCATTCGACGGCTGGGCTAAACTCGACAGTTCCTGTACGCACCCCTCATGAGCTGTCATTTGTTCGTCGGCGTGTACCTTCACGACGAGCAGTTTAACCTGTGCGCTAGGTTGCACGTGATTCGCTCCGTTTCTTTCTACATGGTTACTGGTTCACTGTCTGCAGGGCGTTGTCAGAAAACGAGTGGCCCAATCACCAAAGCAGCAGGAAAGTACGGGTGTTTAAGTCTGTCCTAGAGCCGCTTTAACTCGAAAAATTCCCGGGTGTCTAAGATATAGAGTTCATTGACTTCCCGTTTTCACCTTAGTTCTCTATCTCTCTCATCCTCCGTCCTCTTTCTCTCTCCCTCTTCTCTCTCCTCTCTCTGACAATATCATTCATTACNTAACTCGAAAAATTCCCGGGTGTCAAGATATAGAGTTCGTTGACTTCCCGTTTTCTCCTTGGTTCTCTATCTCTCTCATCCTCCGTCCTCTTTCTCTCTCCCTCTTCTCTCTCCTCTCTCTGACAATATCATTCATTNGTTCTCTATCTCTCTCATCCTCCGTCCTCTTTCTCTCTCCCTCTTCTCTCTCCTCTCTCTGACAATATCATTCATTACCACCGCAGGACCCACGTAGTGATCAGAACCTGTACCTTCTTAGAAATCTGCTCTCACTAAAATTTTTGGCAGTACCTTTACTCTTCACACATTCGCCAGGTGTTCACGCGATATTTTTGCCACTTCCCCTAAATCCTGATATAGGCTGTTCGCTGTTAATTAAACAATTTTTTAAATCAACGTTTTAAAAATGTCACTGCCCCTACCTGCCTATATTTTAACGAAACACTGGCGGGCATGAACCCAGTAAAGTTGGTGACGACGGAGGGAAAGTAGTTCCATGGCTAAACGTCGAAACAAAAAGTGTTAATTTTGCTTTCTGTTATTTAATTTATGTGCGCGTAAGAATCAGCAAATTGGTAAAACGTTTACTTTTATAATAATTTGACAGTTTCTCTTGACCGACGCATACATAACGATACCAGGCCCATTGGTATGTTGATTTTAAAAATGGCGGAATTATGCGCAATGCGCACGCAAGCAGACCTTAAGCAGTGTTTTGAAAAATGCTCAGTTTACCGTGAACAGCCTATATGTTTAAATAGCGTGTTCGGACGTCCGTCTCGGTACTCCAGATTCGCCGACAGTAATAGCGCGTTTGGCGACGTCAGACGTCACAGAGTACTGAAGGACACAGAGATGAAGCAGTTGCGTGCATTGCGAACTACAGCCACGCACGCCAGAAAAAAAAAATGGCCTCACCGACCAACAATATGGCTGAATGTCGTTCGCCAATCGGCTCCTAGAGACTAAATAATAATGGCGTGTGGGGAGTGCACCCAGGGCAAGGAAACACCCCCCGAGTGACGGTCTTTCCAGCTGGGACCCGTAGGTGACCGTCATCCCCGGGCATGACAGAAATGAGACCCTAGAAGGGAGCGGCCCTGGAATGCAAGGGCGGGGGAAACGTGAGTACCCCGAGAAAACCCGTCGGCAAGCGGCATCGTCCAGCACGATTCCCACATGCGAAAATCCTGGAGTGAACCCGCCGGGGATCGAACCCGGATCGCCGTGGTGGCAGGCGAGCGCCCTGGCCACTACGCCACCGCTGCCCCCCTAGAGACTAAATTAGCCAGAGGGCAGCCCGGCCAATAGCGAATTTTCCATAACTTGCAGTGGTCAATCAGACTAAAGGCCCGTTTCCACAGCTTCGCGTGTCCAATGAGTGACGTAGACTGCCTACGCCAAAACTCATTGGAGAAGTTGTGTCATCATGGAACAAATCGAGATTTACAAGTGATTTTATTTTCCGAAATAATAGGTACTACGATATTATTTTTAATATCCGTTGTATATACTTCCATGTTCTCTCGTGTCATTGGCTGCTCTGGCCGAGAATCTACGTACCTATTCGTGATTGGTGTAAACGCAGCTGCTTCCTATAGATAAGTCTTCCAGCCGTAAATCTTAAATTAAGCGTAGCCCCGAAGTACATCTTCAGTCTAAAATCAGATTGGTGCAGGTAATTCCGTCAATCCTCATGTTTCACTTCAGATGTTCTCATTTTGTCCTCAAACAGAACTAACACGAAATGATCCATTCCATCGTGTAAAGTGGGACGAAATTAAGAATCCGGATCGAAAAATTTCCTTAAACCACCCAGATGTATTAAATTCCAAAGCATGGGTAAGACACCATATTTGATCGTCAGTGCAGCGAACCAGAAATAGGCTAAGCGTGAAACTTTGAAACTGACTGAGTAGAGAAATTTTTTGTCTGGAAGAAAACTAGAGTACTAAAGATTTGATATTTAACTGAAATTTACGTGTCACGCGTGTCGTTTTTTCTGCTTGTGATTTTTGCTACATAGATTATACTTAACGCGAACCTCGCGAATTATTTTAACAGTTCCTTACATGCTCGGGCTACAACTCTTGACGTGACGAGACTTCCTTTTTTAATTCGACTTGTCTGCACACTGATACAATCACGATATTTATTCCTGATTATTACTCGCCAAAGAGTTCTCCAGGTCATGTCTAAACAACTGTGGTTCAATTATAAGAAGAAGACACGAGCAAACCTCTTTGAAGTCTAAATTGCAACGGAAAATTTTTTTCCTAAATTCCCGATCATATGAATTTACCAACAAATAGCCCTCACGACCTAAACATTTTCCGTTGAAAAATAAATACCGTTACGTCCAGACTTATCAAGTCACACAGGAAAAGATTTTATTGACTGTTAATTAACTTCTTCCCAATTTTTTTTTTTTTTTTTTTTTTTTGTGAACCAACCCGTAAAAATTGAGAACTAAGACACAATTATGCAAAGTGTAAGTATAGTCAATTCACGGTTACATTCAACTTTTCTGAAACCTTGCTAAAGTTATACTTTCAAGCAATTACTGCACCTCATTCAAACACAGCTTAACTATGTCGAGAAAATTATATCAATGGGGCATCGCACCGTATTCGTGCTCACTCAGTTCAATATGATTTAGCATGAGAACTATTTCTTATCAGCCATTATCAACACATCTATTTTCTCTCTGGCTTTATTCGTATTAATTATAAATGAAATCCGATCATATATATATATATATGCATACATATGTATAATACAGGTTAAACTTCACTTCAACTAAAAATAATCTACTTTTGTGTTAACAAAGTATATAAACCCTGTGACGAATGGCATATTTAGGAAATAACCAAATGCGTCACCAGTGTGATTTTTCAAATGTTTGAATATGTTATTTTTGTTTGGATTGAACTTTTACTGATATTATATTCATAAATTGTAACGTTTCATTTATAATCGATACGAATAGAAACAGTGGGAAAATGGGTGTGTTGGTAATAGATAATAAGAAATAGATCTTATGCGAAATATTATTAAACGTGAGTGCGCACGAATGCGGTGCGTTGTCCCTTTGGCGCAATTTTCTATGCTTGATTGAGCTCTGCTTGCACGAGGCGGAGGAATAGCTTGAAAGTAGAGCTTTTTAGCAGCGATTGAGAAAAGTTTGGAAGTAACTCGTGATTGGACCATAGACTTGCCAAGACGTACGTATGTGCATGAGCTTTAACGTTGAATTGCTTCCGGGACGACTACACAAATTGAGCGGTGTTATTAAAGTATGNCTTGCCAAGACGTACGTATGTGCATGAGCTTTAACGTTGAATTGCTTCCGGGACGACTACACAAATTGAGCGGTGTTATTAAAGTATGACATCCAGGGACCGCGTGCGAAGACGTGGTATGTGTGGTAGCTATAATGGGAGGTGTGTTGCGTGTCGGTATCTTGATGGCACCCAGGGGTTCGTTAAGGGTGGTTNAGGAATAGCTTGAAAGTAGAGCTTTTTAGCAGCGATTGAGAAAAGTTTGGAAGTAACTCGTGATTGGACCATAGACCTGCCAAGACGTACGCATGTGCATGAGCTTTAACGTTGAATTGCTTCCGGGACGACTACACAAATTGAGCGGTGTTATTAAAGTATGGCATCCAGGGACCGCGTGCGAAGACGTGGTGTATGTGTGTGGTAGCTATAATGGGAGGTGTGTTGCGTGTCGGTATCTTGATGGCACCCAGGGGTTCGTTAAGGGTGGTTNTCACGTGTTCCCGTCCTATCCCCTCAACTCGCCCACTGCCCTCTCTCCACCCCCAAACCCCTCACACACCTCCGCGGTGTACACCTCTCTTGTAATTTTGGCATGTGTAATAATAATAATAATAATAATAATGAAGTTTGTGACGTCAAAGGAAAACATCAATTTTCGATTGTTTTTTGTATCGACAATTTAACACGTCGGTGTCTTTCTAATGTATCAGTAGCAAAACATCGATGTTTCTGAACATTGTTTTGGTGGTAAACAAATAAGTTAAGGCCAGTCGGAATGGCCTCGGGGTGAGCTGCTGAGCCAAACAACCACAAATAAATGTTTTCCCAAAATTCTGCTGTGGCCATTCGTATTTAAAAAAAAAAGACATGACACAACCGGCGTTAATGACATTCGAAATAATTCCACTTTTGGTTTTCGGGGGAGCGTATGAGTGTGTTTGTGTCTTATATATATATATATATATATATATATATATACACACACATGCATGCATACATACATACATACATACATAAACACACACAACGTGTTTACAAAACATGGGGACAAACTGCAGCAAGCAATTCCTTACGAAAATATTAAGACGAGTAAGTTTGTGCAACTTATCCCCCAAACTGATTATTAAGGCAGCTATGCGCCCCCAAAATTTGAGTTTTAAAATGCGTTTAGTTGAAAATATTAGAAACTGCTTTTGATTAAGCAACAAATCGGTGAATGGTTTTATTTTTGTATAAAGGAGATCTTTCACCTCTAAAAATGCCGTCGATAATATCATCCCTTTACTTTTGGGAATGGCTGTTGCCACCCTATGTTTGCATCAAACTTTGTAACACTATATTCTAAGCAATTTTTAAAGACAACCTGTGAATCACCACGTCTAAATTAAAAAAAAAAAAATGTCGTTCTGTTGGAACACTGTCAGGTGAACAGTTTGTGAGATATTTCATGTTCAACATTCAAAACAAAACATGTGTTGCATACCATGCAGGCAAACCACAATAAAGAGTAAGGCAATTTAAATGAGGATTTTTTCAGCGGCGTACAGCTCCCTTAGTAATCTCTTGACGAGAATAGTGGTACTTACATGTTAGTATTATATTTTCGTCAGGGATACACCGCCGAAGTTTTACCCCCGTGTTTTAGAAGCACGTTGTATATAAAAGGTGTTTTTAATAACATGTCGAATTTCAAACCACGGCATTTATATACTCATATAAACAAAAAATCATAGTAACAAATTTTTGGAAAGGTCATCTAGTGTTTTTTAAAGTTTAAGTTGTATTTAGTCAGCGAGTCCGCAGCTTTACATACCTGCGTGCACAACAAGTTGCATATCACGAAGGCGAACGGAACAGGCGCGCCTTGCGGAGAGCGCCTGCACATGGGACACCATAAACTCGAGGTACTTGGACGCCGCTTGTGGTTGCTTGTTAGTACACTACTTGAACAATGGGGGGATTAGCAGTTGAGTAGTAAAGGCTGACACAAGTGTTCGCATTTTATTCCTCGCGTGGTGCGCCAATTCCGTTCGCCGTCGACGCACGCAACTTGTCGCGCAAACAAGTACGCACGGTGGTCTTCGTGCGCACAGTTTCGTAGCTGTTGTTTTATTTTTACCGGCCAAGTTCCCGGTGGAACCGGCACTTTCCTCACCAAAGCTCCCCTCCAGGTGGCGCAAATACCTATTAAAAGGTTATACCTGGAGCACTACTTTCTACTAAATTAGGGGAAGGCCAACCCTCCGCCACTTCTACCAGAAAATTCGCGTTTAAATTCACGGAAAATTTTCGTGTAATTTAACTATACCAACTTGCAAATTTATACTTTCTTGTTAACCTAAATTCTTAGAAGTCCTACCTTTATTTTTTCAAATTTCGCAGTAGTAGGGAACTGGATTTTCACCGCCATTTTCACTTTGCCTACAAAAGTGAGGGGAATAAAATATAGGAAAAACCGCGACCCGGGGGCTGTACCGGGCCGCAAAACCAACCACCTGGCATGCGAGTCGCCACGCAAGTCGGGTAAACTGCCCTATGAATGACGGCCTGGGCGGGGCGGGTTAGCCGCCCCTAACCCAGACCCAAATTATGAATACCGCTTGGGAAGACAAGGGCCCTCGCAGGTCTGTACTTCCCCCGCGCTGAGGGGCTTGCCCTGGTGATGATGAATCTGCGGCGGTTACTTTCTACTTTACGTTAACCTCCTCTATGCAAACAAAAGCTAAATCGGCTGTTTTTGTTTCGCAGGGTGCCGCCGGGAACTTTGCAATTTTTTGAAATCCGCCGTGCTGTCCGAAATGGTTTCTAATACACGAAAGCTAATTTTAAACACGCATTCCTACTGCGTACCGCGCTTGTCCTCCTTTGACGGTGAATTAAGCATGGCGGCATACCGTTAGCACATTCGCGGCTCAGCGCGCTCGCGTGTGAGCTGGACCCAGGTTTGAGGGACAACCGGTAACCAGTATTTCACCGGCAGAAACATATAATCTGTGCTACGAAGTGACATGCTCCTTTCATACCTCCGACGTCAGTGCGCCCTTTTCTGGGATCACGTCTGAGTGGCCCATCGACATCCGAATTAATACCTGGTGCTAAGTGCATGACGTTTCGGTGATAGTGGGGAACAGGGGGAGTAAAAAATAAATATAAATTTCTTATAAAACGTTTCCTTAAATATAAGTCAACTAAAATTTGAAAAAACTAAACCGTAATTATTTGATTGTGGTGAAAAAGGTAAAATGAAATTATTTGATTATGGTGAAAAAGTTAAACCGTAATTATTTTATTGTGGTGTAAAAGATAAAATTAAATTATTTTATTAGGGCGAAAAAGTTAAAACATAATTATTTTATTATGGTGAAAAAGGTAATATGAAATTATTTGATTAGGGTGATAAAGCTAAAACGTAATTATTTGATTGTGGTGATTGTGCTCTAGGGAATTTAGTTTGTAAAAATTGTATCCCTTGCATAATCACCGAGTGTANGGTTGATAAACAGTGGTTGATCACTACTTCAGATTGTAATAAATATAGTTTACTTATTGTAGATCGCTTGCCTCATTATTCTGTAAATATATCTTGTTTTAAGGCATTTACAGTATCTAAAACAGCAATATTTCAGTAGAAATTATTTTATTTCATTATTTAAAAACCTTGGCCCACATGAAATGTGTTACATACATGCATAACCGCGTACAGACACATACAGTGCACAACATGAGAGAGAGAGGGAGAGTGTGAGAAAGGGGATGGGTAGTAGAAA
>NQII01001448.1:218952-235280 GCA_002778355.1 Clitarchus hookeri | reverse complement strand
TCTCGGAGCCGCCGTAGTAATTTTGTTTTAGTGAAAATAACTTTGAAAAATGTGTTACTTCTCTCTTATTTACTAATCACGGTTGTTTTTCAGAGCACATGTTTTTTTTACAGTGTAACTGACATTACCACAAAGACGTCTGCTGAACTATTGTAATGACAGTGCAAGGTTATCGTAATTATTACTATAAAGATCAGGATCAGCTTTGTTTCAAACATTAGGTACTGTTTGACAAATTCAAGTGAAATGCTGGAAAAATTATAAAACACAACTTCTATCCTCCTTCCCCGTACGTCGTGCTTTCTTATCAGCGCAGCAGCTTGAAGATCGTGTGGACAGTTCTGTCGATACATGCATGTACAAGCGGATCACATGNCGTCGTGCTTTCTTATCAGCGCAGCAGCTTGAAGATCGTGTGGACAGTTCTGTCGATACATGCATGTACAAGCGGATCACATGCATGCTGAACCTTCTAGTAACTTCGTGTTGTCAGTTACAACAGTTAACACGAACAGCGGAATCTCACGTGGCGGTGGACATACGAACAGAATCGAGGAAATGGTGCGAAGTAAGAGAAGATGCAGGTTGTCCCCATGAGTCTGGAAACACAGGGGAAAATTAGCATCTACAGTATGTGATCGGAATGTCCGCCACTCTGTGCAATGCAATGACGCAGCTGTTTATAACCCAATCGTGAAGAACACGTCGAATGGCGTCTGGAGTGATGTGTGAAGATGCTTCAGCGATGCGCTCCTACGTATGAGCATGGGATCGATTCTTCTCCACGTACGTCAATGATTCCAAGTGGCCCCCAGAGATAAAAGTCCAAAGGCTCTAGGTCTGGGCTTCGTGCTGGCCACTCCACCACTCCCCGACGTCCCATCCAATGATCAGGGAATTGCTCATCAAGCCAGGTCTTAACTGCCAAGCTGTAATGGGCAGGAGCGCCATCCTGTTGGAACACCATGCAGGAATATCACCCTCCTCGTTCAGAACACTGGGGGTGATACTTCTTCACAAATGTGCTCAGGTATGCAACACCTGTTACTGTCGCCTGGAAGAATAAATGGTGAATGATCCTATCCTTCCACATTCCGCACCAAGCCATAATGCTTTCCGCCCAGGGTGGCTTTCAGAGCAATGACGCGTGTTTTTCCGACTTAACTTCACCAGAGATCAAAGTCATAAAAGTTCGCTTCATCGCTGAACAGAATGGTGCTTGGAAAGACAGGATCCTCATCACATTTATTCAGGGGCCCATTCACAAAATTACATTCTACGGTCTGCATCATCCTCACTTATTTTCTGCAGAAGTTGGGAGTTGGTATGGGTGCCATTTCTGTTGTTTTAGAATCCTACGGATGCTGCTTTTTGGCACACTCGTTTCAGCGGGCATTTGCCGCAGAGATTTCTTTGGACTTTGTGCAAACTTAGCAAAAGAACGGCGACTGATGTTGTTTCGTCCGTGGACCGTCGTGGGGGAACCATGACTTGGCTTGTCTTTGACGGAACCTGTTTCCTTAAATTTCTCAACCAATTTTTTTTAACACACGAGAAAGAGATGGGCGCACGTTCGGGATGCAGTCTGTTGAATTCAGCAGCCACTTCTCTCAGACTTTTTTTCCACCGCGTATCAAAATTACCTGTATACGTTCCTCTTTGCCCAAACCTATCGGTTTCTTCACCCTTTTTAAAGCGAAACTTCGAAAGAAAAAAAACCTTGGCATGGCGCGTTTTATTGTTTCCTAAATATGTTGTGCATCTTGCGCGTTTTATACTTGTGTTAACATGAAGGTACCTTATGTTCGGATGCATTGAACTTTTGCTAATATTTCATTAATAAATTAATATGAATAAAACAGGGAGAAAATATGTGTGTCGGTAGTGCCCAAGAAGAAGTAGTTCTTCGGGCAAATATTATTACACATAGCAGGCACGAATGCGGTGCGTTGTCCCTTTAGTGTGATTTTCTGCACTCGATTAATATTTGTTTGCATGAGGCGGAGGAATAGCCTGAACGCAGGGCTTCAGAAAAGTTGTAGGTAACCACGGATTCGCTGTAGCTATTTTATCTACATCCTCCGCTAAGTGCCAAAATTGTAAAGAGGAAAGATTAGCATTCAGAATTTAACTAAACGGAAGGTACATTAAAATCCTTTCAGAGGTAGTCAGGGCATAGACAGCAAAAATTGTTTTCGTTATTTGTTCCCATATAATTTTATGAGTGTTGAAGGAAAGTGATATTAAATAAGATATATAATTACCAAAATAGTTTAACTTGACCACCCGAAAACGTTCTTGTACTTTTTGCAAAATAGTCCTGACACGAGGCTTATTGCAACAGCATAAAGGGGCACGTTGAAACATCAATAAATGTGAATTTTCCGATTGCTAATCGTCTCTGTCATTGCACGTACAGTCAGTGGGCTAATAAATTTAATTATCATCAGCACACGACCAATGAGAACACATTTTGCACCGTACAAACTGTACCCAGTATTCATATTTCTTTTATATTTCTCCACAGTTGAGGTTGTCTTCTTCAGTCGTCGAAGAATGTTTACAGTTTTCNAAACTGTACCCAGTATTCATATTTCTTTTATATTTCTCCACAGTTGAGGTTGTCTTCTTCAGTCGTCGAAGAATGTTGACAGTTTTTTTTTTTCGCCTGTTTCTGCAGATATTCGGTTGACTTATTTCTCTGTGTAGTTTTTCGTTGCTCTTTCTTGCTTGTTTTTAGTTTCCTAACAATGTTATAGCAGGTGTATCGCTAAGAATTGTACACCCCCCTCTCTTTTCTATACCGACTGTTTCGTGTCTTTGCTTTAGAAAAGGGACGAATTGATTTTGGCGGAAAAATTTCACTGACATTTTTACTCCACGATTTTTGTACACTGCTTGGTCCAGAAGCTACAAAATCACTAATTTGAAATGATTCCTGTTTTAGTGGGGAAATAATATGTAGCTGGAAAATTTCATGCGGTATTACAAGGTGTGAATAAAGTAATCCTTGCATCTTTATTAATACTTGTAAAGTCACACAGGTGGCGTTTTTTCTGGATTTGTTTTCAACGAAGAAATAAATTCTTTCATCGCAAAGTTTCTGGAATGGTCCTATGAAAACGGTACTACGAAAAGTTGGTGCAAATGGGCACAGTGTGATGGAAATGACTATTTGAGCACTTCGCCACTATCTTCACACAAGTTCAATACCGTAACNGCAAATGGGCACAGTGTGATGGAAATGACTATTTGAGCACTTCGCCACTATCTTCACACAAGTTCAATACCGTAACACCAAGGTGGGAAGGATGGTTGTCTGACAACAACAAAAAATGGACTGTCTTTGCTGGGTTTTGTGTAGACAACGGAACGCTTCATAAATTGCACCCAGAAGGATTATCTTGTCACCCACTTAAAGATTTTGTACCAGTATCGTTGGAGTCCCTTCTAAGGAAGATTTTCATTGGTGTAATAAAGGTTCCACGAGCACTTGCGGCCGTAGCTTAGCCGCCAAGAAAGACTGTAAAATAAACACGACATAAAGTTTTGCCGCATTTCGTCAGCGTCGTGNGCAAATGGGCACAGTGTGATGGAAATGACTATTTGAGCACTTCGCCACTATCTTCACACAAGTTCAATACCGTAACGCCAAGGTGGGAAGGATGGTTGTCTGACGACAACAAAAAATGGACTGTCTTTGCTGGGTTTTGCGTAGACAACGGAACGCTTCATAAATTGCACCCAGAAGGATTATCTTGTCACCCCACTTAAAGATTTTGTACCAGTATCGTTGGAGTCCCTTCTAAGGAAGATTTTCATTGGTGTAGTAAAGGTTCCACGAGCACTTGCCGCCGTAGCTTAGCCGCCAAGAAAGACTGTAAAATAAACACGACATAAAGTTTTGCCGCATTTCGTCAGCGTCGTGTNGCCGTAGCTTAGCCGCCAAGAAAGACTGTAAAATAAACACGACATAAAGTTTTGCCGCATTTCGTCAGCGTCGTGTTATCAAATGCTGTTCCGAGTACGTTTACGACGGTCGGAGCGAAGTGGCTTTCGGCTCTAGCGATGATAACCTGACGCTAGGGGGCATCTTGTAGGACTGTTTAATACCGCGTAAGCTGTGGGAAGACTCGCACGCGGTTCCTCGGGAAAGACGCTGAGTGGCGGTAATTACCTGGGAATGGGCCAAGTCGCANGACGTGGAAAGTTAACCATCCTCGTCAGCTCGACGCCGCAAGTAGCGGCGTGGGGACGTTGAACTTCCTGCGTTGGCGCGTTCGCCGGTGTTCGCGGAGACGCGGGCGTCTTGTGAGCGACATGACATGGGTTGGATTTCCCGACCTTCACTGGACCATTTCAGCAAGACGGTGTTGCAAATGCCCTTGTATTAATTTACGTCGAATTCCAATCTCGTGCGTTTTATAAGGCAGGCAAAACGTAAATGAAGAGTTGAGGCCGTTCAATTCTGTCAGGGCACCTCTACATTCAAACAAGTTGTACATTACTCATGGAAATTCCCTCTTGACCCAGAGATTCTGTTGTGGACTCGCGGAGGAAATTTTTATTAACATATTATCGGGCTTCACTTCGCGAAACACGTAAGTTGTGACCATATGGTGCGATATCCTTCTGTAGCGAGTATGTTGACCAGCAGGTAGCATGTTCATTTGCGCACGCTCAGTTCGCTGAGATTTGCAGTTACTGAGAACTTCCACGTTTTGGCGCACAAACCATACGCCAATTAATGCATTAGGAGTATTGTAACTTGGTTCTAGACTAAGAAATGAAACTTAGATGCCTGTTTCCAATACCGCATAGTTACATGCAGGAGGGCCTTCGTAGTGTCATAGCTACGGTGTTATGCTCACTTGGAGGGACTTTTAGTCAACCTTCGGCACGACACGTTATATATGAGTGTGTGGCCTTTCAAAAAAATGGTCCAGAGTCCAGGATAACCTTTCTGTGAATAACAGAATTACGAGAAACTTAAACCCTTAACATTTTGAGGATCTCTGGGGAGTGTTGTTTGTTAGAACATAAATTATCAATAACTTTGTATGGTGGTGGTGGTGATGAGGACAGTTATGGTGATGATGATGATTACGATGTCGACAACAGCAACGAAGGTGAAGCTTATGACGACAGCGGTGTTATTGACGACGATAACGATAATGAGGGTGAAGGTGCTGGTGATAGGGATCGTGAGACGCCCAGATACTTCTAATACCATGTCAAAGAAACTGGACAAGAGGATGTGTGTGCGAGACGTATGATGCGTGTCCATCAGATCACGCGTCGTGTTGTGGTTACCCTCGCGTCCACCAGGCTGCTGCCCGAAGACGTTCTCCCGCACGTGCGTCGCACGCACGTGGCCTTCGTACGTCCCTCGACCACGTCAGGCGGGAGTTCGTGAACTCATCTCCCCCCTCCCCACAACTCCACGATTCATCTGTCGGTGGATCGCGAGGTTGTTCAGGGGGAGTCGTTCGTAAAAAATGTCTCCCGTCCCTCTTCGTCCTCGATATTCCGGGGGTGTATTGATCAGCGGGAGTCGGCAGACCCTGTGTGTGTGTGTGTAAGTGTGCGTGGGAAGGGTGGGCGCATGCGCCGTCGCGGATCAATAGGTGGCGTAGGCAGGCCCCCCAGGTGCCCGTCGGCCGAGCCAGGTACTAGCCGCTGACGCGGGGTGCAGCCATGGCGCCTTCCAACTGTGACGGTGAGTCGTAGAGCGCCCCCGCATGCACTTGTCTTCCCTTGTGGCACGCCCGGAGAGCACGTTTAGCGCACGGCCCCCCTACACNTCTCGACCACACGCAGACGGTCACTCGTCACTCCGGCTGGACCAGTTCGGGGTCACTGCGGCATTATCTGATTGGTTAAGAGCGTGCTTCACATACCAGTCAACCCGACGATGCGGTCGGTCGGGATTCGGGAAACTACACATGGCAATATTGCGCGTGGATAACTTCTGACGTGACAGGGGGATAGAGTGGTAATAAAATGTCCTAATATTTAACACTGTTGGAATATTAACTGTTTATTGTAAAAAAAAACCGCATTGAAAATGTCTTATATGTATTGACCATTTCGGTACGGCTTTATACATTAGTATTGTGCATAAATCTCCATTATGTCGTAATAGGACCAACAATTTGTTGTCAACAAGAAATTTTGTCGTTTGGGGTGCCGCCTACGTGGAGCTTTTTACAGCGTTTGAGGCAGGGAAGCGCGGTAGCGATAAGGGCGACACTGACACGCGCGCCTTGTGCCCAATCACTCCTACGCGCAAGGCGCTGAAATGACGTGCACTGTCGAGCTGCGTGTACCTACTATTTTAGTGGCGTAAAGCCTGCAGCCAGGGTCAGTGCAGGTACCAATAATAGTTTCGCATGTTTCCGACCAGTANCTATTTTAGTGGCGTAAAGCCTGCAGCCAGGGTCAGTGCAGGTACCAATAATAGTTTCGCATGTTTCCGACCAGTATATAATGAGATACAGCAGTGTGAAAAAGCCGTTCTTAGCTATGTTGGAGGGCTCGGGAATAGGATTTATAATATGCATGATGCTTTGAGAGTATTATACGTACCTCGTCTGAAGTATGTTTTCTTTTCGTAAGTTGGTATAATGGTGACACGTTTATTGGTTTCTCAGAAACACGCGGATTTCAAACACACTGCAACGTAATTAAAACCCCAGATATTATAAGCGGCGCCCTTAAAAGAGGATTATGCGCCGCAACATTTTGTGTGAAATCGTTGTTTGCGCGAATACGCGTATCTCGGTGAATAAATGTTTTGTGAATACAACTTTTTACCATAAAAGGTAAAAAAAAAAAAAAACAATTATCTATGTCCCTTTATTTCCACATTTATCGTATTAAGTATATCCACGGAGAAAAAAATTCGTGAAAATGGTTAGCTTGCCTTTTCTGTTTCCTTATATGTAGGGCCAGTGACTTTTCTCGTAAAAATCGGAGCACACAGTAGACTTCAATACTATATGCACACCTCAGCTGTTTTTATACCTCCATTGGCTGCTGGTGCCGTGTCCGTCTGTGATAAAGCCACTCAGGACTAAGTAACTCCGACACTGAACCTTCGTGATTCGTGCGCAAACTGTTAACACGGGCCAGAACATTTTTTAGCCAATCAAAGAAGCTGGACGTCCCTACAGTGCTTTGGACTGTATCTTGTCTCGGAATCTTTTCGCGAAATATCACTGCCCCTACTTATGAGGTAAGAGAAAATTACGATTATGCAGACGCAGTTTAATTTGCGCGCTTTTATCGCGTGCAATAAAGTCCCACTATTAGAGATCTAATTTGCACAGTAAAGCATTTTGACGGAAAAACTGCACGCCTTGCGCGTAGGAGCGGTGAGGTGCTGGAAGTGTGTGTTAATGTCGCCCGTATCGCTACCTCGCTTCTTGACCTTGAACGCGCAGGTACATACTCCTCTTGCGTAGCTGGTCACAACCGCTACGCGTCCCCCGAAGAGCAGATGAAGGGCATCGACATCGCACGACTGGCCCCCAGGTGCCTGGCTGGCTACTGCGTGTTTTGCGAAAGATTCCCAATTGGCCAAGGTGTCGGCTGGCGAGTAGGTTACTAGAGGTGATTGGTGAACGACGTTCAGACACGTTGCTGGCCGGTGACGCCATTTTGCTAGCGCGTGCGGCTGCAGCTGGCGGAGCAAGCGGCGGGTTCACCCCTGTATTCTCACTTGCTCTGGGGTGTAAGGTGAGGCGAGCAGAGGCGGGGGCAGCACAATAGTCCGTCCGGCAGTCGTCCGCTTGTCGTTTTCGCCAATTCAGTTGAAAGCGATTCGCAACAATCCGTCGTCCGTCAATCCTTCTGCACGGCAAAATTTCAGTGTGACAACTTAACATCGCGAGCTTTCTTCAGTTGGAGATATATTTTGGTTGGAAATAAATTCTCCGGAAAGAAATATTTTGGAAAATAATTATTTTTTTTTGCCTGATNTAATTTTTTTTTTGCCTGATTAAATTTATACTAATTTTTTTTTTACATTTTAAATTTTTGAATTTATTGCCAAAGATAAATAAACACAGATCCGCCTCCTTGCATTTTATTTCCAAGTGCGTATTCACGCCTAAGGAATGTGTTCAGAAGGCGGTGGGTGGCTCGTCCGTCCGTAGAAAGTTATATAGTTTGGTAGATATTTGACGGAATGACGGGTAAAAAAAAAAAATTTGCCCTGCGATTGGTTGAAGGTCACGTGACCACCGGACGGATGGACGACCGACGGATGCGACGGACAGTTTGCGAGTCCGGTCTTAAGTTTTCCTGGCCTGCTTAGCTAGGCGTGCAACTGCCGTGACCGAGCTGGTATCAAGCCCTTGCCCACAGGGGACAACTAACTGCCTTGCGCGAGAGATTCTCGTGCATCGCAGGCAAGCTATAACACGTGACCTCGCCGACATCGTAGGCTGGAGCTGTCGGTCACCTGTGCGGGGTTGAGCCACTTCCACCCGAGTCCTCCGCGTCTTTGCCGCGCGCGCGTCTGTCCACCGCCGTCGTCCTCGAAAAGACACAACACACAAGTGATCCGTTCTTCTGGCGGCGCGCATTCGAACAACGCTTCGTAGGTTCCCCTGTGTTCGACAGGATACTCCGAAAAGCTTCGCCGGCATGCGCTGAAACTCCTTTAAACAGCATTCCGTACCGAGAGAAAGACAGGCACGTTGATAACAATCTGCACGTAGGTATCTACAAATCGACTTCCGCCGGTTATAAATAACAGTGTCCTGACCTCTGTTAAAACTCCTAGGCGTGATACATTTTTAACCAGTTTTTTTCTGGAGCCGTTGATCGGTGGGCTTCAGTGCCAGACACACACACATCCGCAATCCGAATAACCTGAAATAAAGTACTTTTTAATGCTGGTATTAATATACAGGCACAAACCTTAGTCGTGTGGTCCCCTTCATTTACACATGGCTGAATACTACCCAAGCTTTGGCTTGGCTGACGAGCATCGCACAGGTGCGTAAAGAATCCTTCACAGATTTCCCCTGANGCATGTAAATCCACTATAAGGTTTTGAAAAAAAAAAAAAACCCCGAGGATATTTTTGATGCTGCGAATTCATAAACTATAATTCACTCAGAGACGAAATGACTTGGCGGTTCCTTTGATGCGGGTGTACCGATTCGCTGATTGGCTGAGCGAAAAGCTGGGAATGGCCCTTGTTTTTAATTGGCAACCCGCTTGCTGGCAAACAAGTTACAAGGCGCTGATTGGTCTTAATTTTCTTTACTCATGATGCCAAGGCCGTTTTCCATTTGGCACTTTCTGGTAGCTAAATTGTTGCATATTGTTTGTTTATGATAAAGGCTGTCCACGGTAAAGTGAACACTTTTGAAAGCGCTGCTAAAGATCTATTTGTATGCACACTCCGTATACTTCCGCCATGTGTACAATTAACATTGTCGTGGGCCTGGACACGTTATTCATGCGTCGGGTCAAGTAAAACTGTGCATTTATTAGAAGAGATACTATTTTACAGTTTTGCTCATTCACACACTTATATGTAGGGGCAGTGATATTTCGCGAAAAGATTTCGAGGCGAGATACAGTCCAAAGCACTGTAGGGTCGTCCAGCTTCTTTGATTGGCTGAAAAATGTTCTGGCCAGTGTTAACCGTTTGCGCACGAATCACGAAGATTCAGTGTCGGAGTTGCTTTAGTCCTCAGTGGCTTGGTCAAAGACGGACACGGCACCAGCAGCCAATGGAGGAATGACAACAGCTGAGGTGTGTGTATATAGTATTGAAGTCTACTGTGTGCTCCGATTTTTACGCGAAAAGTCACTGGCCCTACTTGTATGCACTAAAAATATAGAAAAGGAATCAAATAATTTAAATATCCTCGAATGTTTTCCTAATACTTTTTATTCGGTGTTAAGACGTGGAACTACTTTCTCTGCGTCGTTACCAACTTTACTCGGCGCAAGCCATTCAGTCTGCCCGTGAAAATACATGCCGGTAAAGGCAGTGACATGATCCAAAGGTTCATTTCAAAAGTGCTCACTTCATCGTGAATAACCTTTAACTGTATATACTTCAGTACGTATGCGAAACAGAAAGGCGAGTGGCCTGCGAGGTTGGCAACAAGCAATACACGGGGCCGTGCAACTCCGCGTGGTATTTGACTTCACGATGCGCTCGCTGATTCTTAAGGCATGTCAACAAATCTCTTACAGCGTACCGTTCACATTTTTTCGTGTGAAAACAGGGTGGCAACCCCTATTTTCATGAAGACGGGGGATGATATTACCAACCGCATTCTCCGTTCTACAAAACACTATTCACCGATTTGTTGCTTAATCGTGAGTAGTTCCTGATATGTGTAACGCAATTACATTCAAAACCGTGTTTTTTTTTTTGTCTTGCGCGTAGTTCCCTTAATAATCACTTTAGGGAAGAAGTTGTACAACAGACATTTCCGACTTATTTTTTTCGTCAGGAATAACCTGGCGGAGTGTGTCGGTGTTGTTGGGAAACACGTTGTATAGAATATTCGCGGTTTCTTCACACTTTTTTTGAACCAAAACTTTGAAAAGTCAATCCCATTATAATACTGTATTTAATTTACGATTATTTTAAAGAAATACCTGTGAGAAAGTAGGTATGTTGGTAATGCCTAGTAAGAAATAGTTCTTATGCAAAGCATCATTACACAGAGTGCGCACGAATGCGGTGCGTTGTCCCTTTGGTGTAATTTTCTAGATCCAGTTAACCGTAGTTGGCGTGATGCGGAGGAATATCCTGGAAGTAGGTAGAACTTTAGCAGGGCTTCAGAAAAGNTTGTCCCTTTGGTGTAATTTTCTAGATCCAGTTAACCGTAGTTGGCGTGATGCGGAGGAATATCCTGGAAGTAGGTAGAACTTTAGCAGGGCTTCAGAAAAGTTGGAAGTAAACCGTCAATGGTTTATAGGGCCTTGCGCTGTTCAGAACATTAAAATCACTAAATAAATAAAATTCCTCTTTTTTTTTTTTCTGACATAAAATGTCTCTTGAATCTTCGCAAACAAGGCTTTAACATCACGTAGTTTCTGGCCTTTTTTCGGTGAGATCGGGGGGAAATGACATCAAGTGCTCTAGTGTCATGACAGGTGAAGTTATTTCTTCGTGGTGAATTTGCAAGCCGTTGTTCTTCCCAGCGTCGTCGGTAGATTTAGNGTTGGAAGTAAACCGTCAATGGTTTATAGGGCCTTGCGCTGTTCAGAACATTAAAATCACTAAATAAATAAAATTCTTCTTTTTTTTTCTGACATAAAATGTCTCTTGAATCTTCGCAAACAAGGCTTTAACATCACGTAGTTTCTGGCCTTTTTTCGGTGAGATCGGGGGGAAATGACATCAAGTGCTCTAGTATCATGACAGGTGAAGTTATTTCTTCGTGGTGAATTTGCAAGCCGTTGTTCTTCCCAGCGTCGTCGGTAGATTTAGGGATTTACCGCAAAGAAATATTAGTGCAGAGTAACTTCAGTGCCTTGTTTATTTGTCTGCTGCTCCTCTTCTGTTGTTTAAGGTGAATGGTTCACGAAAACCGTATATTTATATAATTTATATCGCAACTTGTTTTACAGGGCATTTTTCGAAATTTTTGGCTCGACAAGACGTAAATAACAATTTTGAACACCTTCTTACATTGTTACAAATTCACTGTGTTCGTTATTCTCAGAGCACTGATGGAAGATAAGGGGGAAAAAAATTATTTCTTTACTTCCATCAGTGCTCGAAGAATAATTAAGGCAGGGAATATCCAAAAACGTGAAAATGTGTTGAAAATTATTATTTACGTCTTGTCGAGCCAAAAATGTCGATAAACACTTTGGAAAACGACTTTTTATAGAAAATCGGTCAAATATACTGCTTTCGTGCACCATTCCCCTTAAAGAATAGTCCTTAAAAATATGCTCTAGTAATACGACTAAAGTGGAATATTTTTTTTTTAGATAACCTCTTTAGTCAAGATTACAAAAGGTTGTAAAAGCTACGATGGTTCTGGTTCGAATCCCGGATAAAGCACGGATATGTATGTTACGTGTAGTTTTGTAATGCTTCCATTGAATAGCATCCCGAAATATAAATAGACTGTAAACAAAAAAAAAAAAAAAAAAGTATTACTTGCCGTGATGTGTGCTTGTGTGCGCGCACGTGGGGATTTCCTTATCAGACAGACGTGAACTCTTTGTTGTTGGTGCAATAAGGCAACGAGTTCTTCGGAAATAGCATTATCATTAATACAACGGTCGCAACGGAATACCATACAACTGACTGAGCTGATGAGATGTGGCGTGCATGCATGCTTTGTGGGGGCAGGTTAGTCGAGTGCCTCGTGTGAATTTAGCTATGCGTTAAAATCACATTGTTTCTTCAGTAAATGTTGAGTTTTTTTTCATGTTCTCATGCACGCAGTGAGTTTCAGTGTCGTCGTAATCCCCAAGTTTTTTTTTTTTTTGTTTTTTTTTTAATCTATGGAAGTTTTGGAAACGACAGAACGTGCTGATTTCCGGTCAGTTTCAAGCATTAAAATACCAACTCGTTGATTGTGAATTCCGAGTTACACCGAAGTTTTGGCTCGAACGACCCCCAATTCTGCTTCGTTGCCACTAGAGCGATAATTTTTTTGGGGGAATACACCCCCCCCCCCTCAATACCTGTGTGTGCTCATCACACGTTATGCAACGTGATCTCGCACGCGTGTTTCAACGTTCGAGAGGTGATTCCATATGGAAAATAAGGTAGAAAAGATACAAACTACCTGTCGCTAAAAGTGGTTTTTAAGGGTGTTTGTTATCCGCCCACTGAAAATGGGAATATAACAAGCCGTTGAGTAAAAATATCGGAAATTATTCGAGATGAAAGAAAACAAATTCGCACAATGTATGAACTCGCAATAAACGCACCACGCAAGCCACTCAATTTGCACACCGCCATAGTTTTGATTGGCCACTTTTATTTAGGGCTTTATTCTCACCAACTGAGCGGGTTAGAGTGACAACTAATATTTGTACATTTGGATATGAATATTAGTGATCCATCTCTTAATTTTAGCAAATACTCAGGGCTACAACTCTTATTTTGTTTCTGATACGTAGGGCCAGTGACTTTTCGCGTAAAAATCGGAGCACACAGTAGACTTCAATACTATATACACACCTCAGATGTTGTTATACCTCCATTGGCTGCTGGTGCCGTGTCCGTCTTTGACCAAGCCACTCAGGACTAAGTAACTCCGACACTGAACCTTCGTGATTCGTGCGCAAACGGTTAACAGAGGCCAGAACATTTTTTAGCCCATCAAAGAAGGTGGATGACCCTACAGTGCTTTGGACTGTATCTTGTCTCGAAATCTTTTCGCGAAATATCACTGCCCCTACTGATACGTCATTCCAATTGGTTTTATTTTATCT
Organism: Clitarchus hookeri; assembly: GCA_002778355.1. Classification (NCBI taxonomy): domain Eukaryota; kingdom Metazoa; phylum Arthropoda; class Insecta; order Phasmatodea; family Phasmatidae; genus Clitarchus; species Clitarchus hookeri. The sequence goes on along the minus strand of NQII01001448.1, from coordinate 221,837 downwards.
CGATCAGTTTATGATATTTTAAACTAAAATGCTTGTTGTTTTCCTATTTCTGAGGGTTTAACACCTAGTACTTCTTTAGACCACACATCGTACATACCTTTTCCACCTCGTTTCTCACATGGAATCACCTACCTGCCAGCCGTTGTAACACACGATAGCACGTATTGTAAGATGTCAACAGTTAACTCCAGCTAGCAAACCAGAAATTCAAGAATAGATTAAGAAACCTACTGTTCATCGCATTTCAGCCGAGAGGAAGGGCAGTCTGCAATATCAATCAGAATTTTCATGTTAGATGTTAGACATCAATTCGTTGATGTTTACTAATTTCTTAAGAATATTGAAAATTGCTACAATTTACCCAGCATTTTTTTTGTCGCGTTTAATATGCGTTTTCTTTTAAGGGAAATTTAAAGGGCATTTTACTTTATTCATGATGCAAATGGAAAGTCGATCCTTTCGTAAAATTCCAATTTAACGCTTTAGTACATTTCATTCAAGGTAATGTATTAGGCAACCAAGGATTCAAACGGCGATGATGATGTTTTACTGAGAGTGGTGAAGGATGTGTAATAATATTTACTTTAACACTCGCTGTACAAATAGGGTGTCGGGGGGACTGAATTGATTCTGTCGAGATCTCGTAATACAGGATGATTCTAAAATCATGGGACAAACATTGAGGGGTGGTAGAGCTCACTAAAACAAACAATTATTGTATAGGAATATATGGGCGGAAGTGACGCGTTGAGGCACAAACACAAAAACATAACACATTAACGGAAACATAAAATGTTTATTAGCAGCATACTTAACGAGTGATTCCGTACAGAAAATGTTAAAACAGTTGCTGGAAATGCATCCACCAACAGTCACGCATGCTTGGCGACCTCCACATATGGCGTGATTGGCTGACAATGGTGGCGTGCGTGAAATACCCGGCGTATTTGAATCTGTTCGCCAATCACTCCATCGACGCTACCAAGCTTGCATTACTGTCGGTGGTGGCAATTTTGAGCAATTATTATAAATATTGCTGTAAAAAGGCATTTAGCGGCGACGTTGTAAATAAACAATGTGTTGCATTTCATGTGTTATTTTTGTGTTTGTGCCTCAACGCGTCACTCCCGCCCATATATTCCTATACAATCATTGTTTGTTTTAGTGAGCTCTACCACCCCTCAATGTTTGCCCCATGATTTTAGAATCATCCTGTATAGAACCCGGTTGCAACTGGCTTGCCTCGGGCTGCGGTTGTCATGTCAAGTGGCTTCTTGCTCCCTCATCTGATTCTTCATGGCGTCATATTGATGCAAGCCCGCGCGAACATTTGCTAGTATTTAACCTCTGTTACGTTTGAAGATTTCGCAATCCCACACCCGACTACAGACGTTCAATCGGCAAACTTCGGCTGCAAGTTCTTCGCTGAAATCTTGCATACGACTTACGACCTGAAGTGATACGTTACAGCATTTTTTCTGTGAATATTTACGTAAAGTATTTCAAATGGAATACTGAGTGTGTACGAGATTTGCGATTGGACGGAGAACTTACATCACATGATTTCAAAATCTCCTGCGGTTATCTAACGGTTTCATGGAAATTATATGGTGTGGGGGGGGGGAGGCGTTGCATCCCTTATTTCATATTAAATTTCAACACGCTAATTTCAATTTGGTTCTTAACGACTTATTATTAGTCAGCACGTCGAAATTAACGCAAAATGTTACATTTTAGTACTATCCTAAAAATTCATCATATACTTCCAAACTGAAATACTGTAATACCTTGCAGGTATACGCCGTTGATACATGAAACGCGTGTTATTTAGTGGGAGCTAGGACAGTCTCTCCACTATTGTCCTATGAATATACCTGGAACTGAGCTTTTGACCGCCCTACACTACTGCCTGGGATCTTAACAGGCATTTGTACACATTCGTGATCATGCCATCTGAATATACAGGCTTTTCACGGTCATTTGCACGATTTTCAAATCAGCCTTTTAAAAAATTTCACAGCTCCTACCTCCATATATTTTAACGGTGATGCGGACTAGCAAGTACCTAGTAAAGTTGGCAACGACGGAAGGAAAGTAGTCCAATGTTTTTACGTTGAATTATAAGTGTTAGGTAAAATATTTCAATACTGAAATTATTTATTTTGTGTACGTTTTTTTTAATGCATACAAGTGTAAGAATTACTAAATTTGTAAATGATTTACTTTTCTAATAATTCCACAGTTTCGCTTGGCTGGTGCATGAATAAAGTGATCAGGTCCACTGCAACGTTTAAGTACACATATGGCGGAAGAATACACAATGTGCATACGCGTAGGTCTTAACGGCCCTGCCTGCCGAGTCGGCAGCCGCGAACTTCAAATGGGGAATCAACGTTAAACGAAATTCCTTCTCATTGTTTCAATTTGAAAGATAACTATTTCAAACAAAAAAAAACATTTTGACGCGACTGTCTCAAAAAATATTGCTATATAAAATTATTTTTGAGGAAAAAAATCACCTTTTTCTTTGTTCTGTGTAAATTTCAATATTAAAATTTTAGAAAAAGGAAATATTAAACAAAACAATCGGCGAGATGTCTTAACATAGCAATATTCTCTGAGACGGTCGCGTCAAAATCTTTTTTTGGTTTCAAATAGTGATCTTAAAAAAATTGACGCAATGAGGAGTTTCGTTTAACGTTGATTCCCCATTTGAAGTTCGCGGCTTGCGACAAGCTAGGCTCGAGTCCGGGCCGCCAAGAACCAGTGTCGCCCGGTGCCTGATTGATCGCGCCGGCAGAGGCCGGCATCGACCCGCTGCCTTCGCCCCCTCGACGGGCGTCGTAGCCGACCCCTCAAGGTCGTAGAACATGCCCCCCCCCTCC
>NQII01001448.1:204343-214581 GCA_002778355.1 Clitarchus hookeri | reverse complement strand
GGGGGGGGGGGGGAGGCTCCGAGTTCAGCCCCCGCATTGTAAAGGACACACTTTAAAATATTTTTAAAAAATATTGTTGTATATGGTTCACGGATAACTGAACACTTTTGAAATCAACGAATGAAAAATGCCTTTGCCCCTGCCTGCATGGATTTTAACAGATAAACTAACTGGCGCGCGTTCGGTGAAGTTGGTAACGACAAAGGGAAAGAAAATCCCGTGTCTTAACGTCGAATCGAAAGTTTTAGGTAAATACTTAAAATTATTTCTTTTGGTTTCTATTTTTTTTTTAAATGCACATTTAGTGTAGGAATGAGCAAATTTGTAAAGTATTTAGTTTGCTTATAATTTCAGTTTGACTTGACCGACGCAATAATAAAGTGATTAGGTTTAATCCAATGTTAATTGTATAGGGTGGGAGAGTACGCAATGTGTATACATGTAGATCTGTATTAGGGCTTTCTCAAAAGGGCTCAGTTTACCGTGAATAGCCTATAGTTATCAGTTAAAATGAAAAAATTATGTTAATAAGACAGTAAATATATATAAAATTGAAAATACAGGTATCTATTTCTACCTTTGATCTTCAGCTCGAAAATTTTTATAGGTGCTACTTTATCAATGAAGGAACCCCCNTTAATTTCTGCCTATGCCACCGAGTGTAATATTAGAATTTATGGCCACAAAAATTAGTATTTCTTGTTTTATATGCTTTTGAACAATAAGAATTTGCGTATGAGTAACATATTTAGATCGGTTCCGCGTTTTCACTTGAATGACGCGCGAATAAAATGATAAGGCCAAAGTCAACGTTAAATGTACATGTAGGGAAATGATACGTGTTAAGAAAATTATTGGATCCATAGCGTGACTTCGAAAAGTGTTCAAGTAATCACGATCAGCCTGTGTTGATGTCTGAGCCCAATAACTACATAGTAAAAATATGTTTGTTGTTTCGCATAAATAACATTGGGAACCATTTTGCCAAGAGAATTTCATAAAACTTAATAAACACCTCGTTCTAGAATTTGTGAAAGTAATGTTGAATTTTAAGGGCCCTGCTGACCAAAATATTAGTTTCTTTATATTTGTTCGAAATACCGTTCAACTTGTATGCCTTTACAGAAAATTTAACAAGGTTTACTGGAAGGTCGCGTCCTGTTTTTATTTTAACGTATGCTTGGTGAAATTTATTTTACTGATTAAATCATAGACTGCTACAAATAAAAAGTATGCGAAAAAATTGCCTTATTTTTAAGCAATTTTTAAAAATTGCGAAAACATTTCATTGCGTGATTTTAAAGATTTCCTGGCGTATTATTTAAGTTTGAATTTTTTTCATTTCGGTAAGTGAGTTAGTTTTTATTATTTGTAAAACTCAAAAACACTAAAAATTGTAATTCTGGAATGTCATTAAAAAAAAAAATTCAATCAAATGTTTTTATGCGTGGAAATAGGCCTAGTACTTACAAGTACATAATGTTTACAAGTACTCCGTACAAACATAAAATAATGGGTGTGCTTCAAATATGGAGATACATAAACAGTTTTTTATGTCTCGCGAAATATACAGTATATTGTAAAGATCCAATATTTAATTTGTAGTGTTACAAGAAAATTACTGGCAACTGCACACCTCAAAAAAAAGTTTTGCACCACTAGTATTTCTGAGTTAGTAGGTTGCTCACGCCCTTAGAGGACTTACGGGACGAAACTCACGCGTTCTGTACAGAATGACACGCCAAACCTAACGAACGTCTTTTTCTAGTGCGCCAGCTCTTCTAGCCAAGATCCTTCATTTGCAAACAATTACAGACGGTGCAAAAAAAATTTTTTCGTAGGTGTATAGTTTCCAAAGGATGTGCTTGTTAAACGTACAAAACAAAATTTTACTGTGTACTTAATATTTTCGATATATCAATGTCAGTATCGGAAAACCTTTTACATTATTCAAAAGTTGATATATGTCGGGAACTTCGATTTTATTTTATCTTTAATTGATATTGGCATTACATGATAATATCAAACCACTTAAATTGGGTTTGAGAATAATTATACTGAAATCATTATTTGCACTAGCAGAACAACCAGGCGTTGCCCGGGTATAAGGGGCATGGGAGATACACAATCCCTTTCTAGGATTTTCGTACCCAACGGGGGGCTGGAGTCAGTTCAGACTTGCACAGTATTTCAAGTTGGGTACTGGAGGGCATCCCTGCCAAATTTGGCCCAGAAATGTCGAACGACGTGGACTCGAGGAAAAACATGGACGACCCATGTACACACCTCTCTACAGTGCAAGCATAAGAACCGGGCTAGATGTCCACATTACTTTGTCAGGCGGACGGGATGTGCACGAGATGTTTAAGTATCCAGCATCTCCTGGTCTAAACATATTCTGGTTGAGTTTTAGCAGTAGGTTCATGGGGCCACTGAGAGCATACAGTTGGTCATAATACAAATAACTCACACACACATATATATATATATATATTCTCACTACACGACCCCATATCGATTATGCTGCGATACTGATATATCGACACTTGTCGATATTTTTTTTTTCAATGTTGACAATGATCATTATCGAAACGTGGGACATCCCCACTTACCACGCGCCTTTCAATGCAGTAAGCTCTAGTCAGTGACGTCTGCGAGTGAAGTACTACTAATCGCTGGAAGTCTGTTAATAAGCTTTCCACCCACTGGCCTTTCAGCACTCGGTCGTGTTAATTTGAAACCAAAGCCTCATAGTTGTGATACTGTGCATCGTGGCGATAAAGCGGTAACGGTACAATACAGGATGAATCATCTAAAACTTGCACTGCAAATATTTTGTAAATGAAGGGTGCTATCGATGTGCTGGTTTCATAGAAGGGAAGTTTAGACAAGGGCTCATAATTGCAGCCCAGACACAGATTTTAATACGTAAATACAATGTGTATTTCTTGAACAAAGTTACATTTTTTTTTTTTTATGGAACAATGCCTATGCACATCAAGAAAATAAAACTGGAGAAAATTATGTCATTGGTGTTTTTCCGCAGGATGCAAAGGACAGTTTTATTTTTCTTCTTCAGAATTCGCAGAATTTGTTTATTCACTTTTTGTACTTCTTAAAGAAAATGCTGATACAGGCCGCAGTAAAATCACTTAAATGTACGAGATGTAACGTGGGTTTTCTTGGACATTAAGACGAAAACCACACGCACTAAAACAGAAAAGCAAACATAAGAACATCGTAGCCTAGTAACTAAGCAGTTAAATGGGGCAGACAACTGTAGGTTATAGTCTGTTCGCGGTTTCTTCACACTTTTCGAGTCAAACCTTTGAAATATCACCCCATGTACGACGTGTTTAGTTATTTACTAGGTATGCCATGTATCACAAGCGTTTTATACATCTTTTAACGCGAAATTTACATATTTTTCGTTAAATAAAAGTTGCATCTGTATTTTGTTTATAAATTATAATATTTCGTTTACAATAAGTATGAATAAAAAACAGTGAGAAAACACGTGTGTTGGTAGCGCTTAGTAGGAAATAGTTCTCATTCTCAACACCATTACTACTGAGTGCGCACGAATTTAGTGCGTCATCCTCTGGTATAATTTTCCAGACTTAGTCAAGCGTGGTTTGCACGAGGCGGAGGAATATCCTGGAAGTAGAACTTTAGCAGGGCTTCAGAAAAGTGTGAAGTAACCGTCGAATGAATTATATTTAGAATTGTCATATTACGATAGTACGTAAACTGTTTGCACTTGAATCCTGCAGGAAGCACCGTCGACATTCTAATTTCCCCCAGGTTTATCTTCTTGATGCGAATAGGCATTGTTCCATTTGAAAAAAGAAATGTATTTTTGTTCAAGAAATACACATTCTAATAATTATTAAAATCTGTGTCTGGGCTGCAATTATGGGCCCTTGTCTGAAGAAATCAGCACATCAATAGCACCTTCCATATCAGAAATATTTGCGGTGCAAGTTTTAGATGATTGGTCCTGTATTTTCAAAATCTAGCTACTAGAATATGGTCCGAAAATACATAGTTACGTATCGCATATCGCTATATTTGCTGTTTCATCAATGTGTGTGATTCTTCGGTATTTTAGTGTTTGCAGTAAAAAAAAAAAAAAACTTTATTTTTTTGTTAATGATGCCAAAATATTTTTGCTATCCGTAAGCCTATTATGGATGTGTGTCTGTTACAAACGAGATTTGCAGTGTCGGTATCAATGAAATTTGGCCACTGCAACACTACCCTTCGGGGCGGAAAAGTTATCTCTGGTTTCACTAAATCAGGTTTTGACCGTAAAACGGGAAAAACCTTTTCCGTACTTTAATGGTTTGCCGGAATGATATTCTGCATAACTACCCAGCTCACATTTAAATAACAATTTTCTTTTTCTCATGTTTACAGGTGCGCGCCTAGACGCCTACATATAAATTTTTATGTTTGTGCATGCCTGTTAATTATGAATGGTATCTTCATTATTTAGTCCCCCCCCCCCNACCGTATTTTTTTATTTCTCCTTTCACCAACAACACATGCTATGTGGTAGAACCTAACTTTTATTCATATCAAGTACAATTGATATTACAAAACTACGGTAAAGTGATCACTTTTGAAGCCTTAGTTACTTTTTCTCTATCAGCCTATATTGTATCCTCCAACCACTTTTTTTTTTAATAAATGTCGCCATGTAAGTAATGAACACGGTGTATATATTTCACCGGACTCGAAAGTTAACGTCTAAGGCTACAATAAAATATATATTTATTGACTATTATTCGAAATGAGAGGGCTTCAAAACGTGCTCACTTTACTGTGAATAGCCTATAGCCGACCATTTGGCTGTACAACAACAGTCTGTTAATATATATATGCTGTTCACAGTTAATTGAGCACTTTTGAAATCAACCTTTGAAAAAATACCTGTGCCCCTATCTGCATATATTTCAATGGGCACACTGACTGCCAGGCGCTCAGTAAGTTGGTAATGATGGAGGGGAAGAAGTTCCATGCATTAACGTTGGATTGGATTAAGTGTTTAGTAAACTTTTGTGGATACTAAAATGTCCGCTTTTTTTTTAAAGCATACAGGTAAACGGATTAGTAAATTTGTGAAATATTTATTTTTCTAATAATTTCACAGTTTAACTTGAGTAGCGCATGCATAAGGTCATTAGGCTCGCGGTAATGTTAATTTTACACATGGAGGGAAAATGCATAAGACGCATACAAGTAGATCTTACGCAAGGCTTTCAATAATGCTCAGTTTACCGTGAACCTATAATTATAAAATTGAAAAAAAAAAATGTTAGTGTACGATATTTGAGAAGAGAAACTAACATAGAGATCAGTAGCGACCCTATCGTTTCGCTTTATCATTCGGTGACGAGCCGAACGACTGAAGTGTGTATGTAGGTTCCATGTGCGTCATTGGACCCCGCCCATCCGACACGCCCCACACCACTCATAACCAATAGCAAACATTCAACACTAGGGTGGCTTTACTCCGCGTGGCCGTGTCAGAAAGGAGAGTGCATTCCGACCGTGGCAGCAGCCAATGCGCAAATGAGCTCTGCTAGAGTGTTCACTTTGACTGTGAAGACCAAAGTGGCCAACTTTTGCAACAAAAAGTTTTTATATCAACATACAAAAATTACCAGAAAATTACCTGATTGTAATTTGTATGTATTTCATATCAAATTTGGACAAAATATATAAAATATTTGTTTTCCGCAGCTTGGAAAAGTTGTTTCTTAATTGCTAGGGGCAATGATATTTCACGAAAAGATTTCGAGACAAGATACAGTCCAAATCACTGTAGGATCGTCCAGCTTCATTTATTGGCTAAAAAATGTTCTGGCACGTGTTAGCGGTTTGCGCACGAATCACGAAGGTTCGGTGTCGGAGTTACTCAGTCCTGAGTGGCTTGGTCGAAGACGGACACGACACCAGAAGCCAATGGTGGTATAACAACAGCTGAGGTGTGTATATAATATTGAAGTCTACTGTGTGCTCCGATTTTCACGCGAAAAGTCAATCACTGGCCCTACTTATTGCTCGTTAGAGTTAGTTCATTACCGCTAGTGTTTACCGGATGGTTAAATAATAACAGCGACGACAATTAGTATGTCGTGCGGAACGGCAAACCGGATTATTTTCCAGGCGAGTACCCACGTCCGGAAAAGCATGGTTTGGGCGCCGAGGGGCGTCAGAGTTTGACGACGCTTCGGATGTGGCGACGGGTGTATACGTCCCACACGACGTGCCACGAAACAACCACCAACCCAACAAGAGCATCACATCGTGGAGTGAATTTACAAAACGGGGCTCGGAATTGTCGACCCCCTGCTTCATCACAGAGCCTGCGTCGGCGGCGCAGAGATTGACGCATGTGGTCAACGCGCGTGTTATGCGATAAGGTCTTCCTCTGATGGTACATAGGTTTCGTACACCATACCTTCATAGTACCCCAAGTAAAATAGTGGAGAGGTGTCGAGATCTGGTGACCGTGGAGGCCATGGAACAAATTTACAGCGCTCCGGAAGTGAGTCTCCTCTTGGTGAATGATCGTTTGCCGACCCGCACGACGTAATAAGCGTCGCTGGTATTGTTTGAAATCATCCAGTTATTGTCGGAATTTGTAAGAATTAAAAATCAAAACTAAAATAATCCGTCTGAAATACTATATAATAAAGCGTTTACTAGACATAATCACTAACGCAGAGTACTCCGAAACTGTATAAGAAGATACAAAAGTACTGTTACAAGATGTCTGAGGGGCGTATCTGAGTGCGTGAGGGATGGAGGTCTTAATAAAAATAAAAGAACGAAATTTGAATTTTTTAATTTTTTCACGCAGCTATTAATTACAGCATTAAATTAGCTATATCCACTTTTACTCTTTTTTATTTCGTTGCGAGCGCAATATTAAATGTATATTTCAACTCTAATTAATGCCCTTCTCAATATCTCTGTTTTGTTTTACTCAATTAACTCGTATTCATCATTAACACACGCTCAGTCTGTCGCCATCATCTATAATATATTTCACTCACGCATCCAGTCCAATAGTTCAGCCTGCCAGACGCACTCTTCACTGCTCTGATGCTCGCAGTATTTCGCAAATTTTCCTCCCGCTGGTCACTTCCCGCTCGGCGTCACCCGTAGCGCTTCATCGATTTTCGCGCTTCGCTCACACAAACACCCCCATTAGGTGACCGCCTTAAGCACGTAACATACGATTCCACATGCTTTCGTTACAATACCTAGAAAATCGAACTACTTTACGAGAAAGTAGAGTACATCCCCTGCAAGACGAGTACGTTCATGTATTTGGTAACTTGCAAGCAAGTTAATCGTCGCCGAGAGACAATGACGGCGCTTGCAACATTTAGTTCAACGGCAGCGTATTTAAATTAAGAATGTAGCGTTCGAGCACTTTTCTCTTAGAAAACACGAGTCTGTGGAGGTTATTGTTCAGAGTTAACGTACATTATTCTCTGTGCTGATTTGTACAGCGTGTGGGCCATCGAGTCTCCTGTGGCTGTGACCTTAAAGGTTGATTAGGAGAAATTCCAGAGCAACATACGGTGTTCGCGCCCAGCACTAGTTTATTTCCAGCCACAAAACCACATCAGGCATTTTAGCCACTACAGTCGTTAGATTAACACATGCTGTGCACACCTGGCCAGATCCCATCAAGTCTGGATCCAAGCTGTAATTAGCACCACCGTGCTTTAATTGGCTGCAGTTGAATGCAATCTTACAGAAAGAGATTACGCTGCTTCCAATCGCGGTGAAAATAAAAATACCTTCTCACTCCCGTTTCGAAAATAAGACCGGCGATTTGCGTTTTCGCCAGCTAGTTTCAGCAAGTCGCATAGCTCATTTTATTCGTAGTCCTGGACACTTAACCAGTACAAAAACACCAGTATAATCGCCTTTACCCGAAAATACCGTGGCCTTGCATGGATGACATTAAGGCGTGTCTTATCTCCCAATGTCATGTGACATCTCGCTCTCGCGAGAATTCCATGTGCGATGTCAGGAGTTAAAGTTTGTAATCGTGAATCTTCCATCGTGCGAATTTTACGTTACTCGCTGCATTGCTTCACCCGTCAAAATTATCATCGCACCTGGACGGTAGTATGGCAGATTGTATCGTCTGCATTGCTTGGTTGCCGGATATTTGCCTAGTCTAAGTGAAATTCGTGTCGAAATTAATTTCCTCGCATGTTCGTGCGTTGAACACAGTCATCAGTGAACTCATCGCATCTGTTCATATTGCTTTGGTGTCATCGTGATCGTCCTCACTCAGAGTCGTGGCACATCCAGAGCTTGCCCAAAAATGACTCGACCTAAAGTACGCAGAGAATGGTGTATGCAACGCTATTTTTTTTTTAATTGCTTGTGTCGCACTGATAGCGCATTTGTTGAACGGCGTATATGTATTACTTTACAACTAATTTTATTTGTACGTAAATTGCTTGTGTGTAAAATAAACATTTCCTAGGCGCATTTCTTTTGACTTTATTTTTGCCAAACAACTGATCATTGTGATGTGAATTTTACACTCGTCACTGTTTTCTGACGTTGCGATTTCCGATATGAGCTTGAACACTCAAAGCCAAATTTTTGGGTTATATCTTATTTACTTCGTGACACAAACCAACAAGAGGATAGTGTGTTAATTCGCGCTGCTATGCTGTCTCAGTTAACATTCAGCACATTTTGTTTATGTCAGATATTGTTCAGTTTGTAAAGGCTTGATGAAATTTGCAGCATGCAGAATATTTTATGTTGCAAAGTTCTTGCGAAGTTTCCTTTCAAAATCACATTGCCAATGTTACTTGCATAAATGAAACTTAACATATATAAAAACAAATATAACACCCGCCTCAGTATTTGCAATAATGTAAAAAATTGATTGGCGTCTATGCGGAAGATACATACTGAGTGATTATTTGTGACACCATGATCTTATTTTTGAGATTTAGTTTTGGGTTGTTTGTACGACCTGGAAATGAAACGATTGTAATACTCAGTTAATCTTCAAATCTGGGTTAAATAACATCTTTTTTTTCTAAATTATTGCTAACAGGTTCGTTCCAAAAAAACATGAAATTGCCTTCGAAAACAGACTCATGTTTTTTTCTCTCCTGTAAAATACCAGTTTTTGGAGTTAGGAGTATTTTCTCGCGAGGTTTACGAGATATTGTGCACATCATATGCAAATTTAGCGTATTGGCAGAACACACGGCAGATTTTTATTGTTTCTAGCCTAAAAAAAATGCAAGGTTTTTGAGTTGATCTGCAAGACCTGAAACGAACGGCATGTCGCTAAGTGGCGTACCCGTTATAGAACAAGTGTGGGCACCTTGCAGATGAAAGAGGATTGTGCTTGTTCACACGGGGGAGGAGACATGGAGGGTTGCCAAGCTCGTTGTGAATTGGCGCCCGGCTTCCTGCACTAGACGCCATTACTCTCCCCTCCTGCAGTATCGTTTCACCCCCATCGCCCTTCCCCTCGACTAGCCGAAATCGATTCTGCACGCCCTCCCCCGACTCCGTGTTAACCCCTGCTATCTCCTGCAGTTCTGGTCCTATTTTTTTTTCATCTCGCTCCTAGCTTCGCTATTTTGGAGCGGGTCTGTTGTGCGGGGGTGTATCGTTCCCAGGGGCGCGAGTGTCGAGGAAGGGGGAGAGGGTCGCGAGGGGCCGAGCTCGGCCGGAGATACCCGTACGCGTGCTCGGGCGGGCTTCGGGCGCAGCCGCCACGCCCACGCACGGCCGAGCGCAGCGCAGTCTGCCGGCAGTATTTGCCGCGGGCGCGTGACGTACCGCGTTAAGGGCGCTCGGGAGAACGTGCATCATGGATCAGCCCGGCTCGTGACGTCGCCGCGCGTGTTGATGGTCGTCGCCTCTGCGCGGCGCGTGCGCACGAGCGGGCTCGCCCCTCTGCCCTGGGAGCGCGTGCGGCCGGCGAGGGATGAGAGGCGGGCGATGCTGCTGCGTCTGTTGGGCGCCAGGTAATGCGGCACAGCTGCCGTCGACGACCTTGTAGGAAGCTCTTTGCATTGTGCACACAAAACAAGCCCAGATTTGAACCGATGTTACTTCAGCTTGGGGGCAAGACCAGAGCCATTCGCGTTGTGCGAACGGACGTGTAAAAAGAGACAAGCGGATCACCCGGTGCGGATATGTAAAAAAAAAAAAAAAAAAAAAAA
>NQII01001448.1:177300-195141 GCA_002778355.1 Clitarchus hookeri | reverse complement strand
CACTTTATTATTTACCATTTGAGGGGCCATTGGCATCGAGGGGTCTGGGGTAAAATGCCCCCTCCCCCCTCCACCCATCTGTTTATTCGCCTGTGGATGGCTCTGCTTCTTTGGGTCGTCTTAGAGTTTTATGCGTGTATTTCTGCATATTGCATTGATTTTGTTGCTCGTTCGTTTGTTTCCCTCCCCGTTTGGGTTTCGTTTTGTTTTGTAGAAATCTTGATCGGATTAGTTTTTGAGATTTTTTTTTTTTTTTTTTTTTTTTATATCTGTTGACAACATCTGGTCTTGCCTTGTTATCTTTTATGTTATTGATGTCGTCCTTTGGTAACATAGCTCTGCAATGGCATAGGTCCGAAGTGAGTTTTCATTTAATTTTATATGATGTAACACGCGCAGGCCGCCATACGCACATCAAAGTTGGCAGTAATGTATGGGAATGGTCTTACTATTTCTTTAAAAGTGCGACGTTTAAATCCGTGGATACCGATATGTTTCTGTTATGAATATAAATGGTATGAATTATTAAAGTATTAGTAACTTATTTTCATTTTCTATCAGTTTTCGCGGTTGAACTTAAGCGACGTCTGGATACATTTATCGGGCCCATGGCAGTGTTAATTTTACATGTGGCGGAATCATGCAAATCGAGCAGGAAAGTAGATCCTAAGCAGGGCTTTAAGCCTTTCAGACTCACTTTGATTTAAGGTTTTAGGCGTCGTAAACTAAGAGATTTTATTATGCCTGCTGTACTTAGTATTAGGTCGACGAAACGTGTTTCGTTATAACTACCGTTGGCTGAACCAGTCGTATCAGTAGGACGGTTTTGCGAATCATTTACTCGCAGGTAAGAACATTAAAGTCCGTTCGCGGTCACTTCCAACTTTTTTGAAGTCCTGTTAAAGTTGTATTTCAAAGAAAATTACACCAGAGGGACAACGCACCGCATTCGTGCGCAAACAGCGTAATAGTATTTTTCATCAGAACTATTACTTACTTCTCTCTGTTTCTCTCTGTTTTATTCATATTAATTATAATTGAAGTATTATAATTAGGGCCAAGGACTTTTCGCGTAAAAATCGGAGCACACAGTAGACTTCAATACTATATACACACCTCAGCTGTTGGTATACCTCCGTTGGCTGCTGGTGCCGTGTCCGTCTTTGTCCAAGCCACTCAGGACTAAGTAACTCCGGCATTGAACCTTCGTGATTCGTGCGCAAACTGTTAACACGAGCCAGAACATTTTTTAGCCAACCAAAGAAGCTGGACGACCCTACAGTGCTTTGGACTGTATCTTGTCTCGAAATCTTTTCGCGAAATATCACTGCCCCTTTGACTTTCGCAGTGTGCAGCGTTGACAGAAAATTACCAACATGTGCGTAATGTTCAGTATTGTGTTTACCGAGCCTGTCTGGGTTAAAAATGCTCAACTGCGAACATGTTCTCTAAATTACGCGAGTAGCCGGAGCTAGCTCATTGCTGGTGGATGTGATTGGCTGGCAGTGTTTTCAGGCGGGAAACCACAGTAAGATCTCCAGACGGGCTGTTAGAGGGAAGGTCCGGGGGGGGNTACGGGAAGACGAACCGCTCAGCTGCTATTAAAGTGATTGCGGTACGTGAGTTAGACCGTCTCCCTTGCTCCTGCCAATGACAAGTGGTGAGATTAAGTCGCTTGATTAATGCAGATCGGTACCACAACCCTGACGAATGGAGAATTGAGAGATTTGGGCGGTTCTTAACGGTGTGGTCTTGAGAGCCGATGAGAGGGTGAAGTGGGGTGAGAACGGCGCAGTGCCACAAGGGCGGGGGAAACCGGAGACTCCCAAGAAAAACCAGCCCGAACAGTGGCATCGTCCGTAACGATTCCCACGTGCTAAAAAGCCGGGAGTGACCCCTACGGGAATCGAACCCGGTTCGCCTTGGTAGGAGGCGAGTATTTTAACACTACACCACCACAGTCCCCACTCTGATGAACTCGAGGCTCCAATTGCAGATATAAATACTTGAGTTAATTTGGCGATGCTGTTGAGAAGAGATTCGCCACTTTAATATAAGCTTGTTCGCTGATAATTGAATGTTCTGCTTAGAATATACTTTTTATCACTATTTTGTATTCATCCGCCATTTGTAAAATTAATATTTCCACTGACCGTATCACTTCATAATGCTTTCATCGTTTGATACTGAAATCGTTGGGAACGTAAATATGTTACGTATATACCAGTCCTTACTTTTACGCGCAAAAGAAAAAAAAAACAGAAACGATGCTTAGTAAATATAACGTCCACAAATTTTAAAAAGGCACTCTTAATACGACGTTAATGTGTGGAACTACTTTCTTACCTTTCTACCAGCTTACGTGGGAGCATTTCACAAGGTGTGTCAGTTAACACTTTCAGGCACTGTAGTTTATATATTGGACGCAGCACAGAAAAGTTATTTAAGGGCTATTCACTGTTATTTGGTCACTTTTGAAATCAAACTTTGAAAAATGGTACTGCCATACCTGCGTATATTTTAACGGGTAATCCGACAGGCATGCGCCCAGTAAAGTTGGAAATGACGGAGGGAAAGTAGTTCCGTGTCTTGACAATGAATTAGAATTGTTGGGAAACGTTTGTGCATACTAAAGTAGTTAGAAAATGGGGGTTCTCCGCCACCAGGATGCTGGACCTGGAGCCGCGCCACGGCGGCCATCTTTTATTTTCCTTTTTTCCCTAGGTATTTCCGCCCCCCCCCCCAAAACCTTCAAAATTTCTTTTTTTTTTTTCCCTCAAAAACGCCCAAAATTTTCTTCTGTGCCAAAATTTTTATGAGTAACTCAGTCAGAAAATAGCATGAGATCAAATTGTGGCTAAGTGACTCTTTTTTGGGAATGTGGGGTTGGGGGTTACCCTGACATTCATGCTCTGTCATTCAATGTCAGCACCATCCATTTTGTCTGAAGAATGTTCGAGTTCATTACCCCGTCATACGACTTTTCTCATTCCTTCCAGTCTCTCCCCACGTCCGCTCTCTCTCGCCTGCTCTATCCCCTGGGGGTTTCCGCTCTTGTCTTTTTTTATCATGTTCCCTTATTATTTCCTGTCTCTCTCTTGTATGTTCTATCCTGGAAGGGGGNTTTATTTTCTCTCTATTGCTTTTTATGCCCTCTATCTTTACTTCCCGCGCCTGCCACTAGTCGGTCACTGTAGGCGGCCATCTTCGATTCTCGCGCCCGCCACCAGAGTGTATGAAGTCCTACAGTTCGAGGCTAGGAGCGTCGGTATTATCGCAGCCATTTTATTTGTGTTGGACCACTCGTCGCCTGCAGGGGCGCACTAGAATCTGGGAGGTGAGATCTAACGGCGGCCGCCAGAAGCGCTGGAAATTTTTTTTTAGACGGTAGGTGTTTCGGAATTTAAAAAAGAAGGCAGAGGCGTGCGGGATCGTTCCGGCACCCCTGGTAGCAGCGGTCGACCGTTTTGCCCGCAAGACCACTACAACATCCAGAAAAGTAGGATGTTTAACAACGAATAGATATATAGTATTACCATCCCGGGCATTTATATATATGTAAATCACCATTGCATGGTTAGGGGATGAAATAAAGTAAATACCCGCATCAGCCTATGCACTCACCTGAAAATAAACTTGTCATCGCAAAAAAAAAAATGAGAATGTTGAATTGTTTAAAATATATAGTCTTCAAATTCATAACATATGCATCGCCCTTGATGCTGGATAGGATGGTGTAGAAAATTACACCTTAAACCATCGTATAAGCATAGTCGGAAGTAATTTTCGAACTGTTTAAGATACAGCCACCAAATTCTTAACACAGGCATCACCCCCGACGCCGAACAGGGCCGCAGGCGCAAGCATGCCCTATACACACTTATAAGCATAGTTGGCTACCATTTCCCACCCACCGAAGCTATAGTCATCAAGTTCATATCATAGGCTTCACCTCCGATGACAAACAGGGCAGTAGGGACAGGTATACTCTTATAAGCATAGTTGCTCGACATTTCCCACCCATCGAAGCTATGATTACCAAAGTCACATCGCAGACATCATGCTCAACTGCAATCAAGTATATAAGGTCAAGTAGGCCTTAAGCCCTATTGTAAGCATATTTGGTCAGTATTCCCAAACCGTTGAAGTTCGGGAACATGTAACAACCGTCCACACGTGTAAAGAAAAAATAAAGGTAGGTATACTTAGAAGTGCGTCGCAAAGTTACCGCTGCTTGTGGGAGTGTAGTTTCTTAAATGGCACGCACATACGCATCGGCTCGCGTGTACTCGACAATCGTCCACCGCCGTCCTTGTCGTCTGCTACCTAGGCTGTCTAACAACTTGGATCCTCCTCAGCTGCAGCTAGCCTCTCCCTTTGTACACCGTCATTCAGATTGTGTGTGTATATATTTAAATGTGACAATATATACATAAATAAATGCTAGCATGGATAACATATGACAAACAACTTAAGTAGACCAGAAGGAATATAAGAAAACCAGCACAAGTGATTGAATGGACAAGAGAGAGATAGGAAGGAATGAGGGAGCATGAGAAAAAAAAGCAAGAGAAAATAAAGGAGACAGAAGGAATATGAGAAAACCCCAGGGAATATAGCAGGTGAGAGAGAACAGAAATGGGGGAGAGAGACTGGAAGGAATGAGAGAAGTTGCATGATGGGCAATGAACTAGAACATTCTTCAGACAAGAATAATGGTGTTGATGTGGAGTGACAGAGCATGAATGTCAGGGTGACACCCAATCCTGCGTTACCAAAAAAAGAGTCAGCCACAATTGGAGCTCATGCTATTTTCGGACTGAGTGACTAATAAACATTTTGGCACGGAGGGAAATTCGGGAAATTTTGGCTTTTTTTTTAGGGGAAAAAGGGAAAAAATGGAAATCCAAGATCGCCGTCGTGGCTCAGCGGCTCCGCGTCCAGCATCCGGGTGGCACAGAACCCCTATTTTCTAACTACTTACTAAAATTATATCTTTCACTTTATGTTTTTCTTAATTCATTTAAGTGTAATCCTAAGCAAATTTGCAAATGATTTACTTTTATAATAATACTACAGTTTCACTTCAGCAACGCATGAATAAAGTGGACAATCGCATAGCTATAGCACGTTAATGGTACATATGGTGGAAGAAAACACAATCGATAGAAGTAGAGCTTAAGCAGGGCTTTCAAAAGTGCTCAATTTAAGCTGGACTCACAACCGTCATTCTTCCGTCAGTCAGTCGTCCGTCAGTCCTTCTGTACGGCAAAATTTCAGTGTGACAACTTAACATTGAGATCTTTCTTTAGTTGGAGGTATATTTTAGCTGGAAATACATTTTCAAGAAAGAAAAATTTTGAGGAAATAATTTTTTTACGCGTTAAGAATTTAACTATTGTTTACATTTTAAATTCCTGAACTTACCACTAAAGATAAATAAACACATATTCACCGCCTTGCATTTTATTTTATAGTGTGTATTCGCGTCTATGGAATGTCCTCAGAAGGTGGTGGCCCATCAGTCCGTCCGTTGAAAATTAAAAGTTTGAGAAATATTTGACGGATTGTCTTGTAGAAAAAAAAGTCACCCTGCGATTGGTTGAAGATCACGTGAAACCCGGACGGACTGACTGATGCGACGGATAGTTATGAGTAAGGCCAGTGACTTTTCGTGTAAAAATCGGAGCACACAGTAGACTTCAATACTATATATACACCTCAGCTGTTGTTATACCTCCATTGGCTGCTGGTGCCGTGTCCGTCTTTGATCAAGTAACTCCGACACCGAACCTTCGTGATTCGTGCGCAAACGGTTAAGACGGGCCCGAACATTTTTTAGCCAATCAAAGAAGCTGGACGACCCTACAGTGCTTTGGACTGCATCTTGTCTCGAAATCTTTTCGCGAAATTTCACTGCCCCTAGCTAAAGAGAATTTTCTATATTCCCTCCAAAAAATTTGTTTTAGTGAAAAGTTGGTAAATATAATAACTTAAAGTTTACCATTCCCCTCAAATATTTACAACAGTTTACACGAGGCATTCTAAATTTAGATATACGTATCATCCAAAGTATGCGAAGGAACTGTCAATCGTGAAACTATAGCTTTTTCTTGGGTGTGCGAGACTAGTCCACGAAAATCGACGAAGCTTGACTTGCAGATGAATACAAAGGTCTCCAATACAGCGACAATGATGTGTATATTTTGTAATTCCAGGGCATTTGAAAAAAAAAAAAATGAGATGGATGCCCACAAACAATGTTGGGAGTGAGAGATTAAGTCATTATAATACAGTTATTCCAGACACGTGGCAGAACTTGAAAGAAGAGGATTTTGAATTTTTCACAATGCTGTCTTTTGATGACTGGCAGTATTCCAAAGTACGTTATGTACAGTACATTAACTTCTGGTATCTGTACCTCAACAGTTTTGTGTCAAAATTAGTAAATTTTAGTAACTTTTTTTGACAAAACTGCAGAAAAAGGACCGCTGTGACTTAGCTGAAAAAAAGTAACTTTTAGTGACCTACTCTGAGCCCTGCGTTATTCATTGCAAAACACATACGAAAGTTAGGTCTAGCTTAACTGATATAAGCTATTCATGGTAAAGTGAGCAGTTTTGAAAAAGCCATCTCTTTTGGAATAATAGTGAAATATATTTTATTCTAGACTGGGACGTTAACTTCCGAGTGCGGTGGAATATTCACACTGTTCATTACTTTGATGGCAATATTTATTTAAAAGGTTGATTAAAGGATAAAAAATTGACTGCTAGGAAAAAAAAGTAACAAGGACCTCATAAGAGCCCATACAGCCTATAGTCAAAATGCGTAATGTTGGTTACTGGGCACAGCCTATAATCTGTGTGTGGGCCAGGGGCGTGGTGGTGAAGCATATTTGGTGAGTGTGAATGTGCTAATGTGTGTGTGGACCAGGGGAGTGGTGGTGAAGCGGATTTGGTGAGTGTGCATGTGCTAATGTGTGTGTGGACCAGGGGAGTGGTGGTGAAACAGATTTGGTGAGTGTGCATCTGCTAATGTGTGTGTGGGCCAGGGGCGTGGTGGTGAAGCAGAGTTGGTGAGTGTGCATGTGCTAATCTGTGTGTGGGCCAGGGGCGTGGTGGTGAAGCATATTTGGTGAGTGTGAATGTGCTAATGTGTGTCTGGACCAGGGGAGTGGTGGTGAAGCGGATTTGGTGAGTGTGCATGTGCTAATGTGTGTGTGTCAGGGGCGCGATGGCGAAGCAGAGTTGGTGAGTATGCATGTGCATTGTTGCAGGGTCACAGACGGCGTTGCAGCGCTAGATAACGACAACGCGAACGTGACGGTGGGCGGCGGCATGGGGCGCAGGCCGCTTGGCCTCCCCGCCGTGCTGCGAGCCAAGCCCGACCTCATCGAGACCGTGGAGCAGCGCGCAGACAAGTGAGTCCCGACTCCCTTCCCGTCATACAGGTGGCAGTTTTAGGACTTTGGGCACTAAAAATTTGTTATTTTGTATTATTAACACCTATTGCCCAACTTGTAGACATTATTTTGTAACTAATTTTTCCTTACATTAAATTATTTTGTATTGATTTTTTCCCCTGCAAAATTACATGTAAGAGTCAAAATTGTACTATTTTACTATTGTACAAATAAAATAAACTAAACAATTTAGAGATAATTTAACAAGGAAAACTGAAAGGTCTTGTCTTAATTCATTTTAAAGTGTGTTTAGAAATAGTTATTTTAAAAAAATTCAGGAGCAGCCACAAATCAAAAATATGCAAGAATTTCCTTATTTCCAGAAATTTATTTACAAATTTGCATACTCATTTTTTTGTACGTTTTTGTAGACATCCTAAAGTAGCTCTTGGTATCTTCTTTTAGTGTGAATTACCTCATTTTTGCAGGTAGGGAGTTTTCATTATTTGTACATTACTAAAACAGTAAAACTGTGATTTTGACCTGTAATTATGCAAAATCTATATGCTCAAGAAAATTATTGAGAGGAAAGAGTAATTACACATAATGTATAATAATTGAACATTATGAGAGACAAATATAAAATAACAAACTCTTTTGTTGCCAACACCCTTACGGGGAATTTCCTGGTGTTCGAATTGGAAGGATTTAGGAGAGGGGGAAGCAAGGGAATTTCCCCTCTTTTGGATTCCCCCCTCCTCTATAACTTCTGCATTCCTGTGTTCACTCACAACTGGGGAAAGAAAATCCACCCCCACTTTTCTTTAATTATTTTAAAATATCTTAAAATTGCATTTCCAAAAATTTGGTTTTATTTTCTGTTTTAATGGTCTATTTTTTACAATACGATTTTCTGATTGATTTGTGAAATATCTATTGTTTTCATAGATGTTTGTTGGTATTTCCATATTCGTAATGTAAACAACTCACACTCGGCGCTAAGAAAGCCTGCACAAAATGTCACTGTATTGTAAAAAACATCACTGTTTCTATCATTGAATGACCCAGGCAGTTGTTAAAAACAAATTCACGTATGACTACATTGTGTCAAATGGCTAAACCACACCAAACTCTGTGCCACACTAGTTCATCGAGATCTTGGTATCACAACATATATATATAATTAAATAACAGCCAAAGGCCTCTCCATGTACATATATGCTCATCATTGTACACCAGACATTCAGAAATCACTCTTTTGGTTGAATGTGATTATCCCACCTGTTCCATTGTCCTGAGATGACATTTAATATGATGTATGTGCAAGGGAACATCTATGGATGAATTTTTCTCCGACACACAATTGCATGAATAAAAATAATATTATTTTGTACTTTGATTGAACAGTGGAGTTGTGGAACCTCAGGTTGAGTTTATTTGCAAAGTAAATAATTTGTGTCTTGATGTGGCTGTAAACACTGCAGAAAAAAACACGACATGGCGCAGAGTTCAACGTGATTCTTCTGTGTTAGGGAATTTTTCGCGTACATGCATTTACTCCGTTGTATCTGTAACAAAAAAATTATATAAACAATCTCCTATTCAGAAAGTTGCTAAATGTTACACCGGTGAGCACCAGAACATTCATCCACGAATGTAAGCCACGTCCTCTTGAATGAGAGTGTGTTACCAGCGCACCGCCTTGCTCTGTGAATAAAGCAGAAATTATTGTAAATTTAATTTGGTCATCGAGACTCAAACGGCCACCGAGAGTCAGATATTGCAAGTGTTATTTCTTTGTTCTTTTCTTAATTAAAAAAACCCTAATTATAATTACTAATTTTGTCTATAAAAAAAACCTATACGTTCAGATATGCACGAACACATGTTCTACACCGGGTAGGCAGGTAGCTTGATAATAAACAACTCATATGAAATGAGTAACATTTAGACACAGTTTGTGTGTATGTGTCGCTAACAGGTGGTTTGTGTAGGGTTGACAGATATTCAGGAAGGATAAACAGAACATATGTTGGGACATTGCATTTATGGTACACCCTTAATTACAGTCATATACATGCATAAGAGACATACATTAAATGAACCAAACTTAGAAACTTATACATTTACTGAATAGAGTCAAAATATTATACAGACATGTATAAATTCTTGTTTGAACATTCCATAGTGATAATTTATTTGTCTGCTAGTAAATGTACCATTCTACCTTCATATTTTGTTAGGTTATGTATTTAATCTAAAAAAAAAATAAAAACAGAACATTTAAGGTTTGACTTCACCTCGTATGCATAAATTTGTGTCATAATTTCAGTTTCAGCGTAGTTATTAAGAATTGACTATAAAAAATTTACATTTTATGAGTTGTTTAATATTTGTTGTACTTAAATTTACTACATGTTATTTGACAGTTGTAGAAAGGCAGGAACGTATTGATATTTTTAAGTTTATGTTATGCTATTTGTGACGAAATTATACATTGGTAGTTTGGATTTCATGTCTGTCCTGCAGATTAGCGTAAATAGTTAAAATGCTATAAAAGCATTAAATTTTACCTTACTTAAACATAACTTAGCAGGAAATGAAAGAATCTGATATAGTGCATGACATAGCCTTAAGAAAGTTCCATACCTGGAACTATTTTTTCATTAGGGGCATAGATACCATAAAAACCCTCCAACAGAATAGAACTTCAACTTATTCATCATTAAAAGGGCATGAGAAACAAATAAACTACTAATACGTCAATTAAATTATACAGATTTTTGTAAACCAACATAGAAAAACTATTAAAAAAAAAAGCAGTTCTAGATAACAGATTCTGCCAGTGTTGCGAACAATTATTTTGCAATCTTGGTGCCCGTATTTTACATAATATCTTGCGCCGCAATAAAATATAACAAATTTAGCCCTTAATAGAAAACGCTAGAGGAGAAAAATAGATGGGATCCATGCTCGTAATTAGTAGGGAGTGAACAAGCTAGCAGACAGAGGATTGTGGTTGTGTGCCACAGTGAGAAGCCTGTGAACCTGAATGTGGGTGGCGGTGAGGTGCCCCACGTGGCCGGCCAGCTGAACAGTGACTTGTACGCAGTTCCGGTGAAGCGCCGGCCACAGGCTCAGGACTCCGAGCAGCTGTCCTCCTCCCCAGACACAGATCAGGACGAGGACCTGCCCTCGGGCTGGGAAAAGCATGAAGGTGAGTCCTGCCACTACTCATCTCAGTCGGCAGTCGAGCTCCTCTCACATCACCAGACGTCTTTATAGTGATATGGCATACGCACTGATACGTCACATTTTTCAGGAGAACAGATCGAAGGTTTGATGAGCCATAAATCATGATTTAGTTGTATGTATGTTCTTTATTGTCTATAATATATATATAATGTTTATAATGCAAATGTGCTTAAATTATTACAAAATTGTACCGGGTGATACAAAACAACACCGACAATGCTTAGTATGTTGGGCTTTTCTGGACATGGTCCCCTTGAAAAATGATCTTTTTGCTATCCCGCAGAACATACTAAGCATTGTCGGTTGTTGTTTATATATATATATATATATCTGGTATGTTAGTTGTATCATCCTACAGAATTGTACAAAACGTTATCATGTTTGGACCAGTGTAATATTTCACAAATCACTCAAAAGTACATATCAGCTTTTGATATTGCCTAGATTTGACCATAAGAAATTTGAGGGACTTGCCATACCACTCTAGATCTCATCAAACAACTTGGTGTGGTAGTCAGACCATTCGTTACCCACCATGGCAAACTGGCTCAATTCTCGATAGGGCGAGATGTGCATTATCACATGTGGAAAACATAGTTGATGATGTAGTTGGCGGCGAGTGTTCTGTGGCTGCTAATGTTTCTCCTCCATCATTGCATTTAATTGTGTATTCGTCTCTTCAATGTTAAACTTCTGAGCTGTTAAGCACTTCTCAAACATCTCACTTACTTGCTCCAGAAGTCCTCACCTAGTGACATTCATCCAACCCAACAGTTGTCTCAACCAAAGATCAATCTTGCCCATTTATCATCTCACCCTATGACCATTTTTACTGACATTCACCTCACTCAGTGGTAATCTCATTTGGTGGTCATTTTATTCAATAATAATTTCACGCATCATCATCATCATTTCACACAATGGCTATCTTGCCCAATGGCTATCTCAACTAACAGTCGTCTCATGTTTCAGTTTGTGTGAAAATTCACTTAACAGTCACTTTACATGGCAACATATAACAGTAATTTCACATGTATTTTAGTTGATAAAAGTTTATGTAAAATTAAGGCGTTATTTTAATTGTCACTATAGGGCACATTTTTTTTATTTTCACTCATCTGTTTGCACTCA
Organism: Clitarchus hookeri; assembly: GCA_002778355.1. NCBI lineage: Eukaryota > Metazoa > Arthropoda > Insecta > Phasmatodea > Phasmatidae > Clitarchus > Clitarchus hookeri. The sequence goes on along the minus strand of NQII01001448.1, from coordinate 183,350 downwards.
TATAAACAGAATTACAGTATCAGTTGTGTTTAAAAATATCTTCCTTTAAAAGCCATCAAGGCAAACTTGCAGTGGTACCAGTTTTACATTATTTTTAATTCAAGTGTCATCACTGTGTTATTGGGACCCTCTCCGGTTGGTGGTAGCGTTGTTCTTTTGCCTCGTAAAATATCTGCTGCAACGATCAAAGATGTTGCAATTGCAGACCCACGGGGCTGGAAGGTAAGTGTTGTTTGTTTTCGCTGAACTACTTGCTGCAGCCACTGTGCATGTCTGTGACGAGCTCTAATTAGCTGATGCGTGCTGTGCGCAGACAATGACGGCCCGTACTACTGGCACATAAAGAGCGGCACCATTCAGAGGGAGCCGCCCGCCGTGCCGGACAGCGGCAAGCCGGAGTTGAGGAGGCCCCTGGTCAAGGATGCTGAGAGCGTGAGTAGCGTCACTTGTCTCTGTTCATGTTTAGGCTTGGCTCACGATGAGTAACGAGTACCTTTGTGCTGGAAGTCCATGATTTAAAATGAAAAGTAGATAGTCCTTACGATACTGTTCACAGTTGTCGAGTATGTGTCCTATAGGACGTGATCACGACATGCAGGCGTGTAGGAATTGGTGAGATTTTATTCCCTAGCATGTGCACGAAGAGTATTGGCCAACTGGATCATTTGAGAAACAAAGAAAAATACATAATTTCCTATTTATGGTATCATATCACGTTTATTGGTGATGCTCTTATTGTGTGTTTCTTTACTGCAGTTTAATTATTTATAGCGAATTTCCGGTTGAATGAAGAATTAAAGTGAATGCTAATGAACACAGTTATTCTTCCAAGTCCTTTAACAACACTTTAGATGAAAGTGAAATGAGTTTTCTGCTTGCTGAAGAACAGTAAAGTGATAGTTTACGCATATTGGATGTAAAGGGATACTCTCATTTGTATGACAGAAACTTGAAAGACTTTCGGGATGCTATTATGGAATAAAATTCATCGAACGAGTTTTCAACATGAATACATCTTTAAAATCAGACGGATACATGAGGTATCAGGATAGAAACGGTGATGTAATGTTTGCCGGGTGACCCATTCCAACACTATAACTTTGTGACAAGCAACACTATTGAAATAAATGTGTTCGATAAGGCACATGATTGCGATGCCAGCACAATCTTGAGTTGGAGCTGCGAATGCGTGGAGCACAGGTGGAGAGCCCCACAGAGATTGGCAGCAGTTGTGGGCAAGGGCGGGAATTTCTGAGCGGTGTATCTTGCAACTTTGATGTGTGAGCATACTGATTTTGGTGTGCCAAATGAAAGATACTGTCTGTATCTGTTGTTGAAAGCCGTAGAAGTCAAGTATCCATTTGGTTACTTTTTTTTCCATTCACACATCCCAAAGAAAATGGGTGTTACCCAGCTGACAGTTAGCGCAGATGTATTCTCGTTGAACCCATGGCCATGTCCAAGACACGTCACAATTTTTTTTTTTAATTTTGGCCTTTTTTGTATTGGCTGTGTATGATTAAATGAGCACTTTTGGAATCAACCTTTAAAAAATGTCACTGCCCTTACCTGCACATATTTTAACAAGCACACTGATGGGCATGGACCTAGTTACTTTGGTGTGTAAATACTCGTGAATACCTACATTATAATTTATAAGCAGCAAGTTTGTAAAATATTTAGTTTTCTAATCATTTCAGTTTCACTCGGCTGATGCTTGAATACAGTGACCAGGCCCATGGCTAGGTTAGTTTTACTTATGGCGGAAGAATACACAATGTGCGTACAAGTAGATCTTGAGGAGGGCTTTCAAAAGTGTTCAGTTTACAGCGAACAGCCTATATTGAAGTGCGATGTGTTTACCCGATTCTCTACCTCCGGACTCTGGCCGGAGCAGAATCAGCCCTCGTGCTACCTGCAGCTGGCTCTGTCGTGTTCCCAGGCGCTCACCAACTACCAGTCCGGAGTGCTGGGCTCCGTCACCAGGAGCAGCACCAGCTCCGCCCTCGAGGAGCTCGACGGCAAGAAGAAGGAGGACAGGCGCGAGGAGATGGCTCTCAAGTGAGTGTTGCACCTCGCACCTGCCTCAAGGGTGCGGAAGTGCTCTTAATGCTCGTAATGTTGAGTTGTTCTGTAGTAAAGGATTTCCCACCCATCACGTCCGAACTTCTGCAGGTATTTCACCTGTTGACAACATGGGAGTCGAACTAATAATTATCAAGGGGCTTGCCTACCTGGCACTTGAACTGCATTGCAGTGCGTTCAAAATACATGTTTCAAATACATGTCCAATATGCTGATAAAAAAAAAATGCACACTTCAAACGTGGCTTACTGAGTGCTTTCACTACGTGACAGATGTTAGGAACGCCATTTCAGAGCTTTCCAACATAGCTAAAAACTACCTTTTCAAGGTGCTTCATATCAAAATATACACATCAGTGGCCATGCAGCGAACCATGCTACAGATGTTCCACTAGTAAAATGTTGGGGGTCACCGCTTTAAGTTGAATAGGTATGTGAATTATGACGAGAACACTACTTGCCAGTTCAGAGCGTTGCACTTAGTGGCGGTGGGGCACTTGATGCACACGCACTTAACAGTGTAGCGCTTGTCACTCGTGTGTTTCTAGGCCTCAAACGTGGAAAGTAGCGCCAGGTAACTGGGCCCCTTAATCATTTTGTTTTGTTTGTACATACTGTTTCTTAGTAATGAAAAGTGCCTTTAGCATAATGACAAATTTTGTTGTATATTGTTAATAGTATGACTCCAGCACAAACTAAAAGTGGTTCTTTATGTCTGTAAATTGGTGTGGATAGTTATGTTCAAATGATGTTTTATAATCATCATACTGGAATGAATTCTACATCGACCTCAATTTCACCATAATATTATGAATTGAGGATGGCCATGTTTTAGTATACCAAGTATGTTTATGGAGACGCAAAGTTTTGTAGATTTGATTATGATCTTCCTTTTTTATATTGACCCATTATTATACATAACGTAAAATTTTGGTTTCAGTTTGGGCAGCACAAAGATGCAANAATTTGGGCAGCACCAAGATGCAACTTGCAATCTGTGTGTGGAATTATCGACACCTAACACACTCCTCATGTATGCAAAATTAACTGAATGTATCATCTTGACTGCTGCCGTATTTATGGGANCTGGCACTTGAACTGCATTGCAGTGCGTTCAAAATACATGTTTCAAATACATGTCCAATATGCTGATAAAAAAAAATGCACACTTCAAACGTGGCTTACTGAGTGCTTTCACTACGTGACAGATGTTAGGAACGCCATTTCAGAGCTTTCCAACATAGCTAAAAACTACCTTTTCAAGGTGCTTCATATCAAAATATACACATCAGTGGCCATGCAGCGAACCATGCTACAGATGTTCCACTAGTAAAATGTTGGGGGTCACCGCTTTAAGTTGAATAGGTATGTGAATTATGACGAGAACACTACTTGCCAGTTCAGAGCGTTGCACTTAGTGGCGGTGGGGCACTTGATGCACACGCACTTAACAGTGTAGCGCTTGTCACTCGTGTGTTTCTAGGCCTCAAACGTGGAAAGTAGCGCCAGGTAACTGGGCCCCTTAATCATTTTGTTTTGTTTGTACATACTGTTTCTTAGTAATGAAAAGTGCCTTTAGCATAATGACAAATTTTATTGTATATTGTTAATAGTTTGACTCCAGCACAAATGAAAAATTGTTCTTTATGTCTGTAAATAATCATCATCCTGGAATGAATTCTACGTCGACCTCAATTTCACCAGAATATTATGAATTGAGGATGGCCATGTTTTAGTATACCGNTCACCAGAATATTATGAATTGAGGATGGCCATGTTTTAGTATACCGAGTATGTTTATGGAGACGCAAAGTTTTGTAGATTTGATTATGATCTTCCTTTTTTATATTGACCCATTATTATACATAACGTAAAATTTTGGTTTCAGTTTGGGCAGCACAAAGATGCAACTTGCAATCTGTGTGTTGAATTGTCGACACCTAACACACTCCTCATGTATGCAAAATTAACTGAATGTATCATCTTGACTGCTGCCGTATTTATGGGANATCGACACCTAACACACTCCTCATGTATGCAAAATTAACTGAATGTATCATCTTGACTGCTGCCGTATTTATGGGAATTGTGCTTATTGCTGTATAAACCTTGTACCTGCCTAGCAATTCAGACATTTTGAAAGGTCAGTGTGCATCTCCTGGAACTCAAATCTAGTCTGAATAAGCCAATTCCCACAAAATCAGTTTTTGAATTAGTCTAAATGGAAAGTTGCAAGCTTGTTTGTACTCTCTCTTTGCAAATGGAAGTTTATGGAGTTAGGTTTACACTGGAGCATAATCTTTTAAATTGTTGGTAGGTAATTTAGATAGCTACACTTTGCGATCCATTACAGGGAAACGGTAGTAACCACTTACAAGGTTATAGTGTACAACAAAAAACATTATGTACTTTAAAATGAAAATTCTGTGTAAATACTGAGGTCCTCGTCCACGCTAGTTAACTTCACGTAGCAAGTGTTGCTTGCAGACGTCGCAGCTACCCAGCTCGCATAGAGTCAGAAAGCAAGGAGCGGCCAATCAGGTTCGCGGTGCGCTCGCTGGGCTGGGTGGAGATAGCCGAGGACGACCTGACCCCCGAGAGGAGCAGCCGAGCCGTCAACAAGTGCATTGTCGACCTGTCCCTGGGCCGCAATGATCTGCTGGACGTCGTCGGCCGCTGGGGAGACGTGAGTGCTTTAACATCCACTTGACAGGCATGCCACTACCTAACTGTAAACAGAATGCGTAATTTTGTCGGTTCTTAAGACAAATCTATTGTTATCAGTGTCCATTTGTTCAGATGTTGTAACTTTTATTTGTCGTTCCTTCCTGTTTTTTTCCCTCTATTTTCTGGTTTGATACGGTCTCTCACATAGATGGCAGACAACACATTACAAGCTGTTTGGGCAAAATAAATGTTGCCTGTAACCCCAACCCCATCCCTCCTTGTTCATAACCATCTTCAAGTAGTTACATGTTGTTTGCATACTTGTAGGTTTTAATTATTAACCTGCGTTTCCACTGCTGGTGTGTGTGTTCGCGTGCATGTGTGTACATGTGTGTGTGTGTATTGTGACTCAACTGTTCTTCCGTATTCCGAGACAAAGGCCCAGCTTCTCATGATCTGGGTCTGTTTCCACTACATGTCGAAATACGCACTGCTCGCTGGCCTGAGAAAGTCTGCTCATGGTCATGTTGGAAAAGCATCTTTGTTGCGCACCATTGTCTGAAGTACAGTTTTGGAAAATACCCAGCCTGTCTTGCAAAGAAACCCCTGTGCAAGCAGCTGTTCCTACTGTTCGTCCCTTCCCGCTTCGAGCAACAGCTGCTGTGTCGCCCTCTTTGATCTCCACACACACGGGCTAGGAGAATCGCCTCGAGATGGATTGCCCCAGATATGCCTGACGGACTCCAGGCAAGCGTTTTCCACAGTTCACTGTTTGACAGATGCCCCGACTGGGACATCAGGTACGATGTCGTGCTTGCCGAACATGAGTCGAGGGAAAAGCTGCCTTACAACGTGCGATGTCATAATTGTTAGTTTATTTTCTTAAATCAACCATAAACTATGTACACCATACGGTTTTGTAACTGGAATGTGACTGCATCTGTGGTGTTGGTAGTGTCGCTGCCTTTCGTCAATGGGATCTGGGTTCAGTTCCCTGCAATGACCCCTTGGAACTCTTTTAAGCGTTTGGCGAGTCTGGCTGACCGCCGTACTGCAGAAGGCAATGGTAAACCATTGCAGAATCATCCTGCAAAGTTGCTTTGAGTGCGCCAGTTTCTATCACCGAGACTTTTGTTCTTGGGTTCCTACCAGCCTTTGGATTTGCCACCACATCATTAATTTAGTTTTACGTTCTCAACATAACAAAAAATTATTTTTCATATATATATAGTTATTAGTAAATGCAGACAACACTGTTGCCCCCACCTCCTTTTCTACATTTTGAAATTTTCACTGCCA
>NQII01001448.1:121994-177230 GCA_002778355.1 Clitarchus hookeri | reverse complement strand
AACAAGATGGTTTACTGTTAGTATAAAAATATGATGAAAGTACTAAATACTAAATACTGTTGAGTACATTGAACATGATTTGTCCTGCAGTTTGCAAATGGAAGTACGTATTTGTTTGATGAATGTTTTGTATTGGATAAAATATCAAAGATATCCTCATGGCTCTTAATTAATTTTTTTGTTCTCTTTATAACCTTCGTCACAACTTACCAGTACCCGCCCCTCAGGCTAGTGTGTCCACCCTTGTTTGACGAGTTCGCGATGCTGTTTCCAGGGGAAGGACCTGTTCATGGACCTGGATGAGGGAGCGCTCAAGCTGATCGATCCTGAAAACCTGACAGTCCTCAACACACAGCCCATCCACACCATCCGTGTGTGGGGTGTCGGCCGTGACAACGGCAGGTAATAATCAGTTTTGCTCGATGTCTACCATTTCATGCACGCAGGGCAAAGCTTATCTGGTTGTCGACTTGCAAACAGCACAACATATTTTTGTAATTTTTAGAATACAGTCTAAAGATTATCCGAACGTTGGTAATACGGACAACCAGTTATCCGGACTCGTTTTAAAAATAAAGAGAATAGTAAAAACACAAAAGTCTCTTTCGTCACAATGTTTCTCTTGCCCGCAGAGGAGATGCAAGCACTTGTGTCTGCTATTGTGATGTGCCCTTTCATGTATTGTTCACAGTAAACACGTCCGGGAGGGCGGTGGTTACTTGTTAATTGATTTAATTTTATTTTATTTTATGTACAGTTTCTGTTTTTTATAAGCTTACTTTGTTCTATACATGTGTCATAAATTTTACGTTGTGTGAAAATGATTTTTTACAAATTCTTCTATCTTCATTTTCAACATAGTTCCGTTATCCGGATTTTCGATTATCCAAATTACCTTTGGTTCCTATTAGTCCAGATAATCGACTTTCTACTGTATTTCCCCCTGCACCATCTGTGAATTTATTCTGAAAATAAAGATATGTCTTTTGCCAAAATTAAATTTTTGAAGCACTAACATTAACAGCAGAACCCGCTGATATGGCCTCTCACAGTTTCCAGTAATAAGGTCGTTAGAGAGAAATGATCTTATTGAGGGTTTTGGGAATTTTGGACCAATTTTGACACACCTCAACCCCTACACATCAAGATGTGTAATTTTTTGTACAAAGTCCATGTTCAATTGTCTCTGGTAAAAAAGTTACCAAGTTTTTAAATTAAATGTAAATCAATATTAATAGGTAGACATTTTCCCAAACAAATTATACCCTAGAAGGACATATTGGACCATGCATTCTTGTAAAAAAAAAAACCTAAACACAGCACAACATGTAACTTCTAACGAGTGTGAAGTCCATTTTCACTGACTTAATGTATGGGAAAATTGGAGGCATTATTGTTAAAATGTTAACTTATTATTAGAAGTCTATTACACAGGTCTTGCGGGCCGTCTATGCCCTATGGCCACATGCGTGGTTACACTTGCTTGGGCAGGGCGACGGGCTGCTCATAGTGGTCACATTGAACATTTATGAATGTATGGTAAACAAACTTCACGGTTCCACGGTTCATTTGATTGGNATAGTGGTCACATTGAACATTTATGAATGTATGGTAAACAAACTTCACGGTTCCACGGTTCATTTGATTGGTCAATTAAGGTCGTAGGTTGTTTGGTTTTGATATTATAGACCTTCAAAGTTGGGGTATTCTTTTACACTCAGTCTGTACTATAAAGAGATTGATATATTTAACCATCTTCTTTGCTCTGTGTCGTAATATGAAATGTATCAAATTTGTTGAATTAAGTTAGTCTATGCACACATACATATTCCAGTATAATACTTAAGTTATCTTTACATCTACTTGTATTACATTCTCTTGCAAATTTTCCACAGGCAATAACATGAAGTAATACCTGCTACATATATTTCAACATTATTTAGGTAATAGTTTTTAAATACATTTTGTATGGAAATTGTGAAATAAAATTTACATTCGTATTTAGTAGTTACACAACTCATTACAATCCTAAAATAATCTGAAATTTGTGACAATAGTTATAAAATAAGTGGTATAAAAATTTGGGAAAAATATAATTTAAAAAAAAGTGTTATACCTAGTTATGAAAATATTAAATGAATACCACCAATTTATATGTATTTAATTTAATATTATTTTGATTTCTTTGGAACATACTGTGGCTAGCTAACCCAAACTGAACATACACTATATGATCAAAAGTATCTGGACACCTCTTTAAACTAAACTTGCTCCTAGATGTAACTACTCTTCCACAACTGCTTCTATAAAAGGAGGCAGAGAGCTTGATGTTGGTCAGTGCTGCGGAGTAAGGGAGTTTGGTAACTTCAAATGTGGTGTAGTTATTGGTTTGCACATCAGTAAGCAATCTGTCGAGGCCATTTCTGCCCTTTTCATGTTGCCCAAGTTGACCACCGGGAGTATAATTCTGCAGTGGAAATGGGAAGGCACAACCACAACTAAAGTACGGCTGGGCGTGTTGACCGACAGGGATCGTTGAGCATTGAAGGTGGTACAGGAACATGGCATGTCGCAGTGTAATACCATCAGACGTGAATTCTGCAGTGTCACTAACCATGCGCCGGAGTTATGAGGACAGGAGTTTGAAGCACCAGCATCCCCCTCCGATGTGCACATGTCACCTATGAATGCGAAACTCTGCGTTCAGTGGTGTGACGAGTACTGCTACTGAAATGTGGATGACCGGAGATGCATGATTTGGAGTGGCGAATCATGCTATTCACGTGGCAGTCCGATGGGAGAGTGAATGCTTACGCTGACCTTTGTAGTGTCCTTGGTGCGTTTCAGCAGAGGTACGGTGACAGTGCGGGCATGTTTGTAATGGAAGGGACTTGGTCCTCTTCTAATACTACAGGGCACGTTAAAGGCAGAAGGTTATAAGGTCATTTTAACCGGCCGTGTGTTGTCTACGGTAGATCAGTTCGGAGACGATAACTGTGTGTTTCAGCACGACAGTACTCGCTGCGTAAAGCATGGTCTGTTCACGAGTGGTTTGTGGACAGTACGGTTCCGGAAATGGACTGGCCAACCCGGAGCCCTGATGTCGATCCCATCGAACACCTCTGGGATTAACTGGAACAGCCACTGCGCACTAGACCCCCAATGACCCACGTCACGTACTACACTTGCTACAGCACTGCAGGAAGAATGGTCGGTCATTCCTCCGGAGATGTTCCGACACTTGGTCGACAGTCTCCCCTGCAGGGTTAGAGCAGTAATAAAGGCCGTATTAATGACCACTGTTGGACAGAGTATATCTGAGGGGCACTTGTGGTACGGTTTTGCGTAAATGTCCAGATACTTTTGATCAGATAGTGTAGTTATTTGAACAAAATATTAAGTACTACATTATTAAGAAATTCTTGGTCCTTATCATCTTAAGGAAGAGAAAGATGTAGTGAAGCATGGTACTTATAAGGAAGGAAAATGGTCATTGAACATATTTGTAGACAAAACTTAATTACTGCAGCTGTGTGTATTTAAATGAAATTTGGCATAGCATTCTTCAAAAAATTTATGGTGGTGAAGAAATTACTGAATGTTGTGTTAGTCTTGCTGTGTGGTTTTACTCATATTTAGTAGTGAGCACCAAAATTAGGTTAATAAGTTGTTGGATTCGGATTTTGCGTTGTACCAAATTGTTGGCGTGGTACTGTGATACTGGGTGCGTTGTGTGTGCTTATGAAAGTGGAAGAGTGCATGTGTGATAGGAAATATCTCCTTTTGGGTTGTCTAATTATTGTGTTTGTCTCTCTTCCCCCATGTTGCGTTGCTGTCGCTGGTGTCACAGAGAGAGGTAAATGCCTGTGTTTTGACTTCCAGGTTTGGTGATGCATGAAAAATGTTGTCCCTGCAATGTGTGTGTATTACCAGCTTGTTTGTGATGTGTATGCACGTCTGCATTGTGTTAACTGCACGACATACTCTGGTTGTTCTGAATCATCGAGCTCCTCATAAAAAGAGTGGGGTCAAGTAAAACTCACGTTTATTTCAGACTTGTATCTTCAGGATAATGAGGTATTAACTTCAACTGTCTTTTGTGCATACTTTTATCCCACTGCATGTTTGTGCTGGTTTTGTTGTAATTATGCTAATTTCTAAAATTTTAAACCTAATGCGGTGACCAACACTGGAACACTCACCGTCACCATCCTGATCCTCAACGACTGGTGGAAAACAAACAACGCTCACAGCGCCAACCTTCCAGTATAAACTAGGAAAACAAACAAGTCAGAAATACTACAAAATGCATTATACAAAAAGGAAGTTCCATTTCACTATCCTTTGGGGGGGATCTCTTGACAGTGCTATATATGTACACCATTAGAACATGGTATTCTCACTACATTCAACTTGGTAGAATGCGAGTTGTGACAAATTCAATCACTATTCGAATGATATATTAAAGTTGCTGAATTGAATTAACTCTGTAATTCGTCCACCAGTAAGGTGTCGTTGAAATCTGTAAAATTTACATTAAGAAAAATTGACAGAAAATGTTTGTGCCTTAACCTTGTAAGTGTTATGCACATACACTCTGATTAGAAGTGAAAAGCGATTTNATTGACAGAAAATGTTTGTGCCTTAACCTTGTAAGTGTTATGCACATACACTCTGATTAGAAGTGAAAAGCGATTTAAAAAATGGTGCTGTTGTCACCTAGTTAGCCATACTACAGTATGTGACTACTAGTTTAGTTTTCTCTTCCACTTAAGCGTTAAAGTGTGTATTACATTAACGGTGCAATAGTGCAGATTAAAGCTAGAAAAATTTTTTTCACCAACTTATTCAATTCTTTTCCTTCTGGAAAAGAGAACAGAAAATTTTTGAGTCCAGAAATTTTTTGNATTGACAGAAAATGTTTGTGCCTTAACCTTGTAAGTGTTATGCACATACACTCTGATTAGAAGTGAAAAGCGATTTCAAAAATGGTGCTGTTGTCACCTAGTTAGCCATACTACAGTATGTGACTACTAGTTTAGTTTTCTCTTCCACTTAAGCGTTAAAGTGTGTATTACATTAACGGTGCAATAGTGCAGATTAAAGCTAGAAAAAATTTTTTCACCAACTTATTCAATTCTTTTCCTTCTGGAAAAGAGAACAGAAAATTTTTGAGTCCAGAAATTTTTTGGGAACTGTAAACATGGTTCTTTATTTTTTTATGTATAGATTTGCTCGAGTGCCAGTTTCCTTACTACTAATAAAAATATGAAGTTTGGAGGGTAAATTTAGTTTATAAAAATTAATTATCACAACAAAATACTCTCTCGTTGAAGTAAAATCATTTACTTAGCAGCCCTGCCTATCAAGCCGGCAGCCGCAAACTTCAAATGGGGAATCAATGTTAAACAAAGTTCCTTCTCACTGTGTCAATTATTAAGATAACTATTTCAAACAAAAAACGTTTGGATGCAACTTTCTCAGAAAATATTGCTATATAAAATTATTTTTGGAAAAAAAAAAAAAAAAAAAAAAGTATTTATTGATATTTTGTATGTGTGAATTTCAATACTACAATATATATATATATATATATATATATATAACAAAACAACCTGCAAGATTTCTTAACATAGCAACATTCCTTAATAAATTTCACGTAGAATACTTTTTGTTTGAAATAGTTATCTTTAAAATTGACACAATGAGAAGGAACTTAGTTAAACATTGATTCTCCATTTGAAGTTCGCAGCTGCCAGCTCAGTAGGCAGGGCCATTAATATCTGTAACATTGCAGTTAATATTGATTGTAGTTAGTGTGTGGGATTGGCCCGATATAAGTCAGCAGTAAGTAAACTGATTATCTTCCAGACTGCAGACCACGTAAAGGAATTAAGTTGAATTTCCATCTGCAACCAGACCTTATGAAACAAATTCAGCCATTAACACTGGAATCTTCAACACGGAGATAATGATGCAGAGTTGCCATAAATTACACTGTTTCGGAGATACGTCTGAGAAAACATGTTTTGCTGGGGCATTATATTGCCTTTATTTATTAAGTGTGTGGGCTGCTAACGCGTTGTGCAGCTTGAGGTGGCGCTTGCAAATAAAACAGCTTCTCATTGATTACGGCTTTGAAGGCTCATGATTGGCATTTTTTTACTTTATGTTCTTGGTACTTTTACTGAACCTCTACTGCTCTTGTGCATACATTTTGACACGTCTTTCGTCCAGTAGTGGTTCAGTTGTGCTTACGTATTGTCAGTGAAAAAAACAAGTTAATGCTTCACAGCACTTTACATTTTAGAAAGGTTTCATGTTGAGGTCAACCAAAATGGATGTGTAACTTTAGTCTTTATCACAGCATTGTACTGTATGCCGGATGTGTTTTGACGTATGTCTTTAAAATCAGACTGACGTATGGGTAGCGGGATGAAAATGGCGATGTTACGTTTGCAGGGTGAACCATTCCAAACATTATGACTTCATGGCCGTTAACACAATTGAAATAAATGTGGTCTTGTTTGGTATACAACTTCGATGGGTGCATGACCTTGAGTTGGTGCTACGCATGTGCAAGACACGGATGAGAGTCCGCTGCAACTAATGGCAATTTCAGGCAGTATATCGTGTGACTCCAGTGTGCTAGCTTACTGATTTCTGTGCCGAACAAAAGATTGTGTCTAGATTTGTCAACTTTAGCAACAGACGCCCTCCTTCATTATGCTACTTTCTTCATTCCCATATTCCAAAAAAAAATATATTACCTGTTTTCGCAGACGTGTAAAGTCCACAGCCGTGTCCCAGACTCAACCACAGCTACCTCNAATGTGGTCTTGTTTGGTATACAACTTCGATGGGTGCATGACCTTGAGTTGGTGCTACGCATGTGCAAGACACGGACGAGAGTCCGCTGCAACTAATGGCAATTTCAGGCAGTATATCGTGTGACTCCAGTGTGCTAGCTTACTGATTTCTGTGCCGAACAAAAGATTGTGTCTAGATTTGTCAACTTTAGCAGCAGACGCCCTCCTTCATTATGCTACTTTCTTCATTCCCATATCCCTAAAAAAAATATATTACCTGTTTTCGCAGACGTGTAAAGTCCACAGCCGTGTCCCAGACTCAACCACAGCTACCTCNTAAAAAAAATATATTACCTGTTTTCGCAGACGTGTAAAGTCCACAGCCGTGTCCCAGACTCAACCACAGCTACCTCCAGATTATTTTTATTTTATCTTACATTTTAAACTGTGTTGACAACCCTTATAACACAAATAAGATATCTTTGCTGGGTGTGATTCATTATGTCTAAAGGTATGTCAAATTAGCAATTGCAATAAATGCAAAATAGATGTGACATTTTCGGGTTTTAGATAAATATTCGCGAGATTTTAAGGAAGTTGAATGGGTACAGTTCCACGACTGGTTAGCAGCCCAGTTCTCCGGCGAAGAGGTCCCCTCGCCCGCCTGTTCACAGAGTTCCACACTCGCACCCAAGAATCGAGGAAGAAGCAGAGATATACCTGAAAGGAACAAGGAGAGCTGCGTGACAACTGTTACACGCATGCTCTTACCCAACCTCCGTAATTTTCTACAAATTCCCCGCCTGCGAACCCTTGAAGAGTTCGTAGAAAGAACCAGTGAAACTGAGAGGAATTACATAGAGCAGGCTTCGCTATACCAAAAGAAGTTGGCAAGGGGAAGAAGGAAGTGAAACTGACAGGCCGCGCGCCCTCCCTTACTCCTCCTTCACTCTTTGCTGTGACTCCCCCCTATCTCTGCTTCGCCACTTCTTCAGACAGACCGCCCAGCGCCGAGGGAAGGGGGAACAGCTGACAGGTCATGCAACAGGAGCGAGCCAACAAACAGCTCCTTGCCAAGTGAAGAGGGGGAGGGGGGATGCCAAATGTAACCCTCCAGACACTGACCAAAGAACGCACCCTGTATTGACACAATAAAATAAACCGGCAATGCTAGACACTGCAGCCACAGGCAACTTTGTCCGTAGTGACCTGCTTACACCCCGTCAACGAGCTCGTCTGACACCCGCCGACAAAAGGGTTCAGATGGCGCATCTGGACCACCTCCTTCAGGTAGAGGGGAAAATAAGGCTGACTATTGGGGTCCACCACAAAACCACCCAGGTAGAGTTCGTGGTGGTCCCACACAATGGGGAAGAAATGATTTTCGGGCAACCCTGGCTGCAACAGAAGCAGTGCATTTTTGATTCTGGACAACGCCACATACACATTGGAGAAAAAAGGGGCGTGACAATCAACTGGGAAGGTAGGCAGGTTGACGCAACCCCTCCTACCCTAGTCAACCTTCAACAGCTGCAAGCAGAAATGCACCCAGCCCCAAGTAAACAGCAGAAAACCAAAACCCAAACCCGAAGGGCCCGATGTCAATGTACGAATCCCTTCTGAGAGCCCGAAGCCAGAACCACAACCTGCCCCGAACCCCGGACTCCACTCCCACAACCTGTGGAAGAGAGGGAGGTGGAGCCGCCAACACAAAAGAGAGGTGCAGCCGGAGGAGTCTGCACCCGCACCACCAGTCGAGGCAGGGGTGGAGTCCGAACCCTTGGCCCCGACTACCCGTAGCGAGAAGGATGAGTCCAGCTGTGCCAGAGGGCAACGTAGTGCAGCGCCGGAGCAGTCCGAACCCCAGCCAGAGGAGTCAGCAGCCGCAGGGAGTGATGCCGAACTCCTGCACCCCAGTGAGTCAACGCAGAGACGAGAGCAGCCTCTGCGAGCCTGCCGCACAGCCTTCCAAGGTCAAGTCTGCAGGTACCGTAGCGACCTACCCGAAGCTTTGTGTGACCATACCCATGGGGTACGCGGAGTTAAGAAATCGCAAAACGAGTGCCAATCTCCAAACACCCGAACCCATAGACAGGGATGAAGAGGGGGGTAGGAAAGCCTTACCAGAGACACTGACAGTTAATCAACAGCAGTAAGTGCAATGTCAAGTGTAAATATTGACAGCATTTAGAACAGCGCACGAGTAGAGACAACAGTGAAAAAAACCAGTAAGCAGTAAATGCTCCGTAAGACAGTGACTGTGTAAATAAACCAGTTGGTGTTAATAGAATAAGGGTCAAAAGCCGCGATGGGTGGCCAACTGTTGTGATAGCCTGAGGCGTATCCCGATCCCATGTCCCTGGGGCCCATTCCCATAAATAGTAACTTAAAGGCTGGTGCTTGGGTGACTTGAAACAAATCTAGATTTTAGATAGTCTAGGGACCTGTAATGTAAGATAAATATTTAGCGCTTCTGGAGAGGAGATGCTATTCCCTCCAACAGTGTGTGTGAGGACTTTGATTCGCTATGTATTTATGCAGTCTGCCTAGAGCAGGGCTAGCCAATCAGCAGCCCGCAAGACTTGTCAGATTGGCCTGCAGACAAAATATTTTATCAACAATTTTTTTTATGTGTACTTTTGAATACAGTTAGTTACTTTAATGTCAAGTTTAACTGTCACTGGCGTAAAAATTGTGGTAACTCATTATGTACAAATGAACGACTTTGCTTTGTAATAAACGAGTGTGACCCACCAAGCATTGTACGTAATTACTGTAAGTGGCCTGGTGAGAAATCTAATTGAATAGCCCTGGTCTAGAGAATCGTGCAGCTCTAGACAGCCAATCACAGGGCACTAGATTACACACCAAAAATTGAGGTCTTCCAGAAATACTCCTTTTTAACTATGAGCTTCCTGGCATTTCTTAAGAAATTGAATCTGTTAAATTTAAAATAAATGCTAAAGTGTTAAATAATCACCGAGTATGGAATTTGTACTCATTACATCTATCACTGTGAAAAAAAAATTGTGTCAGAGCTATGTTAATGAAGAAATATCTTGCATTGCCGAGAGAAATATCACAGTTAAGGATGGATGGTGGTTCAGAAGAGAAATTGCTGAAAGTCAAGGACTCGTGTTGTCTCCTTTAAGTCATTGGATATTTTAAACATGCTTAGAGTTGAACCCCATTCTTACACATCTCAAGGGACCAGGGGAAAATGTTGCAGAATACAAGAAAATGTTAAAAAGAGGGAAATTTATGCTGTAGAAGTATTACATTGGATGAAAGACAATGTGTGCGAAATAGAACAATAAGTAAAGTCGAGGTATGTAAAAGAGGGGTTCTACCGTATTACTGAGCAAATACCATGGATAGGCATTCTTTGTTGTTGAAGTGGTAGGGCTACAAATTTCTTTCATCTTATTTTCGGTAAGTCTGTTATCGTTGTAAAGTGCTAACTTACTGCATAAATGAATTCAAACAATTATCTGAGAAACAGAAAAAACTATTGTAATTATGAAGTTGGTGGGAATCACCACTGAAATAGAGTGACAAACTAGCAGTGTTGCATTTTAACACCGTTTACTTTAAAGTTGTTTAGACTATCATGCTTTTGTGTTACCAAACCCGTTATACAATATGTTACAATGAAAGTAGTCCACGCACCACATACAGTTGGGCGGATTCCCTAGTGTGATGTGGGGTTTATCTGCCAAGAGGTGGCGTGCGGACTATATGTATATTTTTTCTCAATTTTCTAGGCACTCCTGAAAATTGAAGGATGAGGGAATAAAGATGATAAGCACATCAGCCCATCATCTTCCTCTGCTTTTTTAATTCTCCTTATTTCTTTTTGGTTGGTTGTCCTGTTTGTTCCCATATGTGATCACTGTTTTTGTGCTGAACTCACTTTGTTGATGTCTTAACACCATTCACACAGCTGAAGACTTATTATGGAAAAATGGATGGAATGCTGGCGGGCAGAATATGAGCTTCCAGTAAAATTGCTGAACCATGTTTCGCCAGTCCAGTTTGGGTACTTTCCAAGCAGTGCAAACTGAAACATTGTGCATTGTTGTTCACGTTACATTTAACGAGCTTGCAAAAAGACATGAGTTTACATGTATGTCAGATATTAAGTACTACATTAAATTGTGAATACTCTCCATTGTTCACCTTTGATTTAAATGGAGGTCATAACCATTTACTATAATCCTTTGAAAGATGTGAGAGGAGTATGTATAACATTTTTCTTAATTTTTTAAACATTATTTAGTGACTGAAGTACAAATTTATGTTTAGACTATAGTTTTTGCAGCATTTAGTTTCTATTATTCAATTGGTAAAAGAGGGTGGGGAATGAGTTTGAATTGTAAATAGCATGCCACTTAAGTATTTTGGGAGTCTCACGCTCTCACATTCTCTCAGCTTGCGCACCAGCATTCTGTCTGCTTTGCATCGTTTTTTTTATTAGTTTGTCTCTCGTTGCATGATACACACCCTCTCCGGTATACGTTTGAGTACATTTGTGTTGTACGTCGGTGCTGCATGTCGTACTCGTACTTCTCCAGATGAGTTGTTTCTTGTGAGATATTCCTCCCCCTCCCCGTCGCTGACCTCGGTCGCCACGATCGTCCCAACAAAACCGCTTGTTTTCATCGCAGGGACTTTGCGTACGTGGCTCGCGACCGCACGACTCGCAAGCACATGTGCCACGTGTTTCGCTGCGACATTCCTGCCCGCACTATCGCCAACACGCTGCGCGACATCTGCAAGAAGATCATGATTGAGCGCAGCTTGCAGCAGAACCTGGCCAAACCTGTTGACATAAGTGAGTTCACTTCGATGCAGTTGACAGCGCTCAGTACTTTGGAGTTACTTATCGGTCATGTCTGATAATGCATGTATCATGGTAAAAATCATTTAACAGTAAAACATATTGTTTTAGCAGTGAGAAGCTGCCTAAGAATTTATTATAAGT
The DNA here is from genome assembly GCA_002778355.1 of Clitarchus hookeri. NCBI lineage: Eukaryota > Metazoa > Arthropoda > Insecta > Phasmatodea > Phasmatidae > Clitarchus > Clitarchus hookeri. The sequence continues at coordinate 165,437 of NQII01001448.1, read as the reverse complement.
TAGTTAAAATATTTGTATTTGTTTTTTACACCAGTAAAACATGTTAGAAATTATTAAAATATTCATGCATTCATCAAGTTTTTGTAAAATTTAAATTTAAATTTTATACAAAAATTTACAAGAGTTTTAACATGCTGTTATTCCTTAAGAAATGTCACTTATAATAATTGTTGTTTGAAACCGTTATATTTAATTTATGCATTGAGAAGGAATTTCTTTAACATTAATTCCAATGATTTTCCATTTAAACCCTGTGACTGCCGACTGGGTCCGCAGCGCCCTTGTAATGCAACACAATGAGAGTCATAAACATTGTGTGATGTTTGTAACAGATGGGGGTGGCAGCAGTGGCAGGTCAGGCTTGGCAACCCGACCCACAAACTTGCCCACCGAGCACAGGCGGATCCACCACCGTAATGGCCAGGCCCTAGTCAGTAAGTAACAAGCTGTCATCTCTGCAACGGCAGCGCTAGGCTTTTGTTAAATTAAGGTACATTTTTCCTTCGATTGTTCTTTGCGATAATCACTGCAGGACTCTCGCTTTCGACCAATGTGTATGACCGAGCCTTGGTCACGCATAGCGCTGTCAAATGGCCAGCGATCATTTCTACTTTTGGACTCGTAAAAAATGCATTTTACCAATGGATATTCAATGAGCAAAAATTACATATTTTGTGGGTGTTTTGTCACTGTCTTCTGAAATCAAACCCAACGCACTTAAACTGTGTTGGAGGAAGTCATTGCTTATCGCAAACTTGGGTGGACTTCATCCCATTGTGAACACACGTAAAATAACAACATAACTTATCAGTGTTTGGTACATAAATAAGCAACTNAAAAAAAAAAAAAAAAAAGTACCTGTGACTTGTAAGAAACTACAAAAGACTTCAGAACATGCAGACATAAACGCTGAACACACAGGTAGATGCTGGGTGGAAAAAACCACAGCGTGAGATGATGCTGGCCTGTATCACAGTATGATCACGAACCGCATCAGGAGAAACCATACCCATGGGAACAGTATCCCTTCCTTTCTTAATTTATTTTTGTTTCACCACAGCTTACATTCTAGATAAAATATTTGAAAATGTGGTGTGTAAGGTCACAGGGCATATCTTAACAGATATTTTTTAATCTATGATGATATTTTGTTTATGACGTTTTTGTTGCATCTGTGACCATAATAAGATGAACTAATTATTTATTCTTTTTCAGTCCCACATAAGCAAATACAGACTGAAGTCAGTCCACTCAGGTTTTAGAAATTGTGTAAAATAGTTATGTATGTAATAATAATGTTTAAATTTTAATGTAAATCCTTAACAGTAAATTATAACGGGTTATAATTAAACATAAAATGGCAAGAATACCACCAACTTAACTGTCACTCTCTTAAAAGGGTTACAAGTGTTCAGAACTTTACTTTAGCTTCTTTAAGAGTGCCATAATAATTCTAGTTCAGAGTTAAGTTGGCACATGTTCTACAGTGTGAGACGGTGCTGAGAGACGGCTGCATGTGTTTACAGCCCAGTCATTCCCGACGCCCATGGAGGAACCAAAGAAAGTGCTGCGCGCACAGTACCTGGGCTCGACGCAGGTGAACCGGGCCACAGGCATGGACGTCCTCAATGATGCCATCGAACACATGGCGAGGGGCTTGCCTCAGGAGAAGTGGCGTCACGTCAGCGTCGCCGTGGCTCCCTCCATGATCTCCATCCTCCAGCCGGGGGTTAGTATCCTTCGTCCCTTTGCATCGGGCGCTTGCTGCAGACCCGCGCGCTTACGGCAGCTGACAAGACACTGGTGACAGTGAAACCTTCCTTGAGAAAATAGTGTGGTCTCTTACAAATTATTGCTTTGTTATCTACGTTTTAAATTAAAATACGTAAAAGAACTGTCTTAAAATTCAGGAATCGGGGGTCAGACAAAAGTGTGATAATATAGAAGTGGAATTAAATAAAGTCAATGGAGTTATCAAAGTGGCGAAACGCTACGCATACTTTTCCTAACTATAATTTGGTTGGTTGGTTTTTTTTTCTGTTCTCTCTCTTAACTTATAATAATTTTCTTTTAAAGATGTAAAATTTATCAAAGTGAGTTTCTGATTCTCCAGACTAAAAAAAATTAAATTGCTGTGTTTAAAAATGTTACGCACTGTTTCTTAAAAATATAATCTCTCTCTTCCCCCCCCCCNCCCCCTTTTCTTCTCTATCACACCTTCCCCACATTCAGTTTACAAACTAAGAATATTTTAGGTATTGCCTTTTTACTTTGGCACTTGGCTTAACCAGGTTTGAGATACTGTATACAGTTGTACATACATGATGGTGTTCAATTGTATGTCCTGCGTATTGCATTGTTGGTTCTACAAGTTCAGAAGTGCAAATAATATTGGAAATTATTTTTACCCTCTCCTTTCATTTCATTTTCGATAAAAAAAAATTGGTTTCAACTCAAATTGTGAGTACATTTCTAAAGCTAGCATATCACATTATAGGTTATTCTTTTATGCAGTAAAATAACCACTCAGTTGCACAGAAATTAATTCTCAGCCCTGTAGTTAGTAGGGGCCGATGGTGTAACGGTTACACCACCTGCCTCCCACCTAGGTGAACCGGGTTCGATTTCCGGTGGGGTCACTCCCGGATTTTCGCATGTGGGAATTGTGCCGGACGATGCCGCTGGTCGGCGGGATTTCTCAGGGATCTCCCATTTCTCCTGTCCTGGCATTCTGATCCTGTTCCACTCTCACCTCGGCTGTCAAGACCTCAGATGTTGAGAGCCGCCCAAATCTCTCCACTCTCCACTGTAGTTCTGAATACCACCTATATAAAAAGTTTATGAAACATTTTTTGCAGGCTTGTGTAGTAGATACTGTGCTGTACTTCACAACCTAAGGATTTTGTCTGCCTCCAGCCGTTTTGTGCATTCAGGACCTTGAAATGCTCAAGCCCTTAAGGCTGACTCTTGCTTACTCACCACTTACCTCATCACCTTTACCCGCAAGGCGCTCACACAGCCTTTCCATATGCGACTTGCCTGAATGTGACTTAAAGTGGCGACTCTTATTTTTTATTACACGCTAATAAAGATTAATGATATGTTTCCAAAGACAACTCTAAAGTTTCTGTATTAAAAAAATTTATTTACTAAAACTGATTTTGAAAACATCAATTTTAGCCAATTTAGTGCCAAAAAAATATTCCTTGGAGTTTAAATGAGTATTTTTAACTTGTCTTTGGGCATGAAATGTTTATTTTTATGCTTTAGACACCACTGCAGAATTTCCAGACATTTCTTAATCACATGTTTTGTATGAAACCTCTGCAACACATTTCATGCGGCAGCCAGGCTGAGTCCTTAAGAATAACTTGAGATTCTTACATCTTATTTTCAACTACCAAATATCAATAAACTTGTTAAAAAAAAAAAATGTTTAAATCACCAAGGAAGCTGTCTAGTACTAATGTATGTGCCTGGTTGTGCATCTCAGTGATGGTCGGCCAGACGTAGAAACAACAGGTGTTTTTGCTGGCAGGAGGAGGGCAAGCTGATCAGCGAGTGTCGTGTGCGATACTTGTCGTTCCTCGGCATCGGCCAGAACGTGAAGCACTGCGGCTTCATAATGCACACAGCACAGGACTTGTTCATCGCGCACGTGTTCCACTGCGAACCTTCGTCGGGAGCTCTTTGCAAGACCATTGAGGCAGCCTGCAAGGTTAGCCAACATACTGTCTTTCATCCGGACGTTACCTGGAGGCGAAGGTTGTGAACCTTCTCGGGTCTGGCAAGGTGTCTATGAAGATTTTTAATTGTAATTCAACATTAGCCCTCTCCTGATAACATTCCGGCATTATTTAGGAAATGTTAATGAGGAACAAATACATAACGGCAACAAATTTCGAGATAATGTAAAACTTCTGAGGCATATCCACGGCTGTAATTTTAATATAGATATGTAATACTATTGAGCTGTTCTGTTGATTTTTAAGTATGATGTATAATATATATCTGTGATATGAACTGTTATGCTTCATTTCGTATAAGTTGGCCAGATTCTGACAGTCAGTGAGTGGCAACGTGACATATTCCAAACAAACAACGTGCCATTTACAAAACCTGTATCAGCTAATGCATGAACGAACGAAAATTAATATTACGTTAACTTTTGTGAGTGCACTTCCGGCACACATCAGACAAGCAGGAAATACGCGGATAAGAATGAGTTCCTAGATTAATTGATACATTTTATTTTATGTGGTCATAAAACAGCGGTTTTCAGTGTTAGAAACTAAACTTCGTGCTAAAGTAGAAATGTATAGGTGTTCAAAATTAAAGGTACATTAAAACGATCTGTGTCCTAACGAAACGCAATTTCAAAATCTTTTTTCACGTCTTATCCTCCCCTCTCCAGCACGGCTTTCCTTACGTGCTTTATATTAATTCCAAAAGCATACAAAAATATTGCATAATATTGTTAAATTATTTTTTCTAATAATTTAATGAAATATGTATCAAATGCGTTTCGTTCCGAGCTAGTAATAGAAGCACTGTCAACTTTACAAAGACGGTACCTCTTGAGAAAAAAAAGAGGCTCAGACCAAGTGCTGAAATGTTGTGCGCGCCATCTGTGTGATTCTTTTCGAAGCATTACAAGCCAGAAGAGAATAGCGTTCGTTTNTTGTGCGCGCCATCTGTGTGATTCTTTTCGAAGCATTACAAGCCAGAAGAGAATAGCGTTCGTTTGCTTTATATAACACATTTACGAACAGATACCTATAATAGTTTTATTTTTCGCGAGCTCTGCATAGTTTTTAAAGTAACATATATTTCGTGTACAGCGTTTACGAACGACCCTACACACGCCCTCCAAACTCCGTTTCGCCGCCTGCCGCGCCACCCAAGTAGTTCACCAATTGTCGCACGAAGCAGCACCTCCTGGACGCGCTGACTCGTCGCATCAAAGCCTTCACTTGACGCATCAGTTGATGGCGAATGGATACATAAACGAAAAGTAAACATTGGCGTAGTGATCGTCAACTGTCAAGAATGTGGCCTCGATATTGAGGTGGACTACAGTACAGTATTATGGAAGTTNATTCTTTTCGAAGCATTACAAGCCAGAAGAGAATAGCGTTCGTTTGCTTTATATAATACATTTACGAACAGATACCTATAATAGTTTTATTTTTCGCGAGCTCTGCATAGTTTTTAAAGTAACATATATTTCGTGTACAGCGTTTACGAACAACCCTACACACGCCCTCCAAACTCCGTTNCGTTTACGAACAACCCTACACACGCCCTCCAAACTCCGTTTCGCCGCCTGCCGCGCCACCCAAGTAGTTCACCAATTGCCGCACGAAGCAGCACCTCCTGGACGCGCTGACTCGTCGCATCAAAGCCTTCACTTGACATATCAGTTGATGGCGAATGGATACATAAACGAAAAGTAAACACTGGCGTAGTGATCGTCAACTGTCAAGAATGTGGCCTCGATATTGAGGTGGACTACAGTACAGTATTATGGAAGTTNCTGGCGTAGTGATCGTCAACTGTCAAGAATGTGGCCTCGATATTGAGGTGGACTACAGTACAGTATTATGGAAGTTTGATCGAAGGGAAATAGGCCAGTAGGCTACTAATTACATCTTAAGAATTAATAAGACATGATTGCAATCACTCACAGACTGGTACTGGCGGATACAATTAGGTGGAGGGCACATTTTTCATGCATTCCAGCCAACAAATGTTGCGAAAGATGTGCTGCCCAACTATTTATGTACGTGTATAATTGTCTTCAGTACTTATGCTTGTGTTTTTGTATTTGGAGAGTGTTTATTGTTGTATTGTTGAAGTGTGTGATTTTTGTTTTGTTTTTGAAGTAACAGCATTTAAACTAAATCAGAAGGAAAAGAAGATGTAAAAATAGGCCACAAGTGTTACAAATTACAATACAGTTGTTTAATTCAGATTTCGTGTACTTTAACAGACATAACCGTTTAAGGTGTTATCCTTCAACCACAGTAACTAGTTTCTCAGAAAATGTATTTTTGCTTTACCGGTGTATCTCTCATTCATAATTTAAGCCCATTATCACTTTTTTCTGAAAAACTTTCTCATTATGCTTCTTGTGAGGTCAACGGAACTATTATATTACTTTGCTCATGACTTCTCTTAAAATACATGTATGTACTGGCCATGTGTTCTCCTATCCCCCAAAAATACAAAAAAAAAGTATGTCAACACAGCAATTTTTTTTTCTCCAGAATTTAATTTGTTTTAGAGTATGGAAAGATTGAACAAGCCATAAAAAGAAACTCCACTTGACTGCTTATTTGTACAACACCCACATATTTTGAGAGAAGTCGTGAGCAAAGTAATAGAACAGCTCTATTGACCTCATAGGAAGCATAACGAGAAAGTTTTTCAGAAATAAGTGTTAATGGGCAATGGTAATTTAGTGGTTCTATGAACACCGCCCCAGTTCTAACAGATGCTATAAAAGGCTGAAGTTTACAAATATGAAGTTGCAGATTCCTGTATCGCATGCCTGCACACAACCAACCAATGAAGATACAGTCTGCACACAAATAAACAGGCATTTACCATCTTTGATCATTGCAAACAAATATCCTCGGACCCAGTTTCACTAACCTTTGTTAAACCATTAACACGGTGTTAGGAAAGTTTAACAGTATACCAACGTTCCACGAACCACAGTTAGTACTATCATAATGTTAAACCCACTGTTAATCTAACAGTGCGATTTCTCGTAGTTTGAATCCTAACGTTTTGTTAGCAGAAGTACAACCTGTGAGAAAATATATTTTACAACCTTTATTATATTTACGTGGCTATTAAACTCGGTCACTTTGAACCGTTTTTAGCGATAACAGGTCACTCTTTATCTTCAATTGTATCTCGTGTGCTTTGTAATTATATAGACAATAAGAGTTTTCTCGTATTGTATATAATACTGGTTATTACTTGTTTCACGCATTTCTTTTCCATTTTGTACGACACAGGTTAAGTTTGCGCTTACTAATGACTAGTACACACTGCCACGTTACACACTTTTTACTGTAGACAGGCATAAACAAAGGGTTCTCAACAGTACTCGAACAAGGCTATTAACGTGAGGGTAGTTAACTAAGTATCTTATAATGTTTGGTGAAACATCGGTGTCTCAAACATCATGTTATGGTATAACCTTGTGTTGGCTAACAGTGCCAATTTAACAATGGTTGGTGAAACTAGGCCTTAGTGCACATAAGTACCAACCACTAGCGAGGGTTATGTCAATAAAGAGTACAAGAAATTGTTTGATGTCGTTGCAGCTGAGATACCAGAAGTGTCTGGACGCACACCCCCAGGGACCGAGCCGTGGCCAGTCGAATGCCCAGACTCCCGGCCGGGGGCTCGGGGCGACACTAAAGTCCCTGGTCGGCACGCTCACCGGGCGCAGGCTCAAAGGGGGAGAGTCCTGAGACGAGGTTCTTTCTCTGCAGGTTGGTCATGCCACTTCAAAGTGTCATTAATATCGCTCACACATTTTGATTTGCTGTTATTGTTCTCTTAGCAAACTATTCCAAGTTTCCCACCTTTATGCAACATTGTCATTTGTGATTTCATTGTAGGCATCTCAACTAAAGTTTGTTCACGTGTGTGCAATAGGTACTTCTTAAATTGTGTGATTTAAAATATGTTACTGTAGCACAGTAATTGAAAAATGATACAAATAATTTAAAAAAAACTATAGTTAACCTTTACTGCCCACTGCAATGCCAAAGTCATATGTCAGTTGTGTTATTATTTATATTTGATTTTTATAATACTCTTCTGCGATAATTTCATGTAAAAAAATAATTTGAGCGAAATCTGCACATGGTTCTTAATTACCCAGTGTGACCTCACTGTCGCATAACGGTCTTGAAGTAAAATGTATATAATATATTGTTATCGGGGTTAACTGGCAAGTAGTTGTAGTGTTCCCAGGGTCCCAGGCCGTAATTTTGCGCACGGCCACGCGGTGAGCACACACACTATCTCAGGTCGCGGTGTAGCCGTGCGGCTTCCATCAACACGGACACGTACCTCGTACCTCTGCAGCTCCGTTCTTGGTCATGGAGCGCTCCAAACTCGAGTACAGGGAGAAAGGCTGCTTAAACTTAGTAAATAAGCGTGACCACAAGCACATAGGATCCAGAACCGTCTGGCGTTTATTATGAAGTAAAAATACATTGAACTGCGCAAGACGCTACTACACAAACTCAAAAGCAATAGAGGTGGGCAAAGCTTCAAAAATTTTAATTTTAATTCAAATTAAATATTTCTAACNGCTTCAAAAATTTTAATTTTAATTCAAATTAAATATTTCTAACATTCGGCTTTGTATTCTAAATAAAAAATTTTTACTTCGAACTTTGAAAGAAAAAATGCATTTAGGCAACTTATGTTTATTATTATTATTGGCCCAAAAAGCAAAAGAAGACAATATGGGCTTAATAACATCATAGTTTTTATTCGAAGTATGCCACACACGTGGCTAGTGAATCATGAAAACATAACCTCAACTCCACAGAATGCCCTCAAATTAGTTCAAAATGCATTTCGGTGTAAAATAATTGTCAGTATCTAATTTTACTCACAAGATAGCAAAACTGAATTATCGGGGGGGAAAAAACTTTTATATTATGAAATACATCATTAGCTTCCCAAACTTCATTCGGCAATATATGTAATTGATAATATATGTTTATTTCCCTCATGTCCAACAGCGCCTTAANTCTTCCCAAACTTCATTCGGCAATATATGTAATTGATAATATATGTTTATTTCCCTCATGTCCAACAGCGCCTTAATGTATTACGTGTGATAAATAGGAGATTAAACTGCAAGTTTTACAAACTTAAGTGTTGTGAAATTGCACCCACTGCGATTCAATTCTCAGTAATGTAATTAAAAAAAACGGGAAATTGTTAATAACTACGCTTCACTTCACGCCATTTTGAGTGGCCTCGGAATACCCATATAGCCAACAGTGTTCCGTTGACCGAATTATATATCAAGTAATAAAGGAATGGAACAGTTATGCTGGATTTACAATACCACGACGAATATGCTCCGACAATCGGACACGACATGTCCATCCGACAATATCCGCCACCAATGTGTGTTCAGTGTTTACAATATTCCGACAGTTCCCATCCAACAAGCGTATCGTAGCTGTCGGCAAATCTTAAAATGGCCAGTAATGCGTTGTACTTTCTCGCTGGAACGCATAGAAATCACAATATTTTGCACACTATTTTGTTGTGAAAACAGTCGAAAGCTATATAAATATGCTATTCTCCATCCAACAACCAGGCATTTTTCTTCTACACAATCAGTACATCCTGTAACATATTTTTAGAGTAAAATTTCCCACAGCAGTGACATCTGCACGACATTTTGTTTCGTAAGGTCGTATTAATGTTATTATTTATACTGCTTCGCGAGTCCGACAACGACAAAGAAGAAATAGAATCTACTTTTGTTGGCCCGTCGGAGCCGTGATTTTATCGGGGTGACCTTGCTTCTGATTGGCTGTTGAAATATTTACGACGGTGTCTGGGCTGTGGCGTTAGACGGTCATGGCATTGTAAATCCAGCATTACCGTGGGTATTTGTAGAAGACTAAGATGGAGATCTAACAAATTTTAAATGAACTTGACACTCAGTAACATTAACTCATGTAATTTAATAATGTATACGTACGCAAACTAATAAAACCATATTATATTGAATCACCCTTTTTAGATAAACAGTTTGAATAAAAGGTACAAAAAATAACTACTGGGACGTAAAAACACCAGCACTGCAATTAATTATTCTGTTTGGTATGTCACACAATTTGCTGAAATAATTTTTAGTCCCTTATTTAGTATTNGAGCACTGCAATTAATTATTCTGTTTGGTATGTCACACAATTTGCTGAAATAATTTTTAGTCCCTTATTTAGTATTATTTTGCATTTAAGTCAAGAAATATGCTGTTGTGATGAAAAATTATTTTTATGTATTTTATGATAGGTTAACTACTTTTAAATATTCCTTAAGCTTGGATTAATTTTCAGTTAGTTTTTAGATTTGTTTAGCATGAAAGGTAATATGTGTACTTACATAGTAAATACCTATAACAAATTTTTTTGAAAATCAGTGGAAAACATGTCTTTTTTTATTTGCATTTTACCTAGCTTGTAAAGATGTATGTATTTATTAAATTGAAAAAAATAATAATTGGGGCAACTGGTACTTGTCATCAAAACCCTTTGATTTGATATTTGATTCGATAGTTGATTCGAATTCGCGAATATTTTAAAAAATTTGCCTCAAAATAAAATTTTTAGCTTTGCCCACCCCTATTACCGACTCGGGACCGTGGTAGCAAGAAATTGTAAAAAACACAGAAACAGTTTGTAGTGCATTAGCAAATAGCAAAGCAACCGCAAGCACCGAACCACAGTATTTGCAAAATCTGCTACCAAGTATCAATTCAACCGTAAAAATATGCCTTGTAAACTTCATAGCTTCACACATTTTGTAAACGATGATGATCACTGGAAATAAAATTGGGTGTTCGCTGGGAATAAAACTGAAACACCAAGGAACAAGTTTCCTTTCCTGATAAAACATATTTTTTTATTGCAAAGAACTAGTTTTTTTTTCTGACAGTTAGAATTTATCTATTCTTCCCTGCGGTTATAATGCATTCATGTTATAGCTTTGTCACAATATATGTCTCATTTTCATATTTTATCCAAAAAATAATAATTATGGTTACATTTTGGATATCAGATTTACATTCAATGGGCAGACGTTTATATTTGTTGGCATGCCATAAAAATATCAGGTCCCGCTTAGCCACATTCAGACAAGTTGCCAACAGAAAGACTGCATGCCAGTTGGCTGCCTTGCATTTAGAGGCAACAAGGTGAGTGAGCGGTAAGTGAGCAAGAGAGCGCCTCACAGCTCAAGCCCGAGGCCTCGAACATGCAAAATAGTATCTGGCAGGTGGGAACTCTTAGCACCGTGCCAACTTATTGTTTGTTGATGGGAGTGTCGGGTGTCGCTGTTGTGGCAGGAGCTGTGGCCGCTGCCTGCGGAGCGAGATGTGATCCGGCACCGCCACCTGCAGTCGCCGCTCACCTTCAAGTACTTGTGCAGCAGTCCGCCGTCGGCCAGCCTGCGCTCCCTGCTGTCGCCCACGCTCGACACTCGCCGCCTCCACCTGGCCTAGAGGNGGGAAGCTGCATGAAACACTTCTCCGCTTCTTGGTTTTCACACTTACAACTTGGAAACCACTCCTCGAGAGCTGAAACTGTGAAAAGAATATCAGTATGTATAAATATATATTTCATGGTGTACAGTTTATTCAGCTTCAAGATACCTTCACTACCACCAACCTGTAAAAAATTATTTCAGAATAAGCACATTTTTTAGAAATGGTGAACAAGAATTTCCAAAACTGCTGTAAAATGGGTTTATTATTTAATTATTATTATTTAATACATTATACATAGCATTTGAACACATTTTTCCACAGTGTTTACGTGTAATGATCATAGTGCCAAGAGAAGGCATATTTTAATCAGTTTGGTACTGATGAGTTTAGTGGTTGTTCTTTGTTTGTTAAAAATACATTTTTTTTTTTCCCATGATAGATGGATAAGTTAATGAATTTTATTACCTCATGCAGCTTCCCAATACACTACTAGGGTGTGGTAAGCAACAGCAAAATTCAAAGCAGGGAGTGAATGTAAATGCCTTACGAGAGATTATGTTTGTGCATCTTAAATGCACATTTTATTTTCCAAGGCATGATGATGATGATGATGATTATTCCCACCGGAATGTGGCAGCTGTTGTAGAGTTATTTTTGGAGGTGATCTTTTTGATTATGGGGCTAGATGTTTGCCGGTTGTTCACAGTGCGTGGCGCTGACATGTTGGGACACAATTTTCCATTCACATTGTGTACTGGACTTACGAAATTTTGATGTTGCGTTACAATCCATGCACATCAAAAGCTGCATAATCATTATCTTTGTACCTACAAGAGGCAAATCCAGGTAGTTGCCATGGTGAGCGACATGCTTTGACTGCAATTACTGTATAATTAAAGCACTCTGTAATGTCGTTGCATGCATAAGGGAACAATTATTGAAAAGTTCTTGTAAATATCGTGAAGTACTGATTAGGCGGGAGGAGAGGTTGTACAGGCAGCTCATGTTGTGCTAAAGGTCTGTGTCACAAGTTGCAGTGGTTAAATATTTTACCCACGTGACAGCAGATTTGCCTCAATATCATCTGTAACGCATTCCTACTCTAATCGTTAGTAGTAAGGGGCAAGTTAGTTTGAAGACACCGCACCTTAACTATGGTATTTTTTTATTTTAGCTGAGCTGAGACGATATTCAAGCTTGATGACAAATTGAATGTTGTTGATGTTTTCGTTTTCATTGAGTCTTTGTGCATTTTATACTGAAGTTAAAAGACTGCTTGAAATAAAGAATTGTACATATGAATGTTGAAAAGAGAATTTTTATCGAGGGCTTCGATTTGAGCTGGATTATTTAAAAACAAATGTTATAACTACCACCATCTATCAAGGTTAACGATACTCATCTATAGTATTGGGGTCGTGTGCGTCTGTCAGCTTCGGTTAGTGAGCATGCCTGCAAAGCCACTACGCAGTGTATTTTTGTGGTTCTGTCGCTGGGCACTATTTTGCGTATCCTTAGCGTTGTTGCGCGCACTGCAGCTTATGGACGTTGTCTCGCTCCGAGACTGTCCCCCCTCAGCCTTCATCCTCAGTGCTCGAGCCAAGAGAGCACGGAAGACATCTACCATTTGTGTGAAACAATAAATTCAACTACATTAAAATACATATATATTGTATAAATATAAAAGACTTTTAAGAATACTTGTTCTTTCTTATGTAGCTAGTGTAGAAATATAGCATTATTTATTTTCAATATTGCTTGGAAGATGTATGTTACAAGTGTCACGTGACTGTAGTGTGTAATAATTGTTTCTGCCACAATCAACATTTTCCGTCAAAGACGACTTTCCTGTGGTCCTCAAGAAATCGCTCCCTTCTGCCTGCAATGAGTGGCTTCCACAGCCACTCATCCATGCGAGGAGAATGAAATGTGTGGAAAATGGGTGGTCTCGTGTAATTTTATGTTGCGATTGTCAGCACTGTCAGTTAAAGAGTTGAATAATTTTTTTTTTTGGCACAATTCTTCAGTGAAAGCCCATTCCACGCGCAGTTGCACAGCAGATAAATCCAATTATTTTGAGCAAATTTTTAAATTATAAATCCGGCCATGTAATTTTATAAGTTTTTAGAAATATGTAGTACTTGTGTATTATTTGGTGTAAGTGATATTTGCATCTGTTAAAAAAACTTATTTCATACAAAAGTACAGTAAAATTTATTACAATGGTTTTACGGTTAAGGGCGTGAATATGCTTAAAACTCGGAACTATATAGGAATACTTCCAGCAGCTGGCAATTATTGAGTTCCCCACAGCTTTCCGAGGTTCCGTATCTAACTTAGCAAAGCATAAAAAATTTTTTAGTAGCAGTACATGTATCCACTAATTTACTGACTTCATGTTGTTTGCATAGATATGTACATCACCTTAAAATATACATTTGTGCTGCACACTCTGTATCATGGTGCGGAGTGCATCGTTGATAAGCGCTGGATTGGGTACGGCATAGTTTCACACAGCGATACTCAACCAAGCCTTTCCTGCCAGACAATTTTGAAAGTGTCGAACACAGTTCATGGTTGTAACAGATTTCGACAAATTCTCTGTTCTTTTGCATGGAGTTGTGTGTAATCACATAAACCGTAACCATATGATCACTCATGGACATAACAAACCACAACTTCAAAAAAAATTTCCAAGAAAATAGAATTATTAACATTTTTACCAATGTAAGTATCTTGGGTTGATCCAGCGTACATTAGCAATATTTATTCTTTTCCTTAAAGCTTATGATGTACTCTTATCATTCATCAATAAATTTGTAACTTCAATGTGGTTAATTTTGATAGTAGAAATGCATTTGCAATTGTTGCGTTGATAAGGATGCATTTCCCGGAGGACCGTAGTCATTACTTCACTGAAAGTTTAATGTTCAAAAGAATGTAAATTCCACCATTAAAATAAAAAGAGTGTGGACGAGAACAACAACTTTATTTTCCACTTGTGCAATCTTGGCGAACACTGAGTGATGTTATAAAACAAAACATTGACACGCAAATATCACTACAATTAAAATTACTAATATTAAACATACCATCCACCTTGTTACAATAAGTTAACAAGGATACTTTACATCACGTTTAACCCCATGCATTATACATAGCAACAATAGGTCAAGTAGAAAACAAACAAACAAGTCACTACAATAAACTATTACATTGCCAGTGGTAAAGGTTTTACATCAGAGGTTGCATATGGGTCAACAGTGTTTATGGGCAATTGACACAGTACACTGGTAGCGGTTTTCATACTAGCCACTTGTGGCACACCATTAGAACCAGGATGCAAAGTTACAGTCCGGGCAAGACTCCACTGGTAAGGGGGCACATCGTCTTCCTTGATTATCACTAGGTCTCCAACCTTAGGATGGACATCTCCGTTTGTCCACTTGATATTCCGTTGAAGAGTGTAGATGTATTCCTTCCGCCAGCGCCTCCAAAAGTCCTGTTCTATTCGTTGCACTAGCTGCCAGCGATTCAAGCGAGTGAGGTTCAGGTGTGTAATATCTGACTCTGGCGGGGCTGTAATTGGCTGGAAGATGAAGTGAGCTGGTGCAAACACATCCAATTCATAGAGGTCAGAGCTGTGCTCACGCACAGGACGAGAGTTCAAGACCCCTTCTATGCAAATCAGTACAGTGGACATCTCTTCATGTGACAAAACTTGTTGGCCAATGACCTTGGCAAGATGGGTTTTTACAGATTTCACACCCGCTTCCCACAGGCCCCCAAAATGGGGTGCAGCTGACCTTATCATTGCGAGTGGTGGCACATACAAACCGGTACAGTTCAGCCAATTCTCTAGATGCCCCAACAAAGTTGCTCCCGCAGCCACTATACGTATGACTGTGTCTACCGTGTCTTAAAATGAAGCGGTGAAAGGCAGCCAAGAACAGACACCAGCTCCAAATGTAAGTCTTCAGTGGCCATACACGTACAAACACATGTATGCTTTCGTGGACTTGTACCCTCGTGCTTGAGTCATGGTGACATGAAAGGGACCACCGTAATCAACTCCAGTGTGCTGAAATGCTCTGACTTGCAGGGGCTCTATCTAACCTGAGGAGCAGGGAGTTCACCCATTGTTGGGGAAAAGGGAATGGGCTTGGTTCGGAAGCAACTAACACACTTTCGCAAAACCTTCTTAATTACTGACTGTGTTTACAAGATGCAAAACTGTTGACCAAGTATAGCTTGCATAGCATGAGGCTCCTGGATAAAGATGAAGGTAATGATAACGATAATGCAGCAGGAGGGTGTCGCTTAGGTAGAAGTATAGGATGTCATACATGGTACAAGAGGTTTGCATGACTCAGCCTTCTGCCCACCCTGAGAAGTCCTGCAGGATCCAAAAAAAAGGGTTCAAGCAACAAATGGATGTTGAGCACAGTTGCCCCCTTTCCACTGCTGCTATATCTGCTGCAAACGACGTCTGAGCATATTGGAGACAAACGTGAAGACTCCTCTTGAGCTCCTCAATTGTCAAGGGTCCTCTCTGCTCCTTGGGCTGTCGACAATTGTGCACGAACCTAAGACTTGCTGCTTGATGAAGCTGGCCCAGCCAGCGAAATGTCGTGCGACCACGCATCCGCGTGGAAAATGTGTTCATCCGACTTTTGTTTGTGTGTGTCTATCCACTAGTACCGCCCTGCGAGTACTTGTGCATTCTGTCCACTTTTTATGATGTAATCAGTAACTTAGCGGCCTATTCCCACCATATCACGAAATGCAGTATCTCGCTGCAGCTTCCCAAAGGTTGAGTAATGAGCAGCCAGGTGTCAGGAAATCCTTGTTGTACAACTCACCATTCCAGATATTTCCTCGCAGGTGATACACTCATTCTCTCACTGAGCAATACCGGGAGTATCTTGTGGTTCAATGCACGAATGTGTTAGCCAATGAGGTCCAGAGACCACCAAAGAGGATGATTGATTAGCTGAGATGGCAACAAACCACGGGAGGCACAATCTGCAGGATTTTCTTCTGCAATAACATCGTCTCCAGCAATTTACGGGAATCAGCTCTTGTATCCGATTCACTCTGGTTCGCCACAAAGGCCTTGCATCTATGAGGTGATAATGCAATCCAGTGCAACACCACAGTGGAGTCTGAACATGCAAGCATTCTACTTATAGGGAACGTGTTATTGTAGACAGAGTTGACAAAGTCTAACAAATTCGCCACCATAACAGCTGCACATAGTTCCAGTCGGGGAATAGAGAGCTGTTTCACGCTTGCAAAACTTCAGGAATATTGCGCGAAGCAACTGCAGGCATGACAGTAGTGGTAGATCTTGTTTGAAGTTTCCCCACTCGTGCAGAANGGGGGGGGGGGTGTGGCCTCATCATCCCAGCCAGTCTCAGTGAGCCACAACTGTTGCATAAGTGTCTTAGCAAAAAGGAGAACAAGTGTCAAC
This sequence comes from Clitarchus hookeri, assembly GCA_002778355.1. NCBI lineage: Eukaryota > Metazoa > Arthropoda > Insecta > Phasmatodea > Phasmatidae > Clitarchus > Clitarchus hookeri. Next base: position 148,698 of record NQII01001448.1, on the reverse strand, counting down.
CATCCAAGTGGATCAAAAATCCTAGCAATCTCCGAAAGTACACCATGCTTTGATTAACTCGTGCTTGTGGGGGGTGATATTATGTGGAAAGCAATCTGAGGTAGTACTCCAATGCAATCCCAGCACCTTAGTAACAGAAGGGTCATATTTGTCGAAAGACAGCAGCTGCGAGAGCTCAATTCATCTGGAGACAGCGAAGCTCGTGCTTCACGATGGTAACTGGAAAACTTTGTGAGTTGAAACTCACCGCCCTGCAACAGTGCTATCAACTCATTTTGCAGCAGTTACACTGACTGTCCCTGTAACATTATTATCTACATACACATTTGTCTGCAAGACAAATGTCTACAAATGTACAGATGGCTTGGTATGGGGCTGAGGACATTCCATACGTTACCNGAAAGACAGCAGCTGCGAGAGCTCAATTCATCTGGAGACAGCGAAGCTCGTGCTTCACGATGGTAACTGGAAAACTTCGTGAGTTGAAACTCACCGCCCTGCAACAGTGCTATCAACTCATTTTGCAACAGTTACACTGACTGTCCCTGTAACATTATTATCTACATACACATTTGTCTGCAAGACAAATGTCTACAAATGTACAGATGGCTTGGTATGGGGCTGAGGACATTCCATACGTTACTGTGTGTAAGCGATAATCCCTTGTGGGCTCGTCTGGGGAGTTATGCACTGATACTCTTTATGTTTACTTTCAACAATTATCTGCCTATGGTACATCTGCTTAATGTCGGCTGTGAAAACTACTCTTACTGGAATATGGAACTGTAGTAAAAATCTCACAGATATCTGTCTGGAGTTTGGGTCCAGTTAGCGGCACGTCATTAAGACTGGCACCATGTTGCGTCTTGGCAGACGCGTTGAAGACGACACAAAGCCTTGTGGTTGTACAGTCTTTCTTGATTACTCCATGATGTGGCAGATAGTAAGCAAATTTCAAGATCTCTTGTGGGTTGTCTACCAGTTCCATATGGCCGCACCGCAAGTTATCTCCCACGAAAACTACGTACTCTGCATGCATTTGTGGTTGCTTGCGTAGGCGTCATTCCAAACCCCTTAAGCAGCGTATGGCATATTCTCTTGACTCACCTACTTCAGGTTTCAGATGACGGAATGGCAGTGATACTACATAACGACTGATGGTTGTCAACAATGAATTGCTTCTAAAATTTATTCACACAAATGTGTCTTCTAGGATACAAAGTTCTTTGCAGGAATATGATCTACTGGCCAAAATCTCTCTACCAACATTTCTAATGATGGCTGATGTGGGCTAGGTACAAACATTCACTGAAGGTTCTGATGATGCCCAATGTACTTTTCTAGCCTGACCCATCAATACCCAACCAAAAAGTGTCCAAAGCCATTGGGGTGGAAGTATCTTTAACAAATCTGTTATCTGTAACAGGTCAGCCCTGATCAATACATCAATGGGTGCAGGAGTGGCAAACAGTTGTAGATGTGCATGTTCCCAATTGGCAGTACACACTGGAAGTATTGGCAACTCAGCAAGTAAGGACATGGATTCTGCATCTCGACAATAAGCCTCCAAGAATGATATTAATTGACTGAATGTAGACAACTTATTTGCAATGCCACTAATGTGCAATTCCCACTGTTGCCGTAAATGACTATTTAACTTCCTTTTCAAAAGATACAGTAACAGTGGGTCCCTTGGATCAATATTTAAATTTTATGACCATAACGCTGCCACTTGCTCTATCAATATAATGACACAAAAGTAGTGACAGTGACTGGACTTAAAGAATCAGTTGAGGTTTGCACCATCGCATCTAAATGATGGGACACTATGAGCCTTTTGTTGTTAAATCTCTTGTCGAGAAACTGCCAAGCAACAACAAAATTATCTGCTGTCATTGGCAGGGCTTGGATCAACGACAATGGTTCAGCTGATAGTGAAGACTTCAAGTTGTAGCCTCGTCATTCACCCTTAGTGGGAATGTCAGTTGGAGGGTGACGCTGAGATACTTCCCCCCTGGGCAACGGTGAAGCAGTGGTCGCAGCTGCACTGGGTTTTTTCTGGTGCCTCGGCTGTTGGCTTTGCTTGGGTGGCTCGCTTGCGAGCGATGGGTAAGTGGGTACCCTGGTAGGGGTATAAGCAGGTGTTACATTAAGGGGACTGACTACCCTAGTAATGTTGTCTGGCCGGACGAAGGTAGGCATCTTCTTCGGCGATGTTGGCGGCAGCGGAGATACTGCATGTGGCACGTGCTAGATGAGGTTCAAGGTGGTTTTGGACAAGCTGGTTGTAGACCCTCTCCTTCGTGGAGCCTCCTCTTTCTTCCAGGTGTATACCTGGTTGACACCTGAACCACTACTCTTCAGAACCCCAGCCTGAGCTAACCCCTGTTTGGCAGCTTTGCCCCGCCCAGCCCTATGATGAGGCATAAGTGGGGTGAGAGACCGAGTAGGTTGATAGTGGGTGGCCAGTAAGGGGTAGAGACAGCCTGATGGAGAGTAGGGTGCTGGGTGTGTGGTTAGGTGGGATGCCTGACTACTGGTCTTGGCGAGCGAGATGTCGCTGGCAGACCCAAGTTCCAAACTGAAGGTTACAGCAGAAGGGCTAGGAGCGACCACTCTCGTAGCTCCCTGGTGAGCGTGACGCTGCTGGTGGACCCCGGTTTCATGTAGAGCAGGGATCCTCAGGGGTTCGGCTATCATTTCCAAGCAGGTGACCTGGCGAGCGAGGCATCGCTGGCAGACCCAGGCATTTACTGGAGGGGTGATAGTCCAAACGGCAACTGCTCTAGTGAGTCCTAGGAAGGGAAGCTTTCTAAACTGCACTTTGAGACAGTTACCAGTAGGAGTGGTAGGGAACACGGTTTCAGCTCATGGCTATCCCTGGAAGAGTCTCACTAGGACTGGTGACGAACAGAAAATAGCGGGAGCAAGGTGTAGAAAAGAAAGAGTGCTGGAAGAGACAACTCAACCAAGTCATATTTATGCCTGTTTTATTGATTGCCCAATCAAACACACACAAACCAGCATGTACCCTGACTGAGGCCTGAATGGCCGATCCTAGGTTACCAACTGGTAATTTACTTAGTCTCGGAAGACGCTGCAGTGCGGGGGATTTGGACGACCCCAAGTCAGCGGTACTCGTATTCGAGTCAACTGCAGGTGAGGTACAAGGTAGCTGGAAGCGCGGCAGGCTTCAGTGTGCTGGCGGGCCAGTGAGGTGGCATCGTGCAGAGTAGAACTCTCGACAGTGCTGCGAATGGCAGTGACGACTTGAAGAAGTAGGTTGACTCTCAGGCACAGTGACGTTCTGCGAAGGTAGACGCGGTGTCTGGTGGCTCTCGGGCAGCGTGACGTTCTGCAACTAGACTGGTGTGAAAGAAGTTCGAACTGAGGACTGCGGGTCCTATTTATACGCAGTGTACAGGGCCAGCGCAGGGGTTGTGGAGTTTGAAGAGAGAAAAAAACGCATAGAGAAGAGAGTAAAAGAGAGCGGCTGAGATTTCCCCTCGCGGCCGAAAGCTAGAGGGGTAGAGAGCGGCGACGTGATGTGAAGCGGGTTGCAGGTTGCAGTGCGGCAGGCGGCAACAGCTGGGCAAGCCACCCTGGTTTGAAGGCGTGCTGTGGCATGTATGGCATAACGGTTCTTCTTAGAAGGGGACTGCGGCTGTGGCGAGGCTAGATGAGAGAATGACGTCGCTCGTGGTGCTCAAAATATGACAGCTTTTCAACACTGCTTAAATGTTCATTACTCACCACTAGTGTAGAGAACAAATTGGATATGTTAATCCATTCAGTTGGTTTTCCTGACAATGATGGTAAATGGATTGTAGGAAGAGAAACATGAGATTCGTGGCGACCACATTCTCATCTTTCTTACGCTCTTCCTGGATGGTCACTAGAACTGACATAACCTCATAATTGGTTTCATTGAAGTCGTCTATTGCTTGTTATGGTGGCCTATATAAAAATTTTCCTTCTCTCTGATAACAAATTTTAAGGATAAGTGGCCATCCTTAAATCCAGCTCGTATCTCTGGCAAATTCCGGCATGTTGTAATATCTTTGAGACAAATAGTTTACAACTGCTTCAGCTAATGATGCAGCTCTCTGTAATTGATTCTCGGCATGCTGCAGACGCCTTGTCAACACTCCGATTTTGTCATCCATTTTAAACCAACGAAAAGCAGCCAACACCCAAATATTGATAATCTGAACAAGTTTGAGATATTGATCGTAACGGAATAAAAGTTGCAAAACAAAACCCACTGTACAAAACTTCTCACCAATGTAAATTACTTAAAACATGAATAGTGCCATCAACCACAAACACGACACAAATTACGTGACAACAGTTCTTCAAATGATTATTCAAATAATTCTTCAGTGATGAATAAGCTAGTACCGCACCGTGAAGGCACGAACTAACAAAACTGGTTTTATCCAGCCTGAGTGGACCAAATGTTGCGTTGACAATGACTCATTTCTCCGGAGGACCACAGTCATTACTTCGCTGAAAGTTCAATGTTCAAAATAACATTAATTCCATTACTAAAATAAAAGAGTGTGTGGATGAGAACAACAACTTTATTTTCCACTTGTGCCATCTTGGCGAACACCGAGTGGCATCGTAAAACAAAAACACCAACACTAGCAAATAAAAAATATCAATAAAATTAAAAGTATGTACTAACATTAAACAGCAATAACAATTTTTAAGAAAACACACAATGTAGTATTTGTTATAACAGCAAACGTCCTTTATTATTTCACAGTGTTTTTCATTCCTCACAAAACAGATTTCTGATATACAGCTTTAATATTAATGTATGTTATAAAACATGTATGCAAACATTGTAATGGAAAAGATTAAATTTTCTTTTTAATCTTTTTTTTTTATGCTAGTCATATTTTTGGTTGCAGACCGTGTGTCATTATACTTCTATTTATGTTTAACTTTAAAAGCTATATGTATTTAAAAAAAAAAAAATTTACATTGCTGAGTATCGTTTATGTTTTCGCACATTTTGTCTTGGGCATACAAAAAAAAAAGTATCACTACTGAAATATTGGAGGAATTATTGCAGGAAAGTGGTATTGGTTTAGCCCTAATTGCAGTTTTATATTATATACTGAGTGGCAGCTTCTTGCTGTCAATTTTGTGTGTGTTCACATGTTTTATACCTAGGTATGTCTTAACGGCTGTGCCCTCGTGTGTGGGTTTTGGGTTTTCCCTGTTGAGCAGTTTTATTAATTTTCGTTGAAATTCACACAACTGTTTTTAGTGTGAGAATTTTTGTAAAAACTGTTGTACTCTCCGGGCAAATATGCTGAGCTTGTAAAATTAATGTAGACGTGTGCAATTTGTTACTCTGAACATACACCACACTTGCATGTCCATGAATATTTCGTAATCGTAATACTTTGTTAGAATGGCTGTTACTTTTATTAAGTTTGTATTTACTGTGCTCCTTAAGCACACATGAATCATCGTGTACACATCGTAGGCCCACCCATTTTCACAACTCACAAGTCTTAATTATGTAAAATAAAAATAAAAACAAAACTGAAATTTGTGCATTGTCCATTTTATTTCATTTATTTTACAATGAACGTGTTATAATTATCTTAACTTGGTTGGTAAATTGCAAGTGAAATGAATTTGTAGCATTTTTGTACAAGCTTATGTTTATTTAAATCATAAATGAGATGTTATAAAGTAACCTCCCGTGTTTTATTTTACTGCCTTCGGTTTTCTAAAATGTATGTTTAGAACTCAAGTTCCTTACCTTCTGTTCCAAACGGCACTGGGGAAGCGAATGATCTGATTCCGCACATGACGTTAATAACATCAGGAGGACCACGCACACTCGCTGAGTTTCGCATCACAAAAATCTGGCATAATGGACGGATGTGCACCACAATAACTGATTGCTCATGGAACCACACCAGATTTGAACTGACCAAAAAAAAAACGTTACCAACCCTATAGATGCATGCATCCCTATACCAAAATATCCCCCAAAGTATCAATAATCACAGCAAGATTTGTACAAATTACAAGTCACAATATTGACAAACCACACAGCCTTGAAGGTTCTACTGGGATGGTAGACGACACAGTTTTTCTCTTTGAGGGCCCCCATTGGACGCTTTGGACGACTGCAGCTCCGTCACCGCTAGGACGGAGGGTCTCAATCCTGCCCTTGTGCCACTGAAGGGGGAGCAGTTGATCTTCCTTCATCAACACGAGATCTCCGACATGTAGTTCTTCTCTCTTCAGTGTCCGTTTGCACGCTACAGCAACGCGTGGAGATACTCCTGGGACAGATGCTGCCAGAAATGTTGTGCGGCCTGTTGCAGTGGCTGGTGATGATCCAATCTGTTGATAGGAAAATGTGTCACATCTGGAGATGGTGGAGCAATCAAACGTGTCACCATTAAGGAAATGTGCCGGTTGAACTCTAGTCACAGGAAGATTCCCCATGACAGGCTGTGTGTAGCGCCAGATTTCCCATTAGGCCGACTAGGCCCAGGACTAGAGCAGAACTTTTTAGGGGGCAGCAAGGCATGATGGGCAAAATAGCAAAAAAATATTTTTCATTGTTTTTTGTCTAGCTGTGTGGTAGAATAAAAGTTATATCAATTCTAGAATAAATCCAGCTAATGTGGCTGGTGTTTGGGATTAAATTGTTTTATGATATTAATAAAAGTCCTTGTTCCCTCCGTACCTGCCAATGCCAGCTTCAATTTTATATTTATCAGGGGACAGAAACTGGTATAGATGGAGCATTAGTCTTTCTATATAGTAGATCTTCGTTGAGTTTTGGGTTTTCAAGTTTCACTCGCTAGCAGCTAACAAGTGATGGTATTATTATTATTATTATTTTTTTTTTTTTTTCCAGTTCCAACAAAAGTTTTAATTATTGTAACATGAATAAGGGTGAGGAGTTTGTGATTTATGATTAAAATGATTTACTGAAGCTGAAAACTGATCCCGACGTGTGGAGTAGCTGCGTGCGGCCAGATATTAAAATGGTAACCAATTCACTTGACAGTAAATTAGCACAAATAAGTTAATACATAATAATTGTATTAACAATGAGAGCTACACATATTGTGATTATAAAAAGAACTTAAATTAATTTTATTTGAGCTCAAATTAAAATCTGTTTACTGTCGTAAAAAACATAATTACCTAATTAATTTAAACACAGTATTTCTTTAAGAGAAATACTTGAAAAATGCTGTCACTAGCAGTCGCCTGGTGTCCAAATAGCTGTTGATTGTGACAGAGAAAAGTGGTCCACATAGAATGAAGTTGCCATGGGCTGGTGGGTTCTCGGGGTACTCCCGTTTCTCCCACTGTTACATTCCGTCTCTCCTCCACCTGCACATCACTTTACCTACACTAGTAGGGAAGACAGCAGTTTAGCACCGCTATCTCATCAACAGATCCATACTTTTATAGTTTAAAAATACTTATGTTATTTAAATATACCTTTGTCGCATTAAAACTCTGAGAGGACGTGTAAGAAACTTTAAAAAGCACATATTCAATGCTGTTAGCACCAAACTGCATTCAGTAAACATAGATTTACGGCAATTCTTTATTAACAGCAGCTTTCTGTACGACTTTGTTGCAAATTTAAGAAGAACAGAAATATTTTACCATTATGGACATCTTACAAGTCCTTCAGTAGCTTATAAATATACAAAATTCATGAGGGGAGGGGAAAAATAGCACAAATTGAGTTCTGATAAGACTAAGAATGGAGAATTAATTCCTAAGACAGGATCAGATAATTTTCATGTTGGTACATAAAATGAAATTATTGATACACTAGAGAAAAACTGCAATAGTAGTGTCCGTATTACAGCTTCTTAGGAATCAGTTTCAAGTTGGCTGCGCCCACTTTCTGGAATACAGAGTCTAGGCGTGATAGGAATTTTTGAAATGTCATTCCTGTCACAACGATGTCATCTAGGTAAACCTGACAAATATCTAAAGACAGAACTTTTTCCATCAGGCGTTCAAAGGTGGCAGGGGCATTACATAGCCCAAAAGGCATAACCTGAACTGCCAGGTTCCTTTCCCTTGGACACAAAATGCAGTCTTCTCTTGGTTCTCTCGAGCCACCCCACACTGCCAGTACCCACTCTTCATGTCCAAAGTAGAAAACCATTGCGAACCTGCTAGGCTGTTTAACGTGTCATCTATCTTTAGAAGCGGATAAGAGTCTTTCTTGGTCACATTTTTAAGCTGGCGATATTCTACGCAAATCCTCGAAGAGCCATCTTTCTTCTTAACAAGAACTATGGGGGCTGACCATGGACTAATTGATGGTTCTATCACATCTAGATCCTTCGTTTCCTTCAGAATTCCCTCAGCTGCCTCATGCAAAGCTAGTGGCCGTCGTCTTGGTGACTGTTTTATGGGCCTGGCATCTCCTGTATCTATGTGGTGGCAGTTCACGTTCCATCTAAGGTCATTTAGTCCACACAAGAAGGCATCCCTATTTCTCTGCAGTAATTTAAATACAGTCTTCTCCTGTCGCCAGTTAAGATTTTCTTTTGTTATTATTAACAGTTCCTCCAGTACTTCTGTTAAATGACATTATATCTGTTTTACTCTCGCATATTCTGAATCATTTGGAAACACCTGTGTGACCTGCTTACTAACACCTATCATGGTCCCCTCCTCAAGACGAATGGCACTACGTATTTGACAAATTTATCATTCTAACTGGAAAACTGTCAGAATTAGAAGAGACCAAACTCCTTGCATTAACGACTTTACCTGGCAGAACGCCAATCCTCTCTGCTAGTTTAATTAGACCCAAACGTCTGACAAACTTTCCTTGACACCTGCCTGTAATGATAATTTCACTAGAAGCGGGCAGCACAGCGGTTTGACCATATACTACAGGGCAGCTAACTGGGGAGGACAAATCATGCCATGTCGACACCACCAACTCTGTACTGCCTACCCGTAGCACACCAAGTCGAGTATCGATACAGCACCCAAGGCTACGTAGTACATCAATCCGTGAAAGGCATTCATCCCCTATTTCTGCTGTGTAAACATCATGCTCTATGTTAATGTCACCAAGCTTCAAGATCACTTTCTTCTTACCTGTTACTGTAATCAAATACCATCGTTTTATGTCGTGGTCGTGCGATTGCTGGGAGGGAAGGACCGAGGATGTCTGGTTTTACTACTGTTATGGTCGCCCCAGTGTCGACGACCATCTGGCAAGGAACATCATTCAAGTTCCCTCCACAAGTATTGCATCCCAATCCTGTTTCACCAACCGTACATGTAAGAACATTGGGGCCTTCCCGCCAGCAGTCACCGACCTTCGTCCCCTAAGATCGGTGTTTACAAGTTTTCCGAATGTGCTGTATTCTCACCTGCCTCTCGCTGCTGCTGTTGCTGTTTCTGTGGGCAGTAGACTCTCAGGTGCCCCGGCTGTCCACATGACCAACACTCCAGCCGTTTAGTTGGGGGGGGGGGGTGAAGCTCTGTAGCGCGGACCCTGGAAGCGATGTCCTTCACAGCCTTTTGTAACTCCTTCAGTGTCGTCTTCATGCTGTATTTGTTGTCCTATCCCAGGCATCGTTTTTTAACCAATGATATAACAAGTATTTAACCATTTATTCTTCCTAAATTCTATTTCCAAGCCCCATAAATTCTTTTTGTGTGAAATTTATTTAATCCAAATTGTATCATAACACCGCCTCGGATGGCCATTTGGCTAGGTGGGGTTTAAAGTTTTCCAAATTTCCTTCTTATTCTTGTCCTTATTCAGCGTCACTGCCTCTACTGGATGTCAGGGTGCGACCCCTGTCTTGCTGACTCCACCTTCTGTGCTTGGGCCAGGGCATCCTGCAAGTTGTGGGATGCAGCCAGACGTACCGCCTGCTGTACTTCTGCGTCAGCGATGGCATCGATGAAGAAGCCGACTGCTACAATGTCTCGCACCTCGTCGGGCCACACAATGTCTTGCCATGTGGGGTACTCACTCTAGTCAATGTCGCTCTGGCAGAGACTGTAGTATGCTGACGTCGTAAAGGTTAACCAGGGCTGGTTGGATGTTATATTGCCCCACCCCATAACTCAGTGGTGAGCTAATGGTGAGGGTCGTCCGGTCGATGGCCCATGGGGGCCCTGGTAATCCTCCGTCAGTTTGCTGATGGGTGCCGCTTACTTACAGTTGCGCTTTTTATTTCTGATGGCGAGACTGTAGGCAATCTCGTACGCCTGAAATATGCTAACGAAATGCGGGTGATGCTACAAAGGATGCCCTACAATGAATTGACACTGATTTCACTTGGTTGAGTGGTTTATTCACTGTCCTGGCTACATGTGAATAATGCGTGAATGATGCATGATAATGGATGGACCCAGCAATTAAGCTGTGAAAAACATGTGGTCTTATATTGAGACGCGATTGCGTTAAACTCTCCCGTGAGAGGGCGATTGGCCCTCCCCTCAGTATATTAAAGATAATACAAATGTTCCGGTGACTAATATATTACTATTGTAGTTAAATAATTGCAGCCTATATGCGGGAACTGAGGGGGCTCGCAGAGCGGGCGACCAACACCGCCGGTCTTGTCCGGGGGTGCTGAGACGAACTGGGCGAGTCACGTCGCTGTCGTCACGAGTGACAAGAACCGACATCAAACGCCGAACAATGAAACATTACATGAACACTCTGTGATGTGATTATAATGGTGAAAAATTATATGAAATAAATTAAACAAATTGGTGACATCCCCGTTTATTAACAAATTTCTGTTAATGTTGAAGTTGTGAAATTGACGGGGAATGTCACCACACTAAATGGTTCGTTACAATGCCGGAGGCCTTTATAGGCAATCTCCATTTTAGAAAAGCATAATTACTGTTATATAAATACACATTAAATAAGTTATTACATATTCTCATAAAAGTGGTTGGATTTCACTTCCGATGATGAATTGAATCCCACAGGCTACAGTGTTGCCAGGTGGCTGTCTCCTGAAGGGATGGACGAGTCCACCTGGGCAAAGGGGTGTGAAATCCCATGCTTGATTGCCATTTATACAATGAAAAACACCCCTGGCTGTAGCTGTGAATACGGTGACTGTGTTCAACAAGTTTGTGAAAATTCTGTACACCACTGGACGACACTTTGGGGCACCTATCTCTTCAGCTCTGCACTACCGGCCAGTTAGCGTCATCCGGTTGCGCGTTGCGTCGTATTTAACTGCGCGAGTTGCGAGGACGCAACGACCAATTGCCAGTGCGCCCAACGGCTGTGGCTTTGGGGTAAACAGCGTTTCAGATAGCCTACCCATTTATGAAAACAGTTACCTCTTGTAATACACGAATAGGGCGGTCTCTTGTGTTCCGTAATCCTTGTCAGCAAGAAGGTGCAAGTTTCGTTCTTGTCGACCCGCACTACACACTCTTGACATGATATGGTTGGTGCGGCCCGGTGTAGCTGGTGTGGTTGTTCTGACTGTGGCAGTCAGAGTGGGCACAAGGAACTCGTGGACGCGTAATTCACGTCAGTGCTCAGTGCGGGGCATCTCAGTACAGCCACGAGGTAGTAAGCCTGCTGTTCGGTTGTCCAACAATTTAGGATAGCGACTATTTCAAACTGGTGCTGGTAATCCCACCATTAAGTCTAGCCATCATAAGGGGCGGGGTTAATTGCGACCCCCTTCCCCAATCCTGGCTGGGTGACACCAATATTGCAGATCTTCGTACTTTCCTCCGAGGATGCTACGTTGGTTTTGTCTTGCACTGTTTCTCCACTTTTCACGGCTTACGATGTGGTGGTAGGTGAACTCCGCTGCTGAAGAAATTCCTGTCATTCCTTCTTCATTGCACTTATTTCAATCTCGATGCTGTCGATCCTTCCACTGACACTGTCCACTACTTCAGTTACACAGTCCACTTTTTCATTTGCGCTGTCAATATTCTTGTCCGCAGAGTCAACTCTCGTACTAAGCAACTCGCTAATGCACTCTATTTTCCTGTCTACATTCTTGTTTACACTATTTACAGTTTCAATTACAGAACTTATTTGGATATTTACAACATCATGTACACTATCTTTCACGCTACCAACTTGGTTATTTACATCTTCTTTCAAGATATTTACATTTGTGCTCGCACTAACCATCTGGCTACCTAGTCTCTCGATTAACATTCGCAGTGCTTCCAGTTCTGCAGACATTTTCCATGTTAACATTCACTACATTAGTTGTACAAAACAGTCTTAATTATTTTCACACACAACTATTACAATTAATTAATTAGTTTTATAATCACAAACTACTTGCCAATAGTCTAAATTTATTTATAATTGATTAATTAATAATTGCCTCCATCCCACTTCTGACACCAGCGTTACATGGGACTCCTGAGGGGCGCACCTGAGTTTGGGTAAGGGTGGAGGTCTTAATAACAATTAAAGAATTAAATTTGACTTCGAATTTATTCACACAGCTATTATTTACAGCATTAAATTGCCTGTCTCCACTATTACTCGTTTTATTTAACAGCGAGCGTAATATTTAATGTATATTTCAACTCTAATTAATGTCATTAATTGTCTGTTTCGTTACAGTCAATTACTCATACTCATTATTAACACATGTTGAGTCTATCATTGCCCTCATTTGTAATGTCTTTCAATCACGCATCTAGTCCAATGGTCCGGCCTGCCAGCCACACTCTTCACTGCTTGATACTCACAGTCGCAGATTTGCGTTCCGCTGGTCACTTCTCTCGCTTGGAACTCAGTCACGCATTCACTCATCAACTACTCCTGCTCGGAGGCCTGTCACACTTTTATATCGTTCACCCTGACCACCTGGAAGGTTCAACGCACCCCGAATCATGCTGAGAGAACGAGGTCAATAATCCAGAGCATTCGTCAGATAAATGCAGAAATCATTACAACCAGGGTCAGCAGCGCGCGCCACAAAAATAATTATTGTGTCGGCTTGCTTTCTGTAACAGATACGCAGCCACAAGCCTATCACTCGCTTGTTCATTCAAAACAATCGTTTGACTTGCTGCCGTTGCTATCATATAACTGCTGTACTCTTTCACTTGCTCGCACGGGATACGAAACTGCGTGCATGTAACAATATTTATTTTTAAAATCATGTGAATTTAAGTTAACGTAAGTAACATCAATTTATGTCTTGCATTCTTCTAATAAAATAACATGTGTGTTGTCCAGAAAGTGTGTGCATTAAATCTCTGCCTGACAACCCACCTGCTGTGTGTCCATGGTCAATAGAGCAGAGTTGAAAGAATAAGGTTGGCACCTAAGGGGTCCGCCTAACTGATGCTTCAACTACGTTGCAGTGTTTAAAACCTGAGTCTTTTTTTTCTCGAAAATATTAAATTTTTGCTCAGCTACAAAAATAACACACTTCAGATTATGCCTGTCGATTACTTTTAACACACTGTGCAAATTAGAAATACCATTTTGGGGCACTCCGACATAGTATTTTCAATGAGCTATAGCTCATAGTATTTGGGTTAAATGAACACAGAACTACTTGAGAAACCTTTGCTACAAACGTTTCACCAATAAAATGACAGGGTCACTCCTTTCTTTAAAGTCTCATAGGTACACACAGCACAAGAACAATGCACACCACTTCAGAGCCCTCTTTATAACTTGTGCCTTTCTGGACCTCAAGCTCAGAAAACAGCTCATGGTGAAGAGCGGAGATATTTAGGTGTCTCTTAACATCGAGGTCTTGAGAGCCGATGAGGTGAAGCGAGGTAAGTATGAAGCAGTGCCGGAATGCAAGAGAGGGGGAAATAGGAGATCCATGAGAAAACCAGCCAACCAGCGACATCGTCTGGCATGATTTCCACATGCAAAAATCCGGGAGGAAGCCTGCCGGGAATTGAACCCGGTTCGCGTAGGTGCGAGGCGAGTAGTCTAACCATTACACCGCCGAGGCCCCTCATCACAACATGAACAAGCTCCTCAGCCACCCTACAGAAATGCTCCACTGTACAAATAAATACAACCCTGACTCCAGACCCTATCCCCAATACCCACTGTGATACAAGTAATACAAGTCGTTCGTAGGGTTGCCAGATTATCAGATTTACGCACAACTATTGCGATTTTGCTCATTTTGTTCTTGTCTGACAGTGTGTTGCTCAATGTTCCAATTTTTAAGACCACCTGCACAACCTTGCAAAAATTAATGTGGTTACATAATAGTGAATGTATCATCCTTTGAAGAAAAGTTTATTCTTTTCAAAGCACACGCTTGGCATTCAAATAATTAGATTTTCACAGTCCCAAAAGGAAAGAACAGAAAACTTATTTTCATGAACAAAAATTAAATATATGTAGAATTTGGCCCTGTTTAGTACTTGTAGTAGTAGCATGAATGTTTGGTTTATAATATGCCTCTGTTAGACACGTACAAGACCTTTGTTAATTTAAGGCAAGTCGAAAATCAATGTTGCCAACACATGTACTTATTTTCCTTTCCGAATATCTGGCAACGTTAATGGCTCAGTTAGTGGCAAGGGTACCTGGTGAACCCAATTGACTGGAATGAGGCTGGCTATAAATAAGCTCTATCCTCCTCCCCTATTCGCACCCACGACCGCTCTGCTTCATCTCGGTGCAGTAAGGACCTATGGGCTATGCTATCGCCTAATGACTCGTCAGACTGAAATGCATCAGAGAGGTTGGGGCAAGAATGGCATATGAACCAGATATCTACAGCAGACAAACAACGATTTAACTTCTTTTTTGAAGCCAGAACATTACGTTGCATAGCTCCTATTACATTATAGGCATATTTAGAACCATTTTAGCCATCAATGTAAATACAGGATTGAGTATAAAAGAGTACCACAACTTTGAAGGTCTATAATATCAAAACTAAACAACCTACAACCTTGACTGACCAATCAAATAAACCTTGGAAACGTGAAATTTGTTTACTATTTGAAACATATACACATAAAACACTGAAATGTTCTGAGCGAGCTTTCTTAATCCTGTAGAGAGTTAAGAGTTCTTAATTATGAACGAATTTAAATACAAAACATGATTATGTGGTTCCTTGCAGAGCACATGCGAAATTTAGGTCTATTAAGTTTTGGGACCCTCAACGACCGGAACGATCGGGTTGAAAGAAATACTAATTATTTCCCTTGTCACTAATTGGCTTGATTAGACACACAATTGCATTCGGAAAATTATATAGAACTCTTTAAATACCCTAGCCTTGCTACTTTAAGCCTCTTTAAATAAGCACGTGGCGTGCATTTATTCTGAGATTACTTCGCAATCAGCTAAGGGCGAATTTCACGAACATTTGCCCGTGGGCGATAAATTATAATGCTATTTATTACACATTCTAACACTTGATTCGTATCCTAATTACACAGATCTGTCTATGGACACCACAGGCACTCTGTTGAATCACTCGGTATCGGGTCATGACCCGTTTACAAGTGAACGATGCAGGCACACATCGGGACGAACGACGTGTGTGTTCTGCGGGCCGCACTGGTGCAGTGACTGTGGGCCGATGACTTGATGACAGTGCCCATGCCAGACCATGCAGGAGTGGTCTACATCAAATTCCCACCCCTCCGGGAGGCCACTGTCACGGTGGGTAGAGGCGGCTCAAGGCCGCGTGTTGCAGCAGGTGATTGAGCGGCGCCTCGACAACGGGTGCAGCCATCTCGGCGAGATGAGCTGTGCAGAGCTGGCTCGCCCTGCTGCAGGGTTGCATGCCTACTGGTGTCGGTTAAACTTACCCTTGGCAGGTGAGATCTTACTGGTTCGGCAGAGTCGGTCTCTACACCTGCTCGGCAGGTTGGTGGCCCTGCCACCATCGAGATACTTCCGCTTCTACTGCTGTTGCTGCGGTACCTCTGCGGCCGATGTCAATGTCGTTGAGGGCGGTATGGTCACCCCGTCGAGGAGATGCTCGACCAGGAACTGGACCTGGTCACCGATGAGCCGTGTGACCTGGCAGTCTGGAACAATGCACCTAGGGGTGCGGGTGTGACCCAGTGGGCCTCCGATGTCGCGGCTCTCGACCCCGCGGCATCTTGTGGTTAGTCGTCATTCCGGGTGCTCACCTTGGAGTCGGATGCCTCGACGGCTCGTGGCGCCACCGTGGCAGCTTACGACCCAGATGTCCTTGAGGACGTCGGTGCTGGTGGACCTGGTAGTCCGTGAATGCCTGATGCCGGTAATTGCTATCCCATATCAGCCATGACTACTTCGGTAGGTTGCCTCTGATTGGTGCCGATAGGTTGCCTCTGATTGGGCGCCGCGGCGCCCGGTGTTGGCACCTCCTATGCAGCCCTTAGGTCGTCACGATGGAATTCAACTTGCCTTCGTGCACCCACCTGGATTATGTAGTCGGTTTTCTCCACTCTTTGTACNGGCGAACCATGTGCACAAATTGGTGCGGACGGCCGACTGCTGGTATTCTCGCAAGTAGACATGTTGTACAATTTGCAGCTCTTTCGTGGGCCATATGGTTTCTGGCAGCCACTGTTGGATGTACCGTACCTGTCGTTCCCTGGTCCGTTCTAATCTCTGCTGGTGGTGTCCTTCTCATGTCTCTGTTTCTGAGGGTCCTGAGTTCATGGTCGGTTGTGGGTATGCATATTCCCCGGGTCGTGCTAGACCGTGTCCGTTTAGTAATTCTGCAGGCGAGTGGCCCGTGGATTCGTTCTGTCTGTTTCTTAGGCAGAACAGTATCTCTGGGACTTAGTAGCTCAGGTAGTGTGGTCATCCCCCACGCAAAGCCAGACTGCGCCTTGAACTCTTGGTTCCTTCATTCTGTGGGATTCGTGTCGGGGTGGTACACCACCATTGTGTGGTGTACTGCCCGCCATTTGGTACAGAGTTCTCGCCATCACTTTCCCCTGAACTGCGGTCAGTTTTCGGAAATGATTACCTTTGGGTAACCCCAGCGGGTGAATAAATCGTTCTGCAATGCTCCCTCTACACTTTCGAGGCGTGAACTTAGGAGGGGATAATCCTCGCACCACCTGGTGCACAAATCCTTCACCACCAATAAAAATCTCTTCTCGTTTGAGGAGCGGGGAAATGGTCCCATCAGGTCGAAGGCGATGGTCACGAAGAGTTTGTATGTCACGTGGGGTTGCTGTTGAGTAACGCCCTCAGCGAGGCGCGTTTTCAAGCAGTTACTTGTTTCGCAGACACATAGAAATTCTCGCACTTGTCGGGTAAGCCCTGGCCAGAAATAGTGGGCTAGTATGTTTCGCTTCGTTTGCATGGCTCCCTGGTGTCCTGCCAGGTAGCTTGCGTTAGAGTGTTCAAGGCGAATGTTCGTCCCTCCTCCGGGACGTACGTTCGCCAGTTCCCCTCTTCCTCGGTGAGCTGGGTCTCCAGGCGGATATTGTCTGCGCGCCAGTTGGCCAGATGTCCTCTGGCACACTGCGCCCAGCGCTTCGTGACATCTGCGGATAACTGTTGTGTGGCGAGTACTCGTTCAGATACTGCATCACTTGTTAGGTCTTGGGTGGGTTTACTCATGCCTACGGTGACGTGCTGTAGCCGGGCAACCGGCGGACTGTCTAGCGGGAATAGGACTTCACACTCGTCTTCATAACGTGCTATTTCATTTGTACAGTGCGCACAGGAAAGGGCGTCGGGTATTTGGGTTCCTTGCCTGGAAGTTGTTCCACTACGAAATCATAGGCCTGTAATAACATGGACCATGCAACCACACTAAACACCGATTGTCGATTGGATGTTCAATTGGATTGAGATCGTTGCTGTTTGAGGGCCAGGGAAGAACTTTGAAGTCCCAATCGTGCTCTCCCAGCCACATGCGGACACTTCTAGCCGTGTGGCAAGGCGAATTTTCGTGCTGGTAGATTTATCTCCCAAGGAAACACAATCGTCATGTACGGGTGGGCTTGATAGCCGAGGATGGATTCATAACCAAATCAATCAAGAGTGCCTTCCACATTAATGATGGAACTTAGAGAATACCATAAGAACATTCACCAGACCATGCAACTGCCCTCGCCACCTTGTTTTCGTCCAGCAATGGATGCAAGGTGTCGGTTCTCCGACGTTTCTCGCCAGACACTGTGGCATCCATTCCTTCTTTGCAGCTGAAAATGTGACTTGTTGGAGGAGGCTACCCTTTGCAAATCAGAAGAGGTCAAGTCGCCATACTGTCGAGTAAATTCCATTCCTTTTTCGTCGATGCACCGGTGTTTGCATGGGTGCAATCAACCGCTGTCTACTCTGGAGAACCATTCGCAGAAGGGTTCGCTGAACTGTTGTGGTAGACTGACGTGAGCTTGGTACGCCCCTTTTCGAAGGGAGACGGTTGGGCACGCGTTGTCCCTCGAGCTGTGAAAGTGCCGGGCGCCAGCTCAGTGTTGAGCAATGAGATCGGGTCGTGGTTACTCACCCTAGGGAGCTCGAGGTACACACCGCCAGATAATATGAAAATGCGAGCTGTATGGCAGCTGCGCCTGGATTAATGAACGCACTATTGGTTATATTAAAGATGATTATTTCATTTAACACTTTAACAGAAACAGACACTTGGTGACCGCGTGGTCGTACAAGGTAACACACTAATGGCTTACGATTAATTAAGGCGCATGACGCTGCTCTCCCCTCAGTGTGATGTAACATAAAATACAAGTTATTTCGTGGATGATGTGATGATACGATTACTGAGTAAGGTTGCAGCCTTAGGGGCTGGCACCGAGGTTCTTGGGAAATGAGAGACTTACAACGTCCGCCCGCGTTGAAGTGATGAAGCCTACTAGACTGAGAACTGCGCCGGCTCCCGCTACCTAAGCGCGGCCGACGCCAAGCGGTGGAAAGATGAAACATAAATGCGACTTAAAAATGCTAATGAGATATAAGAAACTGATATACCTTAAATTAACATAATCAAACACAATTACCCTATACAACTCATATACACAATAAATTAGTGTTATATTAATATTAAATATTAGTATCGCAGCATTCACTGTATTGCCAACTTAATAATATCACATGTTCCTGGCTGGCTGCGTATGTGATGACTGTCTTTAAAACACGAAAAATATGATTATGAATAAATACTGATTAGATGCACTGAACCGATAAATAACAATGATTAAATTATTAGGCTCTGAATAATTAATGACACTGTTTCAATTTACACACATGGACCAATACACTTGATAATTATGACACTGAATAAATACATATAACCCTAAATAACTATACTGGTGCACTCCGATCAGTTATGTCGCACTGATGTAATTATATTGGTGAACTTTGATTAATTACATAGCACTGAATAAACAATATTGACGAACGCTGATTGCTTACATAACACTGAATACACTATCACTCTTGCCCACATGCCCGCTGGTGTAGTGCATCTGGAGTGGAGGACACTACGGCGGCAGTCACAGTGGGCACAAAGGTACCAGTGAACGCCTGGTTCACGTCAAGGCATGTGTATGGATGCCCCCTGGTTCATTTGGATGATAAGCGGTTCCATTGTAGCCTATCCGTTGGCCTTCACGCACCATGGTATTCGACATTCATCTCGGTCATCAAATGTGTGTGGAGCTCCGCAGTTTCCACGATGGTTATTCCTAATAGTGCCATTCGTTATTCACGATACACCTTTACCACAGAGGCACGTGAACTGTTCACAAACATAGCTATTTCCGAAATGCTGCTGCCCTTGGCACGAAAGCCGATGATCATCCCTTTTTTCATCTCGGTTATCTGGCTTCCCTTACCCTTGACAGTAGGAAGCGCAATGCATACAGCCTGCCTCCCGGTTGCATTATATACCTGCGTCATCAGCCCATGACACTGTCCATACGTCATGGGCTACACACTGCAGATTGTACTTTTAGTAGATGATAATAACAATGTGATTCGACTGTTGTTTAATGGGTTCTTTAATAAAATCTAAGTTCAGTGTAATTACATGTCGGTTACCATTCTTAGTTAGTACATTTAGCAACGCCAGTGTCTAGGTACAAGGGAATAGGAATGCTTCTTGGCCTATAGGAGTGGGTCTTAAGTAGCGAGTAATGTTCTCCACTGCTGTGCATTTACTTAAGTGCCACCAGCATCTGCAACACCACATAGGGGAAACAACCACACTGGGCTAGTAATATGCCCAGAGACCTCTTGTTCTCTTGTCCCAGCTGGGTGGACGCTATGTGGTGCGCTTCTCACAATAGCTACGTTCCCATTTATTACCCTCTGAGTGTTACCATTTCGTCATCATCATTTTCCAAAGGAAGACCCGTTTTGTTGCTTAAAACTAAAGAAGGCAAATATTTAACTACTGTTTCGAAGAGTTTTGAAGTCATATTTCTTTCTTATGTATTGTTTCCTTATTTCTATGAGTTGTTTTTCTCCCCACGTGTGTGTTGAGGTTATGTATTAAAGTTTTTGAAAAACCGAAAAGTGTCGGTTTTGTAACCACTATGAAGACAAAACCTACGAGGCACAAAAATGAAAACGTTTTTAAGGTAAGTGTGTAGTTATTGTATTAGTTTTTGGTTATTTTTGTGATTTGAGAATATTGTGGAATGCCGTCATTTCCATACATCTCATGAGATTTTTATGGTAATTAGCAGAACTCCAGTATATTCGTTACATTCGTTAGGCATCTCAATTTTTCAGGTTATAGAACTTGCTGTATGAGCAGCACAGTCTCCAGAATGTGGAAAATACGATAACAGTGCTCTTAAAATGCTTGGTTTTCTCATGGGGATGTTTAACGGTTCCTCGTGAAAGCGATGGCATTCGTGGCTGGATATTGATATAATAGCACTCTGCTGAAAAGTTCCGCCTGCCTGTAGCTATTTTGTGCGTTCGAGACGTCACAATGTGTGAACTCTAACCTAACATTACCTAACAAAATTATTATCACACCCTTGAAAATATCTTGCAATACCGTTCACTAGCCCATTATTAGTTAAAAACGACTACATACCGCTTCACACCCTTGACAAATCTTTCTGCTTACTTGCACACACATTCTTATTTCGGTATCTGCACATCCCCCCTTTACACAGCGTATCTATTTCTTGCCACCACGTAGCTTAATGTCACTCATTCATTTTCGTAATTTTCCATCAAATGTACCATATCAAACACAATATATTTTTGTATCAAATCTGGGTAATTATTAAGTTTAAGGGCTTATCTGAAAAAAAAAAAAAAATTCAAAATTATGATATATTTCTACTTTTCTAATCACATAAAACATGAATATACTAGGGGCGTAGCTTTAAAATAAGTAGAACATATTTTAAAAAATTGAACAAAATTGCGAAATGAGAAGTATAGCCAGTTTGTTTACATATCTGAACGAAATGTCCTAGACCAACAAAAGTTGCATTAATGGGTTCTGCACAGCTTACCTTGTTCATATTCAAGAGGGCGTAATGTTAAAATAAGTAGAACATATTTAAAAAAATGGGTATATTGATATTCTTTTGGTGTGTTTTACGGTTACTTTAAATACCTAAAATCCTAAATTCGTAGTTTTGTGTAAAACCCAAAAATCCTAGGTTAGTGTAAAATCCAAAAATCCTAGGTTAGTGTAAAATCCAAAAAACCTAGGTTAGTGTAAAACCCAACAACCCTAGGTTTGTTTAAAAATGTAAAATAGTGATTCACCCATCGTGGGGTTAGGTTCTGTTAGGTAAGGTGGGCACATATTACGAAATTAGTCGGACGTTAATGCCCCTAGTATATTCGTGTTCTGCATCATTAGTAGAGTAGAAATATATCATAATTTTGAAGTTTTTTTTGTTTTTTTCAGAAAAGCCCCTAAACTTAATAATTATCCAAATCTGTATGCTACACTCAATGTGCTGTTGTGTGACACCGTTGTATAGCTGTGATACTTCTTTGCTTGTTTCAGTTTCAACCCTTCTCGGAGCGAATCTCCAACATCAACATAGACGTGTTCCACAGGGTGGGTCACAAATACGAGGAAGCCTCGGAAGAGAGCACCTATGTGCATCAGTGCCTGCAGAAGTGGAATGTCTTGAACCTCTCGGAGAGTTACGAGGAGCTGCGGAAAGGGTTTCCGTTTGTGCTCACCCTGCCACAGTTGTTGAACAAAAAGGACGAAGTTCTGGCGTTGCTTTTAAAGTTCGTCCGCCTACAAAATCCTTTGTCTCTTCAGCCAGCTTTGGAGTAAGTAGTTCAATTTTAAATGCTAAAATTAAAAAAAAAATATTCTCTGTGCGTTGAATACTATGTAATCACTAATCTGTGGTTTTAATACAAGTAGAATTAATAATGGATGACAAGTAAATTGTATTATGAGGTTTTTACATATTCTCGGATTGGAGTCGAGATATTTGAGCGGCTCTTAACATTGACGTCTTGAGAGCCAATGAGGGTGAAGCAAGGTGAGTGTGGAGCCGCACCAGAATGCAAGGACGGGGGGAAATGGGACATCCCAGAGTAAAACAACCAACCAGTGGCATTGTCCGGCACGATTCCCACCTGAGAAAATCCTGGAGCACCCCGCTGGGAATGGAACCCAGTTCGCCTAGGTGGGAGGCGAGTAGTCTAACCAATACACCACCGTGGCCACTTACATTGTCGCGGATGAGTCCCTAAATTGTACAGGGCGTTGATTTATAACAAGTAAACTAAGTTGTAAAGAGAATTTTTGCAGGTTTAGTATTCAATTTGTATAGTCCAGAACTAGTTTAAGGGGAAGGTAGGTAATTGTTCATATCAGTGGAAAGTAGGTCCATGTATGATTAATTTTTACACACTAAATTTTTGTGTATTGCTGTGTAAGTTTTGTATACTTATTTCTGGCATGTGACAAGAGGAACATTTTGCAGTTAATCATTTCATAAAACATGCGTTTAAATGAGCTGCGTTGTTTCAAGGTTGATTGTAGCTTTTGCGAGAGACCTACACCACGACTTCTATCCTTACTATGGGGATGTTCTCGAGTGTCTGGTTGGCGTCTTGAACACGAAGGACACCGAGCAGTTGGAGTGGGCGTTCACCTGCCTGGCGTACCTCTTCAAGTTCCTGTGGCGATGCTTGGTCAAGGACGTGAAGATCGTGTTCGACAGCTTGGTGCCTTTGCTGTCCGGCTCCTGCCCGGCGTACATCAACAACTTTGCCGCCGAGGGGTTTGCGTTCGTTGCCAGGAAGGTCAAGGACAAGAGGCAGTTCCTACTGCTGATTCTGAGAACTCTTCAGGAGAGGCCGGACGTAAGTTTTTTTCCCCGACAGGCTCACGTGGAAACATTAATAGAACTAACAGAGCAGTCGCAAGTACATAAACTGTACGTCAGTGTTTGGTTCATGTTGGCCAGTGTGCATTGATGGTGTAGACGTTACATGTTATACACTTAAATATTTTTGTAGCCTTATTCAGTCATTAAAAGTAATGTGGGTTCGAAATTATTCTAAAAGGTTTTTATATAAGGCAGTCTGAATTTTTAAAATATTTCCGTTTTATTTAATAAATTTTGGGTGAAAGCAATTCATCAAATTGTTGAACGTAGATGTAGATAAATGAGAAATGATTTGTAATTGTACATACTTCATAATTATATTTCAGTAGACTTTATCTCTCTAGCAGTTGTTTCAGAGCTGCTGAAACGCTTTTGATTCAAGATTTCTTCGGCATAGACATGCTACAAAGGTTGCGGTTTAATTTTGAAATGTTTAATTTCCCGCCTGAATATATAGTGTCTCATACTGACATGCCAATGTGCTACAGAATGAAAATTCAAAATTCTATGCTAGATTGTATAATATTCTCTATTTCCAAGGGCATAGAAAACATATTTTTCGATTGGGGGTCTAATTTTAAAACAAACTTCATTACCATACACCCTCAGCTTATATGTCATAGGAGGACTTTGTTAGAGGAGAATATAATTATACTGATTTCCAAACATTATTAATGTTTAATTGCTGGTATTTTAATTACACTTGCAGAGAACCTGAGGAAGTGATTAATATAATTAATTGCCACTCATCGTACATGGTAAACCTCAAAGCACTCGATTATGGATGAGTTACATTTTATAAATNAAAAAAAAAAAAAAAAAAAAAAAAAACAGTTGTAATAATATTTGGGCTAGTTTTCCACTTAAATTTAAAAAAAAAAATTTAACTCAAGATTATATAATTTTTGTGAAATCAATTTTATGGGACATCACTCTATGTGGTATTTGGACACCACATATTCTTCTGATCGTGTTGACAGGCGGAAACATTTTAGATTGCAATAGTAATGCACTGTACTTCTCATAGCCTCCGTTATCTTGTGATACTCGCCTCATCCCGAATGCATACCTTAAAACATGTTCACTATTGTGGTACAAGTAAAAATATAAAATGAACGCAAATGCTATCCTAAAATTTGTGACGTTACAGTAAACATGCAACTCGATTGTTGAGTATTATTCAGGGATCAATGGGGTCATCATAACTGCTGTGGGCGTCCTTGTAATCGTAGAGGGGGCCGGAGCTCCACGATCCCCACTGCTTCTATGTCCATATCTGGACCACTGCAGGTAAATTAATAGGATTAACACACCCCTCACCAGTGGAACTTGTACATACTACAAGTATAGATTTTTTTTGCGCTAGAGAGAGACAGCACTACACAGCAGCGCGTTGCAACCCAGAGAGAGCGCACAGAAGAGGAGCGCTACAGAAGCCAATCCGACTTTCTTGCGAGTGACAGTTTTAATCTTACCCACCAAATATTTTTCTCTGACTCAGATGAGCCTCCGTTGAAATGGAGGGGGGCAAATTGATGCGTGAGGCTCTTTGATAAGTAAATATAAATACGACTTGGCCTCATCTGCACACGGAATCACGTAACCCACGCAGGGCGTGAATCTCAAACAACTTGCATCCAGAGTCTACCAGCACACCCCTAGACGCGGGGGCACTCAGCCAAGTAAGTTGCTTTATTATCAGACGTCGCGCCAACCCATCTCATGTGATAGAAGCCAGTCTAGTGCGCCAGCTAAGTGCCTAAGCTCACGCCGCCGATGCAACCCCGCGTGACAGAGAAGCCTGCTTTTGCTACGGACCGAGAGATGGCACCAGAGAACGCAGCCCCGCCCACGGGAGGAGGAGCTCACCCCGCCACCCCTGCGCCTGAGAGAGCCCGCTGGCAGGTGCAATTTATGTTCGTGCACAGCTGCAGAACAGCAGTTCATTCTCAGCAGCTTGCTCCACCACTTCCAGTGCTGGAGCTCTCTGCTAACACCAACGTCTTCGCGACCTACCAGTCGCTCTTCAAGACCTTCACCAGAAGCCCCCGAAGAAGTCAACACCCCTTTTCTACACCCACCACCCTTCTGGTAGTGGCACCAGAGTCCCTTCTGGACCACAATCATAGAATTAGTTAGGGTTAGCCAGTATAATAGTTACCTAGCTGTATCTGCTTTGTTAGTTCAGACCCAGGTCTCCTACACATGGTTTGTATAGGTTAACTTCCGTTAGAGTTCTTGGTAAATTAGGAGTTAGTACAGGCCGCCGTGTTATTCCTCTCGGAAAAAACATGTCTTCTATTAACTTCAAAGTACTCATTGTTAAGGGTGACTAACTCCAATTTCCGTAGACATCAGTCCACCAGGGAAGAGCAGGAGAACGCGGCATTCACAGTCTATTTTCTGAACCTAGTGTACGACTGCGGACTCCCTTAACTGGGTGCTCGTATGTCAAAACAATACACATTAGACGGCCACTGATACTGTGAACGTGGTGTGTAGTCCGGTAGAGCCTGAACCATTAGGTCACAACTACAAGGCAGTTAATCAGTCAGTCCAGTTCATTCACTTATCCGCCGCGCTGAACTGTCGCCGGAAAGAGTGAGAGACTGGGTCTGGAGGTTTGGCCCCTTTGGGACACACCCACACCATTGTCGGACTCCCAGGGTAAACCCACCGCTCTAACCACTGTGCTGAATTGTCGCCGGTTAGAGTTCTCAGGTACGACTCTGGTTGACTCTGCCTCGGCTTGGCTCAACACTTAGTTNCCATTAGGTCACAACTACAAGGCAGTTAATCAGTCAGTCCAGTTCATTCACTTATCCGCCGCGCTGAACTGTCGCCTGAAAGAGTGAGAGACTGGGTCTGGAGGTCTGGCCCCTTTGGTTCACACCCACGTCATTGTCGAACTCCCGAGGTAAACCCACCACTCTAACCACAGTGCTGAATTGTCGCCGGTTAGAGTTCTCAGGTACGACTCTGGTTGGCTCAGCCTCGGCTTGGCTCAACACTTAGTTAGGGTACTTGTCGTCTGCTCCTCTCTTGCATGGCCAACCGTAGAATCTATCTACATGCCTTACACCCATAGGAGTGGCACCAGGTTGCGTATTAGAAGGCAGCTACCAACTCCAAGCTTAACTTGGGCTGTAACCCAGCTCCAACTGCACTTTACAGCATAACTTACTAGGAACGAGCTCAAGCTGCCCGACAGTTGGAGAGGCCTTACCTCCCAGCTCCCTCCTCCTTATTTCAGTCCCCATTCAAGACCATCGGAGAACCACATCCTGTCGTCGCCCTCCTGCAAGAACTTAACATACCACTGGGTCTCGCAAACCACTGGTGCCACCTCAGCCGAGCCAGCAGCCCTCCTCGGGCCTCTACCTGCACCACCTTC
>NQII01001448.1:92602-121878 GCA_002778355.1 Clitarchus hookeri | reverse complement strand
CCAGCAGGAGCCAACTCCAGCTGAAGCAGAGTCATTAGCTACCCCGGGCGACGCCCGTCGAAGGAAAAACCAGTTGCAGTGTGCAGGCCAGTAATACTTAAGGTCGTGTGGCACACTCCAGACTTTGTACCAAGCCGCCAGACCACGAGTCCCAGATTGTATACCGGCCGGACTCCAGTGAACAAACGATAAGTCAATCTTGACAGCCAGCCATGTCTCTGACCGACACACCTTATAACTAGCCCTGCTGTGTCATCCCCGTCAATCACAGATGTCACACATCAAGGATTGTGTGAATATTCGGTATAGCATAACAAAAATATAAAAATCAGAACTTTTATTTTTGTTTTGGTAAGAAATATGGCTGCCAAAAGATGAAACAAAATTAATATTTGGGTGTCTATTGAATGTCCATTTAGTGCACCAGTAAAGAAAATTTTTGTCTCTATCATCTTGTTTGTTTTCATTATTTTATAACTAAAATAACTACATAAAATGGATATTTAAATACAGGCATGAACCCTTGTGGTAAATACTCTATATCTTCCATTTTATTTTTTGTTGATTTTGTAGTGAAAATGTTACAATAAATAATTTGCTGTAATGTTATGTAATTTGTTAAACTCTTGTTACAAATAAGCTCTTAAGAAATACATTTTTGTTTCAGTTTCAGTTTCATGAAAGTTCATAACATATTTTTTGTTTTCGTTTCATGAGAAAAAAAAGTGATTTTCACACAGCCATAAAAATCAGTACATATGTATACATTATGCATATCTCAGAAAATAAATGTTCTGGGAATAAGACTTTGTCTCCAGTATAATAATAATAAAAAAACAATTATTACAGCTACCTTTTTTTTTTATCCTATTATACAAATACAAAGAAAAAAATAGTAAAAAATGGTTAAAAAAAAATATTTTTCTTAGTGATTTTCTTCACAGTTCTCATACCTAAAGGAAAGAATAAAGTTACAAATTTACATCTGTAGTTTAATCCATTGGCGTGCATCAGGTGTAATAACATCCTGCTGTTAAAGATATAATTAGTGAGAAATTCATCTTTCTGGGAATATGTGTCACAGTCTTGGGAGTACATACTTCCGTCTGGCTGGACGTAACTTTCAGAGGTTTGAAATGTTTCACTAGGGATTCCCCTTAAGCGGGTCTTTGAAAAAGTGTTCAGTAATCAAACATGAACAGCCGATAATAAAGTAATTTTGGCTATCCAGTACCCTAGCTCCCACACAAACAGTAATAGCATGTGGAAATGTTTTTGTAGTGTGTGGCGGGATGCGGTCGCCTGCTGTTCGAGGTGATGCGGGGGGTGTCCGGGCAGTTTCACCACTGTACGGAGACAGTGCTGCCAACTTACCTCCGCGCTCTGGCTGACGAGGAGGTGCCGACTGATCTGTTGTCCACGGTTCTCGAACACGTCGTCGCCTGCGCGTGCTCTGAAGTGAAGCCGAAGAAGTGTGACGTTCTGTGGGCGTGCATTTCTGTAAGTCCAGTATATTTTTGGTTTTTTGTTTTAACATTTGTTGTTGGGTTTGAGCGTAAGCAGTATTATTTAATGGTTGGTAAACAGCATTTATATACTTCAGTACAACAGTTTTGCAACCAAAAATACGTTTATGTAGTTTTTCAGGAGTAAGTATTTTATTAACAAAATGCTTCACTCCAGCAGATTTTTTAGTGTATGTAGAATGTAATATTTTTAAAAATTGGTTGGGCACCTGGTTTACCTACAGCGCATAAAAAATTAAGTACAACACAAGAAATAAAATAAAATAAAGACAACTACACAACAGAAGTACTTGCGAAATAGGTATTGTAATCACAAACATGCAACGCTGTTGAATTGCGCAGAAGAAGAAAAATGTGAATTAGTGGAAATTACCTTTAATAATTCATTATAAATTATAGTGATTTAAATAAACATTTGAGACACTCGAAAATTGGACTGCCTTTGCAAAATTACTGACAAATAAATTTGATGTACGAAATTAACATAATTAATACCACCTTCCTCACAATAATTTTTTATGTGGGAAATGTAAATCACAGAAAAGAAAAGAAAAATGATACGTAAATGTGTCGTATCTTAGCAAAGTGGAAACATATTGAGTATCATCGGCAATGTTTATGTCATTTAAATGTCTGTAAGTAAAACTGTTACTGAAATGTTATTAGGTCTGTTCAAAAATTCAATTGAATTAGTTTCATTTTCAATTTATTGATGGGTAGATGTCCAAAATAAATTTAGAATGTACCGGCCAGCAGTAGATCACTCTCATCGACGGCCTCTGGGATTTAGGGAAATAGTAGTAGCCATGTGATCATTACCTCAGCCTTCTTGAGAACAGGCCATGAAGCAAATTACATAATTAGCAAAAGTCAGCTTGTGCCAGCTGAGCTGACAACTAATCCAGTTTTTCTGTAAGCCTTCAGGATCCACTGGGGATTCGGGGGGAAGTAGCACAATCGTGCACTCCCCCCACCAGAGTGATGTACTACATCACTCTGGTCAAACCAGCGCCAAACACAGAAAGACGCCCAGCCACCTCTCTACTAGTTTCTCCTCTCCCATTAATAAAGAGCATGGTACCCACCTATCTTTCTCCTGTAGCATTTTCTCATAATGCATGTAATAATTTTTAATTCTTTCCTGTCGAAAGGGTTTTTTTACGGTGCCTGTGCCGGTTTTTCCCTTTCTCTTCTAGATGTAGTTTAACTATAAGTACATTAGGGAGGTTTTTCATGGCCAAACTCGGCCGTGGGAAACCCAATCCCTCTTTTCCGCGATGCACGTCTCCTTGCATGTTCTTCCTTTCCTTGTAAGCGTAAGGGGTTAGCCCTGAGACGCAATAATCCCGTTCCTACCGCGGACTAACATATAACACTTAGTTTTAGAGCAGGTTAGGAAAAAAAAAAACAAATTACATAAAATAAAGGAAATGACCATTTCCTGAATGAAAATCCGGATGATGGTACAAATATCGTCAGACTGAATATGATGATAGAGGACCAGCTAGGAATTAATTTCCTTCTGTTAAAGCAGTTTTCCAAATTCACGTTATATTCAAATTGGGCTGCATCAGAACTATAATAAAGATTATGATGGTTCAACATTCAAAAGAAAAAATTACAATAACCATCTCTTGCTTTCTTCTTAAACAAGACTCCATAGAGAAAAGCAACGCCACCGATGTATTTCAACTCTAAAGAAAGTACTAAATTACCTTGAATTATCACTCTGTCATAAAATTATACTGTTTTAAACACTTAAAAAAAGGGTAAGTGATTATTACAGATATTAAACTCAAAAATTATGTAGTGGTTCCCAGAAAAGAAAAATTTACATTAAATAGTCGTTAATGCTATCTGTTACAATTGTCGTGCTAAATTATCCCAAGCAAAAGTTTAGTCATCATTGTTTAAGTTATAAAACTTTTACATGTAAGGAAGTTCTATACTGCATATTGTAAAGTTATTAATTAATAAAACAGAATTTTTTAAAATTATAACACTGTTGTACTGAGGTGTAATTTCAATACCTATGCACAGAATTTTTTTTAAATATATTTTTTTTAAGAGAGAGGTTGTTTTTGTGTGAAATGTAAATTTTTGCAATTTTGATGATGACTTCTAAGACATTTTATGAAGCCCTGATGAAGTTCTGCTTACAGGCTATTCCTCTGCCACAAAGTTTAACCAAGTCTATAAAATTATGCCAAAGGGACAATGCACCGCTACCATGCACACTCAGTTTAATAATATTTTGCATTAAAACTATTTCTTGCTAGGCATTCCTAGCAAGAACCTATTTTCTCTTTGTCTTCATTCATATTAGTTATCCATCGTTTCTCAAGGGACTGACAAAAAATTTCAATACATGTGGACTTTCAGGTCATGTGGTCTTGAAATGCAGATAAATAAAAAATGGCACCACAGAATATGTTCCATGGATGCGGACTTTCAATCCATCCAGGTTCAATACATAGAGGTTCCACTGTAATGATAAATGAAACTACATATAAATAAAATATAAGTAAAAGTTAAATTTAATTAAAAATAAGTTACTTTTATCTTAACAGAAGTATACGTTTGTGATACGTGACACTTTTAGGAAGACTACCAAACACTTCCAACACGGGGTGATTTTCCAGAGGTTTGATTCCAAAAGCGTGAAGGTACCGTGAGTAGACTTTTACCAACCTACGATAATGTCATCAGGATGCACTGGACCAGTTTGCCGGGGAGGAGAGGCAGGACGCCGTGCTGCGAGTTCTGCGGCTGGTGCGGCAGCTCGCGGGGTGCAAGCAGGGCCTGTACGTGTGCGAGCCGGAGCAACTGGCCCAGAGGCTGAGCCGGCTGATGGGTACGGGGGAGAGGGTCGCCGAGCTCGCCACGGAGGTGGCGGCGGCTCTGCTCCGTTCCTACCACGTGCAGCTTCAGCAGGAGCATGCCAGCCTCCTCACGCTGAAGGTGATGTACCGCCGCCACCTTGTTAGTTCCCAGATCCTGAGAGATATTCCTCTTTGACTGGCACATCAGCTTATGGTTCTCAAGGCAAATTTGGTGGAAAAAGGTCTTCTGTTGAAACAGTATGGTGTAATATGTATGTCTGTGTGTATGTACAGTAAACGTCCGTTACAACGTACATACTTCACATTAACATATCTATCTTTTTAATGTGCATATTTTTTCCTGTGAAGACAGCGTAAGGTAAAAATAATTTTTTTATTAAATGTTAATTTTAATCAATATGACGATGTCTTATTAGTAAAATTATACCCCAGAAGCATAAACTTTACACCCCCTCAACACAAAATTTTTGGTGATTATTTCGTATAACGTATCCAAATCACCAAAAAAACATTACATTACGTATCCAATGATACANTGGTTCTCAAGGCAAATTTGGTGGAAAAAGGTCTTCTGTTGAAACAGTATGGTGTAATATGTATGTCTGTGTGTATATACAGTAAACGTCCGTTACAATGTACATACTTCACATTAACATAGCTATCTTTTTAATGTGCATATTTTTTCCTGTGAAGACAGCGTAAGGTAAAAATAATTTTTTTATTAAATGTTAATTTTAANGCTATCTTTTTAATGTGCATATTTTTTCCTGTGAAGACAGCGTAAGGTAAAAATAATTTTTTTATTAAATGTTAATTTTAATCAATATGACGATGTCTTATTAGTAAAATTATACCCCAGAAGCATAAACTTTACACCCCCTCAACACAAAAATTTTTTTTTTAATATCGAGTGATGCATTTTACTGAGTGTGATGTCATTTTCAAGTGCTTCTTCCAGGAAAAATAAAGAGGATTTGTNAATATCGAGTGATGCATTTTACTGAGTGTGATGTCATTTTCAAGTGCTTCTTCCAGGAAAAATAAAGAGGATTTGTTCCTGAAATTTTAATTTTGTCAATAAAGGTTTACAGAATGTAATGAGTGTTTTTTTCTTCTTCGTATTTTAGAAAGTACCATTATATTATCACATTAAAAAAAATACTAATTTTTGTAATCACGTATTAATATTATTTACTGAAATGACTAATTGTGCCATAATTTCATGGAGATCATGTTGTGAAGGGTTAAAAAATAATACTTTCAGAATAAAGTACTCTCATTATTAAGTATAAAAGTTGAAGCTTCATTGATGTACGTTATAACAAGATTTTACTGTATATGTGAGAGTGCATATATGTACATGTTTGTATGTATGTATGTATGGATGAATGTGTGAAAGGACATGTGCTTGCGTATATGGATGGATGTATGGATGGACATACGTATGTACATATGCCCTTGGGAGTGAGGACTGACTGAAGGAACCTGATAGTTGTACTTTGAATCTATTGAACCTTTAAGTTTGAATTCTCATTTCTAACTAGGATGACATTGTGTTTTATTATTATTATTTTGAACTATTATAGAGTTGTATTTTATGGGCTGCAATATATTTCATGCTTAATGATGAAAAGTTAAACTGCAATTTGTCTGATTAATTAACTGTTTTGATTTGTACTGTTACAGTATTTATCAAGTACTGTGTTTTTATATTCAGAACTTTTTAAAAACTGTATTTACTTTCCATGAATTCCAGATTTTGGCCCTCCCGCACAAGGAAGTCCTGCTGAGCTTCTTCCAGAGCGTGTTTGACTACAGCAGTTTCGAGTCTTTGGTGTTGCCGCGGCTGCTGGCCTATTGCAGCGACAGCAGCAAAGGCGCACAAACCGCGGATGCAGAAATCCTGCACCTGCTCACACGCTTGGTGTTGCACAAGTCCCCCCTCTCTGCCTCGGGTTTGGAACTTGGTCGGTGGAAGCGGTATCTCCTCAACTTTGCTGTCGACAGCGGTCGGTGAGTCGCGCTCGCCTGATTTTTTTTTTTTTTATGTGACTTAGGTGGCAATATCATAGAGACTGAAGTATAAAATATTATTTTTCACTGTTGTGTTTGTGAATATCTCTCTTCCTTTTTCCCCCCATACTGCAGCATGTAGAGTGTAGTACATTTAAAAAGAGGACAGATATAGTCAACCCTCATTACGAAGACCCCGGGAATAGCGACCCTCTCGAAATAACAACCTTTTTTTTGGGGAACCATGAAAGCATTTTATCGTAAAGGTTTTTTCCATTAACAACCCCTTTGAAATAACAACCCTTTTCCTGGGAACCCTGAAAGGTCTTATAATCAAAAGTTAACTGTAATTAAAGAAACGTGTTGTTTATTTCAGTTTTGATTGTGAGCACGGGTCAGCGGAAGGTGGGCGACTTCTAACAGTGGACAAAGTCTAGGTGCTGCGTCGTCAATGTACTGGTTCTACAGGAAGTGTTTGAAATTTTATAATGCCCATACCCTATTCCTAGATGTCAATATTTTTAAAAAAATTGTGGGAATTTTTTTTGGGTAAATTTGGTATAGCTCCTGCCACATTTAGTTTAGTAACACATGTACAGATTGTGCAACACAACGGTTCACTGAAACACAAGTTTTTAGAACGGAATGTTTTCTGGGAGGATATTCGGCACGTGGGTTGCGAGTCTTACGTGGGGGCAGGTGGTGCATGGGTGAATACAGTACATTTGACATTGTGTGTACGTGACGGCATGCACCCTGAACGTACTGATCAACCAATCAGAAGAAAGATTCTGTACACCAACAACTTGAGGTTTTCCCACACTGGGGGTGGTATTCATAGTCATGTCTCAAGGCCAATACCATCTTGTTTCTCGAGACAGTGTTTTTCGGCACCACATTTCATAGCCTACAAACAAGATGATCTTCGCAAAGGCGGAGTGCTCAAGGCATAGCTAATATTTTTACCGCTTCCGGCTTGGTCAAGAATGAGCTTAAGTCGTGTTACGAAGGCTTGAATTAAAACGAAACATGGCGGCTAGACACGAAATAGAAATAAATGCACTTTTTTTGTCGCCATGACATAATGTGTGCGTGATATTAAATGCAAATTGAAAAATAAAGTATTCCAAATTATACATAAGTATTGCAAATACATAAAAACATGGTTAAAACGAACAAAGTGATGTTAATGCGGTGAAAAATAACTAAATTGCTTTTNTATTGCAAATACATAAAAACATGGTTAAAACGAACAAAGTGATGTTAATGCGGTGAAAAATAACTAAATTGCTTTTAACGCTTACGAAAATGTTGCGAACAAGTTTAAAAAGAGATTGTAAAGAAAACTGTATGAATGTGATTTGTTTACTCGAGCAGGCAAAAA
The DNA here is from genome assembly GCA_002778355.1 of Clitarchus hookeri. NCBI lineage: Eukaryota > Metazoa > Arthropoda > Insecta > Phasmatodea > Phasmatidae > Clitarchus > Clitarchus hookeri. The sequence continues at coordinate 114,112 of NQII01001448.1, read as the reverse complement.
AATAACTCGGCACATTATCGAGAGCATCACTTTTGAACTGAAATGATCATAACCAAATACAGGGCAAAGGCATTTTATGTAATCTGTTTATTAAAATTCACTGTTTGTAACATATTTNTTTATTAAAATTCACTGTTTGTAACATATTTATATTTACCAAAGTTTTACTTCTATATTCAATTTAACACACAGTATAAGTGATGTTATTTTGTTTCTTGTTATGTACGTATATGTTTATTGTAAATTACTATTACATTTGTTTCTAAACAAGTTATATTGTGCTTAGTGCTATCTAGTTGCTACGTTGCAATTAGTGGAACTTAAGTTCTACTATGTGAATTACAATAAAAAATTAACGATATCTGAAGAAATACAGTTTAGTTNTATTGCAAATACATAAAAACATGGTTAAAACGAACAAAGTGATGTTAATGCGGTGAAAAATAACTAAATTGCTTTTCACGCTTACAAAAATGTTGCGGACAAGTTTAAAAAGAGATTGTAAAGAAAACTGTATGAATGTGATTTGTTTACTCGAGCAGGCAAAAAAATAACTCGGCACATTATCGAGAGCATCACTTTTGAACTGAAATGATCATAACCAAATACAGGGCAAAGGCATTTTATGTAATCTGTGTATTAAAATTCACTGTTTGTAACATATTTATATTTACCAAAGTTTTANTGTATTAAAATTCACTGTTTGTAACATATTTATATTTACCAAAGTTTTACTTCTATATTCAATTTAACACACAGTATAAGTGATGTTATTTTGTTTCTTGTTATGTACGTATATGTTTATTGTAAATTACTATTACATTTCTTTCTAAATAAGTTATATTGTGTTTAGTGCTATCTAGTTGCTATGTTGTAATTAGTGGAACTTAAGTTCTACTATGTGAATTACAATAAAAAATTAACGATATCTGAAGAAATACAGTTTAGTTANAATTAGTGGAACTTAAGTTCTACTATGTGAATTACAATAAAAAATTAACGATATCTGAAGAAATACAGTTTAGTTAAAAAAATTTCTCATTGCCGAACAATTTAGATTTTTGTCCAAATGCGTAACTAAATCATTAATTTCAACCCAACATATGCTTCGCTATCGCCATTTTGCAGAAATCTTTGCTAGTTCGACTTATGATATCATCGAATCAGCGTCCACAGTTTAAAAAACACTGTCTCAAGTCACCTCTACAGTGGACTTGGCGAAGGCGTGCTTATTTGCCGTCTTAAGCAAGGTCTCGATGATTATGAAACANCCGTCTTAAGCAAGGTCTCGATGATTATGAAACATGGTTCGAAATCGCGATCTCAAGCAGCGACTATGGAACAGAAATATTCAGTCTTAAGGCGCACAAAAAAAAAAAAAGACAGTCTTGGTGAAGACCGCCTTGTTTGCCTGTGCTTGAGACAAGCTTGAGTGATGCTCATGAAATGTCAATACGAACTTAAGACACCAAATAAGATTGTCTTGACGAAGCTAGTACTCAAGATATAATTATGAATACCTCCCATGGTTAATGGAATTGAGATGTGGTGACTAGGTGGACCAGACGTGGGGTCCTCGGCATCCAATCCAATAGGGGGTGCCCAGATACTCGCAAGCTATTCTGCTCGCTGTTACTGCCAACGCTCGCATGCACTAACTGTGTCACCTGTGAACAAGTGACCTCTACACACACACACACTGCTTTAAGACATCGCCCACTGTAGCCAAGTCCATACTTATTGTCTGTCTCATATGAGTTGGCGAGATTTTGACAGTCAGTGAGTGGCAATTTGACGTATACGAAACAAACAACGTGCCAGTTACAAAATCCTGTATCAGCTGATGCATGAACGGACAAAAATTAATATTACGTTGTCTGTTCTGATTGCACTGCCGACGCACATCAGACAAGCAGAAAATACGCGGATAAGAAACAGTTCTTAGATAAATTAATACATTTTATAACTTTGTGCTATAGTAGTAATGTATAGGTGTTCTAAATGAAATGCACATTAAAACGATCCATTTTAAAATTAAACAACTTCAAACCTTGGGAGTTTTTTTCACGTCGTATCCCCAGTCTTTATCCATGCTTTTCATACACGCTTGATATTAATTCCAAAAGCCTACAGAAATATTGCAGGGTATTGTTGAATAATTTTTTCAAATAATTTGACTGTAATAGGAGAAAAGTCAACTTTTAAAAAGACGGGATCAGGAGGCTGGCTAACCTGCTGCTACTTGTTGAGCCAGAAAAATATAGCGTTCTTGTGTAAAATAACAAATTTATGAACATTTACCAATGGTTTTATTTTTCCGCGAGCTCTGTATAATTTTTAAAGTAACATGTATTTTTGTGTACAGCAATTTTGTTTACGAGTATTTTCCTTTGGGCTGGTAATTGTTACGTCTACGTCCATTACACGCCATGTTGTTCTGCCGCCCGCTTTGCAAAGTCGTTGGTGAATGAAAGTGCGTTTTCAAGCAAATTCCCAAAATTATTTTTATTTAAATTCTTAACATATTAGCTGTAACGTCCAAAGTTTGATAAGAACTACAATTACCATCTCGCAAATGTTAACCCAAATTCGCTGCCTCGGATATATTAAAATAGAGTTAACAGATATTTAATTTTTTCCAAGGTTTTATAATTTTTACTTTTATAATCTACAAATTTTTTAGACAGAAGTCAGTCTATAAATACCTTAAAGTTGGTTTAGCATTGCAGTACAATGGCAAGTGGATTAGCTGACAGCGTGTTAATAAAAAATACAGCCTTCACTTGATGCACCAGCTGATGGCAAAAGGATACATAAACGAAAAGTAAACATTTGGCGCTACTTTCGTCGAACTGTCAAAATCTCGTCAGCTTATATGAGACAGACAATACTTTCAAATCCAAAGCAAATACAATGTTTCTGTACTTTTATGTCTTGTGTTTGTATGTAATACACTGTCAGCAACGTAATTAATTTAGAAGTATTCTGTATGCTTGCAACAGTATTTTCACAGTGGTACTGTTGTTACATATCACACATACAGTGGAACCATGCCATAACAAGTACGAGTTATAATGAGCTTGAGCTATAGCTATAAATTTTGACGGTTGCTACACTTGTAACATTTCATTAGAAGTCAGAAGGTTGAAATTCAGAGTTTATCAAGATATTATTTTCCCCATTCTTCTTCTCCAACATTTGACAAATTTTTTTAAACACAATGAAATTTATCTTCAATTAATAATTACTCCAATTTAAAAAAAAAAGTCCTACAGCAATTGTATTAAATATCAGATTATCTTTGATAACTTATTATATAATTAAAACTTTCTTACTATTATACCCACATTCATCCTTGGTGGTGGTTGTTATTCGTTTGTTAGAAAAATTTTGTTCTGTTTTACTTCTGCCTTACTTACGTTGTCACCTATCCTCCAGTTGGCTGTCGTCTGACCACATCTCATCTCTCCGCCAACCAGAAATGGCGAGAGGAGAGGCAACCGCTATATTTTCTTTCATGCATTTGTTTGATAAACATTCAATACTTCCCACCCTCTAGGGAATAAATGAAAAATAACAAACAAATTGTCTGGAAAAAAATATAATATACTTACACATGATCTCTACGTTACACACTCGTTTAAAATTAGTGACTTTTTGTGTGAACGCTCAATGTAATGATAGCATCACTCTTTCTTAGAGAGTTGAAGCATGTGCAAATGTTTTCATTTGTGGTCTTCAAACCCGTGGCGTAGAGAGGTCAAAAGAATGCTAAGCAGGTTTTCTTCCCCTTCAAATTACTGCTGCCTTCTCTCTCTCTCTCTCGTGTGGTGTTTGTTGGCTACTGTCCTTTTTCATAAACCCTGCTGGCTGCTATTCTAGAATACAAAAGTGCGTGCAACTACACAGTTTATATCAGATTATAGGCAGTGTCATTCAAGTAATTNCTGCTATTCTAGAATACAAAAGTGCGTGCAACTACACAGTTTATATCAGATTATAGGCAGTGTCATTCAAGTAATTCTAACAGCTGATGTGAGTACGGTAACAAAATAAGGGATGGAAAAAAAAAATGTTTTCCAAATTTCCAATTATAGCCACTTGTTCTATTTTTGTAATTCTTGTGTGGATGATGGTCACCATGGAAAATACCAGTCAAATGTACTCCATTGTATTTTACGGTTGACATGTAAGTTTCTGTGCGTGCGATGGCATTCAAAAGTACAGGGTGCCTACTGAGGTGCTTATGAAGAGAATTTATGATAACACTATATGAAACACATATTACACAGTAAATTTTGGTTATAATGATAATTTGCCATAACAATCATTTATTTCACTATCATTGTTTGTTATAGTAAAGTTCCACTGTATATGTTGATTCAGAACATGTTTTTGTTGAATGACTTTGTCACGTATCTTCTGAGTTTCCTAGAGGGATTATGTACCCGATTGTCATTGTAAGTTGATTTGCCAAAATAAAATTTCTAGTTTTAAAGTAAAGTAGACAAGCAACAAATAAAAAATTTTGAATAAAATTTTTATATTTTATTTGTTTGCAGCTTGAAGCAAAATTTTCCATCGTTGCTGTTGAAAGTTATCGATGTTCGAGATGCTAATGAACTGCTATCTAAAATAGAAAGTTGCGCGTGTGTACTGATTTGCCTTCCACACATGAAGCCTTTATCAAAGAAGATTGCAGTTAAGGCTGTTAAAAACGTAATTCAAATTGCAATTGAAGCATTAAAGGGGATAGCTGAAGAAAGATCTACTGCCCCAGGGGAATTACTTCCTGGACAGGGAAATGAAACAAGAAATAAGTTAACGTTTTTGTTTAATGTGGCAATGGACACGCTTGTGCATTCGGAAGATGCTGAGGACTTGTTGAGCGTTCTTGACTTCGATAGTGTTATCAACGTTTCTTTGACGTACGCCGCCGATGTCAAGAATCTCTGCGTGTTACGCACGTTGGATCTCTACTTGTCATCACTTCATATGCAGAATGCTGGAGTTTTCACTGCAGATTTGTTTTCCAAGCTGCTTGAACATTTAAATAGTAATATTGCGTCACCATATCATCCGGTAAGTAGTAACTTTTATAGAAATGTTGGTAACTATGGTATGTATTTATCTGTGGGTTTTCTTTAAGCTCATTGGAAAATTAGATGTGAATATCTTTATATAGGTCAAATTAAGGTGAATAATTACAAGAACACATTTGTATGCATTGCNGGAAAATTAGATGTGAATATCTTTATATAGGTCAAATTAAGGTGAATAATTACAAGAACACATTTGTATGCATTGCGTAAGAGTATAGCATAATATTTGTATACACTGTATAAGTATACAACAAAATGTTGAAAAATAATCTGTAAGTTACATACACCGTCCACCACAAACTGATTACCAAGTGGATGTCTTACAAACTACGTAACTAAATTAACCTCACATTATTTTGAAGACTAGACTGGAACCAGTAATCTCAGGTATCTTATGGGCTGCTTATAATATTATTATGACCAGACTGCTGGTGAACATTATTTATTAGTAGGATTGTGCGAATATTCTGTATATCAAAACGAGAATGAAAAATGACATCTTTCATTCTGGTTTTTGTAAGAAATTTGGTTGCTGTAAGTTGTAATGAAACCAAAATCCTTAATTTTAATTAATATTCAGGTCTTTAATGAATGTTCATTTACTGTTTTGTCAGTATATCGTCTTGCTTGTTTTCCTTATTTTATAGATCAAGTAACTACATGAAAAGGAAATTAAAATTTAGGCAAGAACCCCTGCGATAAATACTCCATATTCTAAATATTTTTGGTTTGGTTCTGCAGCAAATTTGTCGTAATGAATAACTCGCTAAAATGTTAGGCAATTTGTTAAACTTTGGTTAAAACTGAGCCCGTGTGAAATTATTGTGCATTTTCTTTTCAGTTTCATAAAAGTTCGTAACATATTTTTCATTTTCGTTTCATGAGGAAAAAAAGTTGCATTTGCACAAACAAATTTATAAGTCACAGGTGATACACATTACATTTTTAAATACGTAAATCTATATGTCATTAGTTTTCCATTTTTCTGTGCCATTCTTACTTTCTTGTCACTCCTTCCAACCAATGAGTTACTTCCACCTGAAAGGCAATCTCCTCTGCACCATAATCGTGCCGGACGATACTGCTTGTTGACAGGTTTTTCTTCGGGGATCTCCCGTTTCTCCCGCCCTTGCATCCTGGCACTGCTCCATACTCATCTCTTTTCACCCTCATTGGCTTTCAAGACCTCAGTGTTAAGAGCCACCCAAATTTCTGTACTCTACTCCTCTGTACCACTTTCTATTTATTATTCATTTCAACTACAGCATAATTTATCTTTCCTGTACTATGCTCCATGCAGTTTGGTAGTAGTGTGGTGATCAGGTGGCACGATGTCTTTGAACCAAGTAGCAGAGTGTCATATCAAAGGGAAGTGACGTACCTCCCGGAGCTGAAGGGCTGGGAGGCAGTACAGTTCGTTAGGGTTGTGCGATTGCGACTTTGTTTCTCGCAAAACTAAAATGAAAAATATGTTATGAACTTTTTATGAAATTGAAACAAAATTGAAAAATAATTTCATAAGGGCTCAGTGTTAACAAAAGTTAAATGAATTTCGTAAAATTTTAGCAAGTCATTCATTTTAACTAACTTGTTACAAAACCTAACCAAAAATGTATAGGATATGAAGTATTTACCACAGAGGTTTTGGCCTACATTTAAGTTTTCATTTTATGTAGTTATTTTGGTTATAAAATAATGATATTGAAGATTATCATTTGCAGACAAAAATTTCCTTTGCTAGTGCACTAAATGAACATTCATTAAACACCTAAAAGTTAATCGAAATTAAGGATTTTCGCTTTGTTGCAACTTTCGGCAACAAAATCCCTTACCGAAATGAAAATGAGAGCTGTATTTTTTTGTTTTAGTTTTGGTATACCAAATATTCAGGCAACCTTACAGTTCATACCTTTTCGCACCGTAAAACATGCCAAGTGCCATTCTTCTCTACACCTCAAAAGGAGTCCGGTACCCCGTAGTGCAACAACATCGAGGCTGCCCCTTCGCGGAGCAAATGTCGGCAGTTGTGTTGGACCGTGGTTCCAGCCACTCTGTTTCTACTACAAGCCGGTCTATTCGTGGATGTCTGCCCTCAACTGGGACTCCCGAACAGGGAAGTAGAATAAGACCGGTGTTGCCGACAACCCCAGCCAATTAAGTTCAGAGGCCTCTGTGGCGAAATGTGCATAAACCCACGATATAAAGTCTGGTCCAGTCATTGGATTACAACAGGAGTAGAGATCACAATCTGCACAACAGTTGGCCAAGTGTGTGATTACCGATTGCAAACTTGTGTGTGGAGAGATGGACAAACCAACCTTTTTACCGCTCCGTCCAAGATGGCAGGCCAAACACTTTGTACTAATGTACTTTTAATTCAGGTTTTTAAATTGTCATTAAGAACTATTTCTTGAAAGTTAAAGCGAGGAAATAAAATATTTTCACAATTTTTTTAAGCAACATTTTTTTTTGTAATAGCTGCATTTTTCTATTTTAGTGTCGGTACAGTATTTTCAAAGAAATGTGTGGGTAACACGCTTGTAGAAATACACCTCGTACTACAAGATGTCAATAGTTTGGCTTATTTTTGACCTTGCCTGACTACATAGGAGATTCACAGTGCTGGGAGTTGAGGGATGTCGTTCGAAGGAAATTATTTTCCCCACAGATGCGGCTCCTGACTCTGCACATTTTGTCGCTGTTTGAAACGCCAGCGGGCGGTGGCTGTGGACTGAAAGACTGGTCACTTTTCAACGTGTGTCTGGCCGCAGAGATGACGCCAGCCACGCTCCAGGATTACAGAGGAAAGCTGCAGTACCTTGACAAGCTTAACTTTGAGTTCACACAAGATGCTCTGCTTCGAAACCCTCACTGCAGCAAGGTACGAAATTCTCCACTCATACTGGTTATTTGTAGTGTTTTCTAATGAAAATTGTGGTTATAAACCACAGGTTTTATTAGCTGGCTGTACATAAAAGTAGTGATTGTTTGACCATTTCCAACATAACTGGGTTTTGTTTACCAAGTACGACATGAAAAAATCATCCCAATCACGAGTCATATTCAGTATATTGTTTACGTATGCATTGCAAACAATCTATCCTTGCTGTCGACTCTTAACACTGTCGATTTTTACGTGTCGACCTAGATGAACGGTGTTGATATTAGGGCTGTGCAAATATTCTGTATACTAAAACGAGTCAATTTGTCATTTTTATTTGGTAAGAAATTTGGTTACCAAACATTGTAACAAAACGAAAATTCTCTATTTTGATGAATTTTCTGGTGTACAATGAAAATTCATTTAGTGCACCAGCAAAGAAAATTTTTGCCTGTAAATCATCTTGTTTGTTTTCATTATTTTATAATTGAAATAACTGTATAAAAATAAAATTTAAATGTAGGTAACACCCCTTGTCATAAATACTCCATATTCTACATTTTTTTTGTTTGATTTTCCTACGAATTTGTTATAGTGAATAACCTGCTAAAATTTTGTGAAATTCGTTATCCTTTTGTTAAGGCTGAGTTCTAATGACATTATTTTTCATTTTTGTTTCACTTTCACAAAATTTCATAACATATTTTACATTTTCGTTTCGTGAGGAAAAAAGTCACATTCGCTCAACCGTAGTTGATATGCATCGCAGCACTATCTTGAATTCTTCCGTACATGAAAACATAAATGTATAAATTGAAAGCCGTATGAGATAAACATATTATAAATACATGTTTTGGTACCAGATCTCATACAGCTAACTCCCTTACGAGGATGACTTCGTAAAACTACTACCCTGGTAAAAGTCCAAACTAAAAAATTTTAACCCCTAAAAAATTCAGAAATTGCATTTCAAAGTGTGTTTTTTCCCCCATGAAGACCATGTTTAAACATCTCCCAAGTAAAAACATAATTATTTTATATATGAAATATTAATTTAGACATTTCATGAATAAAATTATATCCCGGAAGTGCAAACTTTATACCCTCTTGTCGCCAAAAATATTAATTTTCCTTGAGCGGCACATTTTTCTGTACTGAGTACAATCCCTTTTAAGTCCTTGCGGGAAAAGTAAAGAGGATTTGTTAGTGAAATCGTTTATTTCAAAAGTTAAGCATCTTTTGAACAGCTTCCCTGAGTGTTATTTCTTTCAATTTATAAGCCTTAACTTCAGAATGTTACAGTTGATGGCAGCCATTTTGGTCACCTTGGACATACCACACAATTAAGTATGGGTAATATCAGCTTTGCTTATGCAGAAAAAAATTGAGATTGGCTATCTGTTGTTTCTTGTACTATATGTTCACATATGCGGTATGCTAGAAATGCTTCTACAACTGCCTGCTTCAGAGAGAAAGAAAGATTTTTTTTTTGCCTCCTCTTTATAAATAATAAATGTGGTTGATAGCTGGATTGCACAAAACAGCAATAATGCGGGTAAAATATTTTTTATTCTATAATATTTAGTATATTTTAATTTTATGAAGACCGTTTTGTATTTTGCTTTACAGTTCCGTACACTATCGAACATACATTTATCTTGTTTCTGTCCTAAAAATAGTAGGTACTATGCGATTTTGTGTGTGTGCAATTGTTGTCGGGGCCCCAGCGTTCCATGATTACCATTCCAGCATAGCTTAAGTACGTACCTTAATTGTATGGCATTTGCTAGAGAGTTAACGGTAGTATGTATCATGCTAGAGGTTCAGGAGAGTGCATGAGAATCTCAATACAAAGTACACAAAGGGACTTGAAAAATTTTTATATTTAATATTAAAAACTACTGTGTACTGAACATTATTTTTTTTTTGTGATATTACATCTGTTGAGTATTTGAAAGATGTACATTTTAAAAGTAAAGTGCCTTGGGCTGATTTTTTTTTTTTTTATTGTGGCAGGTGCCACTTCAGTTCCTCCTGGGAGTGCTGTACGTCAACTTCCAGCTGCTGTGGGAGCCGGTCAGCAAACTGATAGTCTCGTATGCTCGCGGCATGCCCTCTTCAGACTTCTGGGAGGTGTTTATGCAACAGCTCAGTCTGTCTGCGGAGCGCGTGACAGCTGAAGTTGAGGATTCCCCTTACGTACCTAACTGCCTGGAATGTATGTACAAAACACCACAACCGTGCATAATATGTTACGAAAGACGTTCCCATGTGTGAATAACAGTCCTTGAGAGTCCTTGAATTTATAGATTTTTGGTTTCAAGGCCTTGAAAAGTGAATTTTCAGGTTACAATAAAAAATTGTACATATGCAACATTAAATTATCTTCAAGATTAGAAGTGATGAAATACTTTTCCTGTTTGTAGAAATCGGCCTGTGTTTTTTCGTCAGGGTTCTGTTAGCTGTATTTTAAACAGTGGCTGCTAGAGTGTCAGCGAAAAGGTCGTCTTGTGACATTTGGCGCATTCAAATTTGTTACAAACCAGTGCTGAGTAGATGCTTTGAACGTTCATTTCACCTTTTCTAAATGGTTAGAGCCAAAGTGGCATCGAGCTTCTAAATTAGGCCAAACCCCTGTACATATATCAGAGATCTAAAGGCAATGCTGAAAAATGTATTACCTTGAGTAATGAATTGTTGATGGTGAAATGCACTTTGGTTTGAAAGCATTTGAAGTTTTCCTGTTGTTAGAATTTTTGTCATGAAAAATTTTTTCTCTGGAATGTGTCATGCCACAACTTCAGAATGAAAAGTGTAAGCAGTTGTCTTTATTTGATATTTTTTAATTTATATATTTTAGTTCTTGAAATTGTACACCTCAGTGCTTGGAAATGGCAAGTCTTTGAAAAATCCTTTAATTTCTATCCAAAGTGTCTTTAGGAACCCTGATCAATTCTTTGTTTGGTTTGTAGCCTCATTTGCAATGCAATATGCAGGAATTCTTATGCATGTGTGTATTTGTGTAGTACTTGCGTGTGTGTGTCTTTTGGTGACCAGAAATTTGATGTCGCAATGAGAACTATGTTTTCATTAAAATTATTCAACAGCTATTATGAACCTTGAAAATATTTATTTACAATAACTTTTGAAATATGGTTACTAGTTTTAATGCCAAAAATTACCTCAGGGTAATAAAATACTCAACTGTTAATTATATCACTAAAGCTGCTTATCTTAATTTTTTTTTTTGTGAGTATTGTGCTTTACTTTTCAGGGGATGTTCTTGTTGAAGTGTATAACAAGTTTCAAGAGATTACGGACAAACCAGACCACGTAAACTACAGAATATTATTGTGGAAAGCACTGGCAGAGTTCTCTGACGTGTCCGAGCCGAGGAACAGAGAATTTGTTCCTTTGTTTATCACATACTTGGAGTGAGTTATCGTACGATATGTATAATTATGTACTTGGAACCCCTGTATTACACCCCCTGATTTTACACACTCATTTTTTGGTCCCAACGATTGTTTTTACAGCATAAGTTTCCCCCTTTTTGCACTTTCCTGCATTTTGCAACTTTTTTTTTTCCCCAGTCCCTTGAAAAGTGTATAATAGGGGTTTCACTGTAGATGAAACAATTTTAAAACGGTTGTTTGTAGTGTAATGGCATTTTTACTCCCACACAAGTTTGAGTAATTTTCGATAGCATCGGGAGACAGCACGAGTCAACTTTTAAACCTCCAGATCGTTGTTCTGTCAGTTTGTGAGCCGGCCAAGGCTTGGCTGCACTCCTGGCCGGGATTGCAGCATGTTCTAGGACTACTGTAGCTGCTGAAGTATTATCATCAAAGCTTTTGGCTTGCTTTTGGGCAGTATGTTGTTAGTTAAAATGAATGGTAATAAATATGTTGGAAAGAAGATAGTGTATTAATTTCGTTTTCACGTAATAATTTGAAGCTAGAGGGCAGTTAACTCGAAATTACCTCAGTTAGTAGCATTTCTCTGTAAATTGCAGTGTCTGGCTCTGCAATTTTTAATTCTTTGACCGCCATTTTAAATAAGTGTTGTCATTTAAGTAATTAACACAGTGTATATATTCCACCGCACTCGGAAGTTAACGTCTATGGCTAAAACAAAAAAATGTATGGACTATTATTCTAAATGAGAGGGCTTTCAAAAGTGTTCACTTTATCGTGACTAGCCTGTAGTAAACATCTCAACATACAGGACCACCGAGTCCTAACTTGTCCAGGTTGGCCCTTGGCAGTTATAGACGGATATAAACAGTACTGCTATGCTAAGCCTTTCTGCATTGACTTGCATGGAGTAAGTAAACGTTTTTTATCTGATGATCTCAATAGCTGGGAGCCAGTATCACATTCACCTGTTTGTACTTGAGAGCCAGGGTTAGTAGTAAATTGAAGGGGCTCCAGGAACACACCCACTCTCTTTCTTTCTCTTTCTTCCTCTTTTACCCTTCTTATCTCGGGGGAAATGGTGGTGTGATTGTCGGATTTCTTGCCTCGCATCGAGGCAAACTGGGTTTGATTCTCGGCGGAATCAACCAGATTTTTTTGCATGCGAGGAACATGGCAAACTTTATTGTTAGCCAGTGGATTTTCTCAGTGCACTTCCATTATTCCCGTCCATGAATTCCATTGCTGCTCCAGATTCGCCTCATTTTTCCTTTGGGGGGGCCATGGTGGTGTAGTGGTCAGACTACTCGCCTCCCAACTAGGCGAACTAGGTTTACTTCCCAACAGGGTTGCGGCCGCTGGTGGCAACCCGCGACCAGCGGACGATGTCGCTGGTCGCAGGTTTTTTCTGGGATCTCCCGTTTCCCCCGTCCTTGCATTCCGGCACAACTGCATACTCACCTCGCTTCACCGCCATCTGCTCTCAAGACGTCGATGTTAAGTGCTGATGAAAACACCTCAACTCAACTTCTCGTCTCTCCCTTTCTCCTTCTTCCTCTCCCTTTCTCCTTCTTCCTCTCTTCGTCTCTCTCTCTCCTTCCTTCACTCGCTGGTCTATCTTTCCCATGTTCTCCTCTATTTTTTGCAGGGCACCTCTCTTCTTTATCCACTGCTCGCTCCAAGCAGGACAGCATCCGTAACCTTTACTCAACAAGCCTCTGAACAGTTGGGGCTTATCACTGACAGCTCACTGTTTAGCATGGCACCATGTATGGGTTTGACTCATCTCCTCTTGGGGAAAAAGAAAAATCACACACCTTATTTCAGCTGAAATGATAAGGCAGGGGGCAACATTTTTTACACAATACCTTTTGTGACCAACCAGATCACAACAGTATAAAGGGTTAGAAGTATATCTGTGAAATGTTAACTGTATTTTTTAAACAAATTGTGAACGGAGAAACATTTTACCACTTGTGTTTCTGTGGGACTTCATATACATTAATGCTTCACAGGAATGAATATTTCAAGAGTAATGCAGATCTAGCTAGTCTTTGGAATATAAAACAGAACAGCAGCAACGCAGGACATGAAGAAGATGAAGCTGAAGAAATGGAACAAGATGTGGAAGATGGAGCGCTGGCTACGATTAAACAGAGGCTTTTGGTCAAACCAGCTCCACTGCCAATCCGATTCAACTCACGTTCCGGGCACAGGTAATATGAATACCCTAGTGATGGGTGAGTTTGATTTTTACGGCTNCTACGATTAAACAGAGGCTTTTGGTCAAACCAGCTCCACTGCCAATCCGATTCAACTCACGTTCCGGGCACAGGTAAGTGAAATATGAATACGCTAGTGATGGGTGAGTTTGATTTTTACGGCGTCGAGTCGAGTCGAGTCAAGTTGTATGAAACTCGAGTCGAGTAAAGTCAAGTTTCAAGTTGTATGAAAGTTGAGTCAAGTCATGTAGAGTTTAGTATAAAATTTTTTAAATTTAAATTCGAGTTTGCACCATAAATGTAAATGTGTACCTATTGTTATGAGCCTGGGTGGCTCATAACATTCTTTAGGAAAGGTTAAGATTAAGGAAAACAGGATAAGCTCAGANCTTCACAGGAATGAATATTTCAAGAGTAATGCAGATCTAGCTAGTCTTTGGAATATAAAACAGAACAGCAGCAACGCAGGACATGAAGAAGATGAAGCTGAAGAAATGGAACAAGATGTGGAAGATGGAGCGCTGGCTACGATTAAACAGAGGCTTTTGGTCAAACCAGCTCCACTGCCAATCCGATTCAACTCACGTTCCGGGCACAGGTAATATGAATACCCTAGTGATGGGTGAGTTTGATTTTTACGGCTTCGAGTCGAGTCAAGTTGTATGAAACTCGAGTCGAGTAAAGTCAAGTTTCAAGTTGTATGAAAGTTGAGTCAAGTCAAGTAGAGTTTAGTATAAAATTTTTTAAAATTTAAATTCGAGTTTGCAGTATAAATGTAAATATGTACCTATGCATATGGGTGTAATGCCCACCCCTAATAACTTCCTCCCCTTCTTATAGTCACAGTTTACCAAGAAAAACGTTTGGGACTAGTTTCTACCAATAAGAATAATTATTTGCCTTGGTAAGTGTTTCACAGCACTACTTTTTTCCTCTTGCAGACGAGTGAATGACTATGGTAGGAATGGTAATGTCAGGCGTGTGTTGCTGATAGAAAAAATAATAACCGTTAGAAGGGTGGAGTGAAAGGGTAGATTTCAGACTGGTCTGTCAGCATGCCACCAGGTGAGTGGACAAGCAATCCGCATTTNAGGGTGGAGTGAAAGGGTAGATTTCAGACTGGTCTGTCAGCATGCCACCAGGTGAGTGGACAAGCAATCCGCATTTAAAGTTTTTGTTGCCAAATAAAATAAAATGCTGTTAAGAGCTTTGTCTGTCGTAGCAGAACTAAAAGCAGTTGCATTATTTTTTTTTACAGAACTGAACACCCTTTCTCATTCTTAATTGCTGTTGGGTTTTACTAATATTGACAACATGACGTCATATTTGAGACCCCCACAACTGCTTCACGAACTTTCAAATCGTTCTTATTTCCGTGTAAAACATTATCATCACAGGCACAATGTAAAAAAAACCCAAAATTATTTCCGTTCCTAGAATGGGTAATCCATGGAAACTCTGTTCTATCACTTTATAAAAACTCTTGGTTATACGATTTGTTTTTCGTGGTTTTATTAGCCAATTTACGGCGATGTTAAACACATTTTAACTTTAAATAAACTTCAATATAATCACACAAATTTACTAACTCAACGCTCCGGCACTCAACGGCACTTGCGGCGCTCGATGACACTTGCGGACTTGCTACTTAAACGCGGGAATTATTTTGTCACTTCATTCCGAATCGGGAGGAACAACTCTGTAATAATATCTTGGAGGATACGGAACACAGGAAAGGGCATGAGCTCAAAGAAATTGATGCCACTCAAAACGTTATTACTTCACGAACATCCTAAGATAAGGCTAAATTTGAAGTACCATTTTATTTTCATCAGTTCTATGGACGACAGAAGCCATAATGGCTAGTTGATGTAATGACCTTCAACCACAGTTTCAACCACTTGAGCAGCTATAGAAATCGAAAATGTCCGTTCCCATGTACACTATCCTCCCAGACTTTCATGGAAAATTCCATTGCAACCACTTCGCCGCCTGCACTACCACACACTATCGATTAGTGATACATGTGGTAATTCGTACAAATAAATGAGGCGGCATTTCAATGGTACAATAGGGCATAAAATCGTGCACTGTACGAAAAAATCGTACATGTTGGCAGCTATGCGTGTTATAGCCTGTTAATGGGTTTACGGAGGCGCAAAGGAGGATGCAGTAGGCATGTTCTTTCCAGTGGATCCAAACCTTCATGACATGGTTTTCAATTTCCACGAATAGTATTGAATGTAAGGGTCCTGCAACGATGAGCCAGAGTTGNAAACCTTCATGACATGGTTTTCAATTTCCACGAATAGTATTGAATGTAAGGGTCCTGCAACGATGAGCCAGAGTTGTTCCATGTCGTTTCCATTCTGGTATGCGATTGGTTGTTGTCACCACGACATTAACCGCCATTGTGCAGTGTAGTTCAGTGCTGTCTCATGCTGTGCTTTACCATTGCTTGCTAGTAGAGTTGGCCAACTTAACGTCTTTCACTGGTCGCCAACCAGCTGCCTAACGGCACTCGGCATACAAGTGTCCGTCTATATGTGCATCACAATAACTTTCAGTCTGCGACATTCGTGATAATACTGGGCTTGTGCAGCAATGATTTTGGGAGCCTTGTGGATAGTTTAAAAATTAAATAAAATGTACACACTTTAGAGTTGGATACATAAAAGTCCTTTACTATCTAGAGAAAAACCTTTCCCGAATATCCTGAAGAAAAAACTACAGTTAACCGTCACAGTATGAAAAATTTCACTGTATAGCAACTACGCGTTATCTGCAGGTATTTACAAAAAGAAGTTCCCCTGCTAGTAATTGTGAACAAACTCTATCCTACTGAATATATTAATAAGAATGTAATCATCAGGTAACTGTGCTCCTCAGTCTTAAAACCTCGTCACCACAAAGTTAGTAAAGAACTGTCAACTCTGACACCTACGGTGGGTAGCAGAACTAGATTCAACTGCAGCATTAAGACACTCTCTGTATGACATAGTAACCCGGAGATTGGCACTGTTGCGGCAGCACGCAACACGATAGGCCTTCATACTGGCTCATTGTATCAGCGCCCCAAGTTGAAGTGTTTGTAGGATTGAGTTAGTATTGCATACTACAGTGGAAATTTCATGTGTACAGTACAGTATTTATTTATTTTTTCCTTCCCAAAAATTGTAAGCTTTTCCTTTTACTGAACAGTTATTTTTATTGCAGGACTTTACTTGCACACATGGCCATTTTCACGAAAATCAAGAACCCCAAAGCTTTGTTCAGAGAACCAGAGCTTTTCAAGATTTTCAATGATTTTCTTTCTCACAAAAATCCCGATGCCCAGAAGATGGCATTGGATTACGTGATGGCATACAGAGATAAACGCGTGACACCTTACCAGTAAGTATTCACTTTAAAAACTATTTTATTTGTAAAAAAAATTTCGAAAACTAATTGCAGAATTTTGGCGTTAAACGGATTAATTTGCCTGTTTCCTGTTTGGGCGAGATTTATCCAATTTTTTGTTTTTTGGATGCAAGCTATGTTTTATACCCGTTATACATTGTCATTCTGGATATATTGTGAATACTATTGCATTAGTGACATGTGTGCCGGATCTGCTCCTCTGCAACAGGTATTGACTTGTACATTTTTTCAGAGAACATCTGTATGCGCTAATTGATGATAAGACATTCAAGAATGAGATCACCATGTTCAGGGTGGAGTCGGAGGGCCAGGTGATCCAGGAAGATGACAGGTCTACGGTGATGCCTTTCATTCTTAGGTATAACACCTTCTCATGTTTAGTATGGTTATATTGTATGTGGTCATCATGCAAATCTGAATGCTCAAAGTCATGATGTTCTTTTTTGAAATACAAGGACTGTGGAAGTTAAGTGAAGTTAATTGACATTTTGACTTTTAATTCTTATGACTTGTCAGTAATAGCTTATATATATATATAGCTTATATATATATATATATACACACACACATACACATACATTTATGTATGTACACGTGTGTACATGCATTTACTTGTGGACACACACACGGTAAATCAAGTAGGAAAAAAAATTTCTACGTATTCTGTTTGGTAAATATTGAAACAAATTATGTCATGCTTTTGACAAAAGAGTTGATCACTGAAATATGTAGTAGAGTTAGAATAAAATATATACCAAATGAACGAAAATGTTATAGTAACGTAATATTATTTTCTTGTTTTAATCTTCAGAGGTACTGTTGTTATGTAAGACTTTTTACCACTGTGAAAATGGCCTGCAGTAAATTTCGAAATAATAAATTAAGAATTTTTGGATGTAGTTGGAATGTAAATGTTGTTTTCCAGAGAAATTAAAATAATATGTTTGTTTACCTTGCTTCTATGAAAATATATTACCTTAGAACCCTACTTAAACAACTCCTCATGCTTTCCAAAAACAAGGATGTTGTGAAAGGTCAGTTGCTATATATATTTTGGGGGATTTCGGTCCAATTTTGATCCTCCCCCAACCCCTATACATCAAAATTTGCAATTTTCTGCATGAAAGAAGTCCATGTTAATCGTCTCTAGCATGGAAATAAATTTTTTTTATTAAAACTAAATATAAATTTATTTTAATAGGCAGACATTTTCTGACAAAAATGGTACCTGAGAGCCTTACACCTAGCCTTCCCTTGTCCAAAATATTACAAATATAGAGCAAAGTGAGGATTTACCAAGCATCGTAAGCCCATGTTCAATCGTCTATGGCATAAAAATCAACATGTTTTTTTGCATGGAATATTAATTTAATTCGTTAGTCAGACTTCTTCCAAAAGAAATTATACCACGGAATGGTATCTGCGACCTCATTCAATTACAAAGACCGGAACACTAAACGCTGCCAATTTTTTCCAGTGCAAAAATTCAATGTTTGGTCTGCTCTTGCAAAAAATGTAAGGAAATTTCAATGAAATATTAAATTATATTATTAAACAGAAGTCTTTGTAATAAAATGATCCCACAGAAAGGTATATGCAAACTCATTTGTCACCAGTCAATTACAAAAAATGGTAAAACTGAGCATGGCCTACCTTTTTTCCGAGTAGAAATTTGTTTGGGGTCCTCTTGCAGAAAAATCTAAGGATATTTAAACAAAATATTAATTTATTTTAATAAACAGATGCCTTTGGAATAAAATTATGCCATAGTAGGGTTTCTGTGACCTCCTTTGTCACCAATTAATTACAAAAAGTTTACATTGTACATGGCCTACTTATTTCCAAGTGAAAATGTGATGTTTGGTAGACCTCTTTCTAAAAAATCTGTGGATATTTCAACCAAATACAGTATTAGTTTATATTTATAAGCAGACATCTTCCGAATAAAATTATGCCACAGAAGCTATCTGCAACCTCCCTTGTTGCCAAACAATCACAAAAACTGTGACATTGGATGCTGCGTACTTTTTTACACAAACAAAACTATTATATTTACAAACAAAACTAAAGATTTTTTTTATGCCGCACGCAAACACTACTTTCCGAAACCCAGTTTTCCGAAACTCTTGTTTCAACTGATGATATAGATGCTCTGAAGGTCACATCTGTCTGTTAAGTCTGATGAACCCCAAGGGATGAACCCAGTAAAAGGATGGGATGATGGGTAGGGAGGTGGGGGGGATGGACTAGTGGAGAGATGGAGGTCACAATACGAGGAAGACTTGCCATAGTTTCACAGTCCAGAGTTATATTTGTGAGTCAGTTTGTTGTAGGCTTTCACATATTTATAACTTCTTTACATTCCAAAAAAATTTCACAGCTACACCCTATCGACGAATGAATAAAGAATTAATAAAATGAGATGGTCCACGGCAACGCTAATTTTTTTACATGTAGCGGAAGTACACAAACAGGGCAGAAAAGCGTAAAAGTATATTACACAATCGCATCTGAGCAGCGACGTTACGCCTAACCTGCTTGTGTTCCTAGGATCGTGTACGGCAAGATGCTTGGCAAGTCAACCGTGCACAGCAGGGGCAAGGCTGGGGGACAGTGGAAGCGCTCTCTGGTGCTCAGGTTCCTTGCTGGCTGTCGTGAAGAAGAAATGATTACGTTCGCCGAGATGACATTCAAGCTCTTCGCACAATACGTACAAGGTAAAATAAATTGGGCATTAATAATTAAATTAAATAATAAAGTACCTGTGTACATGACAGAGTTAATGATAGCACTCTGTCCTGCATTGAGCTGTCGCTCAACTCGTACAGTTCTGAGCACGGCACACACAGAGAAGCTATTTACTCGAAAGGCTACTTATCTCGTGCCACATCAACTTTGTCTTTCCGAAAACAGGATCAACTTTCACAAGAACCGTAAGCGGACTGCTCGCCCGCCGCTTGCGGACCAGCCTGAAAGCCATGCTCCCCCCCTACCTCCCTACCTCATGTAGGTAACAAGTAACTGCTTTGTTTCTATATAAGTCGTGTGGCGACTGACGTCATCATCCTAGCCATTGTCACGCACTCTTAGGTGGGAAGAAAAAGCAAGTCTATGTTATGATGAACCTGACTACCGTATTTCCAGTTCTGTATTTTTTCTCAGAAACCGTAATCTCGTGGTAAGGACCACACCTTTGCTTTTCAAATTTGTTTCTGAGAAAAAGAGCGCAGGTGGTACGTGGGTAAATACAGTATTGATCATTTCATGCCATAAAAGTGTTGAGTTGTTTTCAATGTGAGAGTTTTACATCCCTCTAGCAGATACAACCCTACCACTTCTAGTTTAAATTTCTACATGTATTTTTTATCACAATGTGCATCCACATTTATCTCGGTGGTTAGACCTGTGCTGTCCCATGCTTTCCTTTAGATACACCTTAACCAAGCTCCAAAATTTTGTACAGCACCGTATCGTGTAAATGAAAATAGCCCACGCTGTACTTTCCTGCACGTCTTCAAGTCTTGCATGTTGCCGACACTTTGCTGCTTTTGATTTCAGCTTTATTTTTTCCATCTTATTCTATAATTGCGTAAAGTTGCTAGAATTAGTACTTAGAAACGTGCAAGGGAAAGAAAGCTCTATGCATTGTATTTTATTTGTTTATATCAATTTTTTTATGGCACCTAAACATATGGTATTACTGCGATATCTCTGGCTTTCATGGCACACATTTAAGAAAGTACTGAGTTAGACACCGGTTTGATCTCATGCCTTGGCAGGTGGAATTTTTGCAGACAGTGTGGCGGGTGCTGCTGTGATGTTAGTGTTCTGTCACGGTACTCCAGTTTCATCCCTCATTCTCATTCTGTTGCTACTCCACCCTAACCTCATTTCATTTCAGCCATTCAGCTCATTTAAACAACAGGCGCATCTCTTGGATAGGTCAGCTGGCTCCAGTCAGCACCAGCATTCTTCTATCTATACTGACACTGCCAGATGGCACAAATGTTTACATTAGCTTAACATAATGCGCAAGTTTCCAGTCAGTTTCAGGTTTGAATATTTCTAATGTAGTAATTATTAAACAAGAAAATTGTTCGCGTACTTGTGTTATGTGCGGTCTGCTTCGACCAAAGTTTGCATCGTTGCTTTGTCCAGCACCGGTGTCACGTTTCTTTCTTAAGTGAGAATATCCACACTTAAGTAATGTGTTATCAATCTTTAGTTTTTGCATGCTTTCCCATAATAATAATCTTTTAAAAATCATCCAACAATTATTTTAATTTACAGAGTCTTTATTGCAGAACAATAGGGTTTAAATTTTTTTTTTTCATAATATATTATACTTAAAGTTAACATTGAATGAAGCAGTTGTATAGTTTTCAATATTGTAATTGTTAGAAGGCTGAAAATGCCTTATATTATGCTATTGCTCATTTTAAGTGTTACTAAATCTACTGTTCTGTATT
>NQII01001448.1:32803-85989 GCA_002778355.1 Clitarchus hookeri | reverse complement strand
TAAAAATATACTGTAAGGTGGGTGTGAGCCCCTCATCTGTGCTGTTTGCCCCTAATATCCAACAGAGCCCACACCAGTGTATTGCTGTGGAGGTAAGCTCATATGCACCTCAACTGCGTAAGCACCCTCCACTGAGGATATATGGCTTGATACGTTTAATTTAACCTATCCACCCAGACTAATACATAACACCTTAGCTTATGGATTAAGACTGCATTTGAAGAACAGTGCCAAGCTAGGTTATGTAATATTGAAAAATGCAAAACACTTGATTTTGTATTTACTATTTATGCTTATTTTTCTCACGCACACCATTCGGATTAATCTGATTTTTTTAGAATAGCAAGGTTCTGGTTGCTGGAACCCCACCGTACTTGATTATTCACGGGAAGTGCGTGTTCTTTCGCCAGTGTTGGAGGAACTGAACCTGGGCAGCCGGCTGCTGCTGCCGCACGTAGGGACCATCATGCAGCACCTCCAGAACAGACTGGGCAGCAGCCGCAAGAAGGGCCTGGGGCAGCAGGAGCTGGTGGTGCTGTCGCGGGTGTCCGAGCTGGTGTGCGACCGAGAGTCGTGCGGCCAGCTGGTGGACCTGCTGCTTCCCGTGCTGTCGCGGCGGGCGGGGGCCGGCGAGCAGGTGGTCTACGACATCGTGTCCTCCCTCTCGCACCTCCTGCCCAGGGTGCACCAGCCGGAGAAGTACCTCAGGTAGCTAGCCCGCGTCTCCCGCGGCAGCGTCGTATTCTTGCCTCCTTTCCCTCCTATCCGTCATCCATTCCCGGCTTATACTTTCTACAAATTCTCCTTCTTTTTTAAATTTTTTTTTTAACATTTATAAAATAAACAAAACTGAAATAATTGATATACATTTAATTTACTACCACGTTATTTTGAAAAATAAATATGAATTGTCCCTGGTTGTATACGGCATGAAAGTTGAGCACGTCAAATNTACTACCACGTTATTTTGAAAAATAAATATGAATTGTCCCTGGTTGTATACGGCATGAAAGTTGAGCACGTCAAATCCTGGAAGATATTAATTCATCTCCTTGAGCATCTCAGCATTGTTAATACTTTAGCTCTTTGAGAATTCCTGTCAACACTCAGCGGTCAGTTTCCGAGATAATACTTATGCTCATTGACAAATACCCTAAGGAATTCCTAAGCAGCAAAAATATTTGACACAACCCAGAAGCTCATGCCGTGCTGTGCTCCTTTTGGTTGCCTTTTTAAATGCCATTGTTACACTATGCCGTAATGATTATGCTTGTTTTTATTACGTGCTATAATGAAATATTACTGGAAAATGTACGTGAATATTGGATACGTTTCGCAAATGTTAGTATTTTTAGTTTTGCAAGCCAGATGAATAGGCATGACGGGCTGAAAAACTCGTGTTGCATCTAACCTATATGTGATCACTTTTTTTTAAAAATGTTTTCTGATTATAACTTTATCTCACAAAATAATAATGCACCTTAGATTGTATTACTGCATGTTGTGTTCGCTCATAATAACGTGTTTCCGTAGCGGTAAATAAAATATTTTATTTCTTGTTTGTGGTTGGCGCTCTGACGTCACGTCAATATAAAGTACATAGTAGGTAGGTTAAGTTGTGGAGTTTTGCAGTTTAGTTCTAATAACGTGAGGTAAGTGCTAAATTAGACTTTCTAAATTAGAGTTACATTGTTTTATGTAAATTATCAAGTCTTTTAGTTAATATAAACATAAGCCATTAAATCTATTCAAAAGAAAAACGCCTAGTATAATCTGAGTCTGAAAAAAAGTGAGCTCGATTTCTGGTCAGAAACTCGGCTCAAAAATCCAAGTGCACTTGCTATGAAGGGCTTTGCAGTGATAGTAAATCACAGTATCTCCATACAATTAATTTTTGTTACGAGTTAGAAATGCGTCATAAAATAAGAAAGTGAAAGTTCCAATTTGCTCCATAATGGTTCTGTCAGCCTCAAATAGGCATTGCAAGCCAGAAGTAAATGCAGTAAAACATTTCACAATTTTTTTTAAATATTTGACTGATATTTAAAATATTTTTTTATGTAGTTTAAATTGTTTACAAAGTTTGAGCACTGCAGTCAGCTTCCTGGCATAAAACCCAGCATAATAGGTTTGTTCAAATAAAACAAATTCTGTTATTCCTGTTTTGATACCAGGATGGGGTACCTTAAGTCTTCATAATTACTAGTATTTCTGTTGATACAGTAAAAGTAATACGGTTGTGAGAATATGACTTTTTCTCTCGCGGAAAGATGTGACCTTTTTATCTCGTGGAACGAGAACAAAAAAATATGTTATGAACTTACGTGAAACTGAAACGAAAATTTGACGAATTTTATAACATTTAGCAAGTTATTCATTACAACAAATTTTTTGCAAAAAAAAATTAAAGGATATGGAGACTTTACCAAAGGGGTTCTTGCCTATGTTTACATTTCCATTCCTCATAGTTATTTTAGTTATAAAATAATGAAAATAAACAAGATGATCTACAGACAAAAATTTCCTTTGCTGGTGCACTAAATGATTATTCATTAACACCTAGTAAATGTTGATCGAAATTGAGGATTTTCATTTTGTTGCAACTTTCGGCAACAAAATTTCTTACTGAAATGAAAGGTATACCGAATATTTGCGCAACCCTAAAAAGTATTATTAACGACGTTAATTTCCGGCAGTTTGGTGAACGTGAGCGTATAGTTGCAAGCAGGTGGCACGTTGCAGGTCGCTCGCGCCGCTGTTCGGGACGGTGAGTCACGTCGGTCCTAGGAAGCTACTTTGCAAAGTACTGGAGCAGGTGTCGGCCAGTGCCAGCCCCGACTACAGGGAGCAGGCGGCTCTCGCAGCGGAGCTGGTCGCTGGGATGAACGCCTGGAACGCCAGGTGGGTCGAGCAGCCGGATTTCGACAGCCGTCTGGACACCTTCAAGAAGATAAGCGCCATGCTGGGAGACAATCACATTGATGCAGAGCTCGGTACCCTCATCATCTACAACTGTTTCTACTTTCTGAAGAAGGTGAGAATGATTAACCAGTGTTGCACGCTTGTCAGACCTTAGCAGAGTTGTTTTGATGGAAATACAGTAGAACCCTGTTACAACACTTTTCAGGAGTATGGTTAGACTACTTCCTTCCCACCTAGACGAACCAGGTACAAGTCCCAGCGGGGTCACTCCCGGATTTTCACACGTGTGGGAATCGTGCCGGACGATGCCGCTGGTCAGTGGGTTTGCTCTGGGATCTCCCATTTTTCCTGCCCTTGCATTCCGGCACTGCTCCATGCTCACCTTACTTTACCCTCGTCGGCTCTCAAGACCTCGTTGTTAAGATCCATCCAAATCTCTCCCCTTCAGAGGGAGTGTTGAAAAAATTACTATATGCAGGAAAATATTACAAGAACACTGATGCATCTACAGAGAGATATCAAAGCAAATAAACTTCAGTTTAAAAATCTCTCACAAAAAACATTGTGATATTAATTAATTTTGTCTGTTTTCATTTGTTTGTCATTACATGTAAAGAGACTACCACGTGCCATAAAACCATTTTAAATAATAGCTACATCAACTTAGCTTACATTGGATGGAATTGTGTCCTTGAACTGAACAAATAATGATATTTTACGCAGGAAATGATAAACATAACTGTGTTAAGAAATTAAAGCACCAAACTTAATGGAAAAATAGTGGGACCATGAAATAATAGTGTTATATGCAGGAATGTTACTGCAGGGTTCTACTGTAAAAGCGCAGTTACTGTAGTGGGTGCTAGAGTTATCATGGATCTTGCCGCTGCTTTGTGGCGACTCAAAGATTGATCCGGAGAAACCAGCCAGAAGTCTGCTACACATCTCAGTTCTCTGAATCGTTATCCTGCGTGACGTTGTTGAGACAGCCGTTCAGACTGATCATGACAAGGGCACTTCGCATAGTAGAGGGACAGAACACTAAAGGTTGACGACCGAGAGGAAGATAGAAGAGCAACACACTAAAANGGCACTTCGCATAGTAGAGGGACAGAACACTAAAGGTTGACGACCGAGAGGAAGATAGAAGAGCAACACACTAAAAAATAGCTCTTCCGTATCAATAAGAGGTTACATGTATTCCATTACCCTTCTACAGGCTTTGGAATCAGTGCAACCGTAAAATTACTTACAGCGTATGTCATATATGCTGTGTCTTGATACGACAACTCTGGAATTTGTAAAAAAANTGATACGACAACTCTGGAATTTGTAAAAAAAGGTTTTGTTCATACTAGAAAAGACCCTATCCCAATTTAACTACAAAGTAATAACATTTTAACCCAGAAAAGATGTATGGTACTTATTCTGAGTTACACCCTTGTTTTTTCAGAAATATTTAGGAAGTGATGTGCTTCTTACAATTAAGTTAATACAGGATACAGTGGAACTCTATTCAGTATTTGTTATTGAAATTTTTTCTATGACAATGACAATTCAGATGATTGAATAACGGCAATAACAATGGAGTACCTTCATTTGTTTACCTTGTAGAATAATGGGGAATTAGNCATTCAGATGATTGAATAACGGCAATAACAATGGAGTACCTTCATTTGTTTACCTTGTAGAATAATGGGGAATTAGTTATTGATTACTTTCTGAGAATGACTTTGAAACCATTATAGTACAAAATCCAAAAGATTATTGTGTCCAAAATTTTAGTTACATTATGTTTGGTGCTGTAAAATAGTCACATTTTCAAAAATTAATTTCAAACATAATTAATGGCAGTAAAATATATAAATCCAAAATGGCGTCCAACTCTTCCTCTTAAGGTAGTCAAGCAAAATAGTACAGTGTGAAATGTAGATCTTCCGGTACAGTCAATTCATGATTACTTCCAACTTCTCTAAAGCCCTGCTAAAGTTCTACTTTCAGGATATTCCTCCACCTCATGCCAACTAAGCTTAACTAAGTCTAGAAAATTACACCAAAGGGACAACACACCCCATTTGTGTGCATTCAGTTTAATAATATTATGCATAAGAACTATTTATTACTAAGTATTACCAACACACCAATTTTATCAGATTTTTTATTCATATTAATTATAAATAATATACAACTTATAGATAAAATATAAGTAAAAGTTCAGTTTAACCAAAATATAAGATACTTTTATGTTAATAGAAGTATAAAACGCCNATAGATAAAATATAAGTAAAAGTTCAGTTTAACCAAAATATAAGATACTTTTATGTTAATAGAAGTATAAAACGCCCGTGATACGCAACACATATTTAAGAAAGAACCAAACACGTCGTACATGAGGTGATTTTTTTTTTTCAAAGGTTTGGTTCGAAAAGTGTGCAGATACCTCGAATAGACCACAAGCGTAATGGCACTGATTGTGTAGGTTATCGGTTGGTGCGCGTGTTGCAGGAAACAGACCTGTCGCTGAGGGACACCGCAGGGCTCTGCCTGCGCAAGGTAGCGCCTGCCGTCTGCAGCAGGTTCAAGGACAACGCAGAGGTCAGGGAGTTCCTGGTGGACCACACAGTCCTGCTGCTTGTGCGGGCAGGGATCAGGGACAAGAACGAAACTGTTCGCTACGAGGCGGTGGCACTGCTGGGCGAGATGGTGNTATATTTTGTATTGTTAAAGGGCAAGATACTTAAGGGTGTAGTATCTTTTTCATCTTGAATTTATTTATGTTTCACTGTAACTTATTTTTTAAATCAAATATATGAACACGAGGGCTATCGCGGCACAGGGCATTTCTTAAATACTTTTAGTCCACAATACTTTACTAACGTTATTTCTGTTGGATCTGTAACTGTAATAAAGATGAACTCTATTATGATCTGGTTGGCACAATGGGTCCTGTGGTAGACACTTCTCCCATGCCTCGTCAGCTCACATAAGGAGTGCTGCGAGGGAGCCGGCGGTGACCAGGATTCACACTGTGGCTTGCCAAGCTGTGAGCTGACGAGGTGATCACAGCAGTGGCAGTGGGCCGCAATGTGGTGCCCCTGCAGCGGCTCTGAGGAATGCTTGGAAGGCTAAGGTTAGGTGGAACACAAAGACGGATAGGCTGGGAGTTCCCCGATGAGTGCGGACTCCGTCTGCGAGGGAGGGACAGGCCGGAACTTCCCCACCAGCTGCGCACTCCAGCTGCGGGAGAGAGACAGAGGAGTCGGGAGTTCTCCCGGCCATGCGGACACCCTCCTGCTCGACCCTTTCCTGCCCTGGTGGAGGATATTTAATGTGAAATGGCCAGAGGAATGAGTTTAGTTGGTTTTGCACTTGTACTCTGTCAAGGTGGACCAGGCAGCAGTTACATCAATGTTAGTCTTGTGCCGAAACTCTTGCAAGCTGGATCGGGCGATAGTAATTCAAGTAGTACGTTAAGTCAGCTTTCCGCTATTCAGTCATGTTGTAACTCTGTCGAGTTGGACAGATTGTGCACAGGAGGGATAGTAGTATGATCATGCCTGTTTGGAATCACACGTGTATAGGTCTGGATAAGAGGCTCAGCGGTCTGCCACAGACAGCAGACTCGTCATGGCTCTCTGGAGTAACGCGGCTGACAAATCCTTTGGAACTACCCGCACCGTGCCTGGCCTCTATGCAAGGATGCGTGACTGAGGGGGTCTTGAAAAGTAAGGCTTACGGAAGTACGGACGCTCGGATCTCGAAATGCCTCTGCACCATGTCCAGTCTCTGTGCTATGGTGTGTGAATGAGAGGATTTCGTGGACAAGAGGCCTGCTTTCTTTCCTGACCCTATCAATTAACATGTGTGGCTGTCTGGTTCACCACACCCAATTGTATCATTGCTTCGAAACGCTGCTGCACCCTGCCCATTCTTTGAGGTGAGGGTGTGGGGATGAGAAGGTTTTGTGGTGTGCATCCAGCTCCAACCCAATCAATTGGCGGGAGTGACTGACTAGTTCATCATTCTCAATTACGTCGTTGCCTTGAAATGCTCTTATCCCATGCCCAGCCTTCGGGGCGAGGGTGTGCTCACAAGATTAATTTTCGACAGATGTACATTTCCAGACAGGACGGCAAGAAAAGATGTGGAAGAAGCTTGTACAACACGAAAGGACAGAAATGAGGTTATGAGACATTGTGTGTAGGACAACTGGGCAAACAAGGACTCGTGCTTTGCGGTAAACACATTTTCGACCAAATCTTCCAAGGGGTCTGTGTGCAGAAGTTCGTTGCACACAGTGTTTACTGCACCTTCAACAGCGTCGAGTTTTGAACCAAATGCATTCACTTCGTGAACAACATTCAGCGTGACTTTGGGGGCCTTAATCAGTGCTTGTACCCTATCATTTATGTGTTTAAGCTTACTTTCTTGGAGTTTGAACTTAAGAAAAAATATCTTAAACCCCATGGCTAGGATCACAACATAAAACAAAATAACAACAGCAAAACGTAAGGAAACTAATATAATACACTTGATCGGCAAAATGCCAGATGAGTTAATATGTTATGTCGATGTGTCTGATGCAACATAAATATATTTGCGGAAACACTCCTCAAGACACAAGGAAGAAACAAGATACTGACATTTAATTACTCACCCACGTGCCAAAAATATCAACGAACGCGAGACAATGGAAACACCAAACGCTACATTTTCGGTGAAAAATATTACCAAAACTGAATATTTCATCACATAATAATGAAGAGGAGCGAAAAAAATCTTTATTTTATCTGAGGATGCTTGAGTTGCGAGAGTGGATTCAGAGCAGTGCGGTCACTTCACACACGTGGTACACTTGACATTCATGCCGGGCACGTAAAAACTAACGAAACTTTATCACAGTTGCGCATCACAATCTCTGGATACGAAATCCGACCACGGAGAACCAAATGTTGCAATATTTGATTGATAAGCATTTGAAAGAGAAGGGTTACGATGGACACTCATCAAACGCGAATTTACCGCCTCGCCATATTGGTATTCACTCCTGCTCCTGGGAATGCTGCCGTAATAATTGTGAGAAACTGGATACATGCGAGCTGCGCACTGTATAGTTCCACGCCCACACACACAATATAGTACATGAGAATATACAACACCCTCCATTCGGCCAGCACCAGCCACTCCTCGCTCGCCATGTCACTTGCAGGTATTTATTCTAGTGCACGCCCTCCAGATGGGGCAGTTCACTCTCGCTATCTTGCCACGCTTGCCGTACGGCTTGCCTTCAGCAGTAACAGTATAACTTTGCCATAGTATGTTGCTGTCGTCAGGATTTGTGTTTTCTGCACATCAGGCAGAAACTCTTGTCGTGGAGCCTTCTCCTTTCGCTTCGAGTTTGGCCACGGGCCTTGTCCGTGGCGGGCTTGGGTTTACCAGGGTCACTCTCGCCCCCAGGGTGTACATGGTACCTGCGGCACCAACATCGGTATAACCTTCCAAAACCAGTGTCACCTCTTCCTGCCACGCCCCCGAAACGGGTGTTACCCGCAATTACACAGCCTACAGGCGCACCAGTGACCGGGCAACTCTAACTTAACACCACTCGGCTTGCTGCCACAAATATTGTTCCTGTCATGACTTATTCCAAGACAGTCCTCCTCCCTGCTCCACCATCCTCAGTATAAAAGGTTATCGAGCTGCCAGCCCGGACATCAGGATCCCGAAAGTAATAAGGTAATAAACCTCGTTAAGGATACCCCGTTTCCCTGGTCTCTAGTGGGATACTGGGGCCTGCTCACTTTCATTGTCACCACGTTGAGAGTTGATAAGGCGTCATTATTTACAGAGTTGTTTCACCACGACTGTTTATTGTCATGGGCTGCATAAGATTGTTTGTGTTGCCCGCAGGCCCGAGAGTGTGGCGACCTGCACCCAGTGCTGAGAGATCTGTCGAAGCTGGCGAACAAGCAGGACCCGGAAGTGGACTTCTTTGAGAACCTGCAGCACCTGCAGTCACACAGGAAAACGAGAGCCCTGCTGAAGTGAGGACACAATGTCTTGGGTTGGACCTTGCGTGCGTACGACGTCTCCGTCGAGGCCGGTTGTTCTCTATGGGCGTTTCTGTGGGTTGCAGGTTCTGCACTGTTGCAGCTGGTCTCGATAAGCCGCCTAACCCCCGAACACTCACGCAGTTCATCCTTCCCCTGGCCTCCTGCTTCCTCCTGTCTGAGAAGTACGCCACCAAGAACAGTATAGTTGATGCTGCCATCCAAGTAAGTACTCTATTAACATAGTGAACTGCTGGTTTGGATAAAAGTCTCCTAGTGATCACAGTGGTCAAGATAAGAGTTGTTCTGATACCACTGATGTTGATGGTCCAGCCAATACTGATACCATTACTTTATTACCACTTTTTTGAACATTCTCATGTTTTCCTCAACCTTTTATCCCATCATGTATACTCCACACAGTTTTGATTAATCAAAGGACAAATATTTTTAACCCTTGCCTGTCTCAGTAAAAATTATTTAAATCCACGTATTAAAAGCTTACAATTAATTTTTCTGTTCTTTTTTTTTGTAACACTAGTTTTTTTTACCATGTTGGTTTTTTTGAGTAGTAGCGTTATTCAACCTGCAAAGTATCAACTCTTACACAAAAACAAAAAAACTTTATTTAATTCTTGAATCCTACATGTCAGGGGATATACAGCTGCTGATCATGGTAGAAATAAATGTAAATATGTCACTGTGTACGTACACCAAGGTTGCGGCACTCAAAAGCATTACTGGTAGCGCTAGTGTCGTAGGTAAGTGACAAGACATTTTGGGTGAAGTGTTGCACGAATGCACTATATCTGTGGTGTATAAAAATAGTTTGTTTACATTTATCATTATTGCAGGTATTGTGTGAAGATTTTAGTGCTCCGACATAAGTTTGTCACATTTATCTCTAGAACGTACAACTTTTTATCATTCATAATGCAACTTTTCTCACATTTAACCATGGTTGTTTTGTATCTGCAAGATTTCAGAAATGGTGTTTACATTTTCTAAAATAGATACTAAAGTATCTGCAGATAACATTCCCAACACATATACCTTAAAAAAATGTTAAAGTGTCTGCCAATGGCAATATTTACAGTAGTATCTATATCAGAACTAGTGTAGCACGAGTTCACAATTTTTGTTTGACTGCGTATTGAAGTTCCCTATCAGATTCTGTGTACCTGAACACTGTTGAATATGAGTGATTAATATCAACATTATAGCCACATCTGAAACCATAGTTAATTCTTCACAGTTGATTTAAATCTCAAATTTGTATATGAATCGTTAGTAAATGAAATTCACCTTTTTAGGTGTATTTTTTCAAGCTATGAGTTT
Source organism: Clitarchus hookeri (assembly GCA_002778355.1). NCBI lineage: Eukaryota > Metazoa > Arthropoda > Insecta > Phasmatodea > Phasmatidae > Clitarchus > Clitarchus hookeri. The sequence goes on along the minus strand of NQII01001448.1, from coordinate 75,679 downwards.
TTTATTTTTAAGGGAACACGATTACAAATAATTCTATAGTAAATACATAAGCTAAAAAAATACTAGCTTCCCGTTAGATTTTATTGTTTCAAAAACGGTCATTTTCACAGTATGTTGTTAATTTTAAATTTATTAATCTTTGATTGGCTCAGAACACCATGCAAACAAATCTGTAGAGACATTTTCATTCGTAAGATATTGCTTTTACTTTTCACGTTCTGGCATCTGGGTCTTAATAAAATTTGGTAAATAAACAGTTTTTTCAAAATAGGAAAATTAAAACCCATCCATATATACCACCTTTAATTCTCTCTGTTCTGAAACAGATGCTTTATTTGGTTCAATCCTGCGAACGGGAATAGGGTCGGAAAGAAAAAGTTGGGGTGTAGGGTGAAGCATTTTTTGTATTACTTATTATGTACATGGATATTGATACTGTATGTTACTGTTTTGCAGGATATTCTACCATACTGCTTTTGTGTATGTTTTCAGTATGACCTGCTAATAGTAATAAGTTTTGATTGATTTTCAATTTGCCAAGGGGCCACGGTGGTGTAGTGGTTAGTCTACTTGCCTCCCACCTTAGCGAACCGGGTTCGATTCCTGGCAGGGCCGTTCCAGGATTTTCACGCGTGGGATGCGAGCCGGAGGACAATGCCGACGGCCGGATCTGCCGTCTCCCCTGCCCTTGCATGCCGGCGTTGCTCCACGCTCGCCTCATTTCACCCTCATCGGCTCTCAAGACCTCGAGTGTTAAGAGCTGCCCAAATCTCTCCAACCCTCTCCACTCCACTCAGTTTGCCAATTTTTTCACCTCATGATGCAGCACTCATTGGTAGTGACTGTACAACCAGGATCCGTGTTATAACTGAGCAGACTGGGCAGATACCCACGGTGCCAAGTAGAAGGGGGCAGGATGTGGGGTATATGAGGAGACATTTTTTTTAAAACTTTATTTTTATTACATGAAATAAACATCATGTTATGAAATGGCAAACTTTAAATTTTACTAATGTACAGCAGGTGCGTTCATTCTTGCCTCTGCACAATCTAGCGGCAAACGCGAGAACTATGGACAAAAGCGGCAGTTATTTTGTCCGCCTGATTGTGCGCAAGTTAGTTACCCTAGCTGTAATAAGGTGCCAGTGATTTATTTACGTTGTCACAAATATGTTTAAATGTTTGTGTTTACTCAACTTTGTTAATGTTGATTTGGTTTTTGTGTGTAAGAAAATACTTCATTTGCAATTTTTAATGTTTTAAGAAGTTATATGGTGCCAAGTTCCAGAAGCATGTTGCTAAAAATCATAATGCTGAAAATTTCCAGAATCTGTCCTTGTGAGCGAAGTGCCCATATGAAACGGGTGCCACAAGTCAAGGTTTGCTCTTATTTTGCTAATTAAAGTGTTTCATTAATGCTCCTCAGTAAGTTTGTAACCATTTTTGAAATTGGCAAACATCAAAATTAGTCAAAAATATTAATTTTAACATTTTGAATTTAACTTTATAAGTGTGCCCGCATTCACGATCATATTTGTGAGGACGTGAACTTCACAAACTTAATTGTTCTGTATTTTAATTTCAGACAGTAGGCACAGTTTGCCGTCTTCTACCATGGCACCAATACGAAACCATTCTTCGATACTATCTTACGAAGTTAAGAACTTCAGTGGAATACAATAAGCAGCTGGTTCGTATTGTGGTGGCCATTCTGGATGCTTTCCACTATGACTTGTCCCGAGCGCAAGTCATGGAAGGAAAGCACGGTTTGATTGAAAGACAGTCGGCGCAGCCTCAGACCAAAGCGGACTTCACAGCAGACAAGACAGATTTGGAAGCGCAGACGGAGCAGGAGTTGATCACGGAAGATTTAACGGACGAAGAGAAGCTGGACTCTGCTTTGGAGGAGTCTTCACGTGGTGACGGGAATGCTGACGTGGAGGGAACAGAGAAGGCGGATGTCAGCAAGCCTCGGGAACCTGCTATCGCCCGGCAGACGGTTCTGGCCCGGTCGACGGCGGGGCGGGTCATCCAGGTGATCACGTCCGGGCTACTGCCGCAGCTGCAGCGCTGCATGGCCCAGCGCACGCAGGTCGACAAGGCGCACAAGGTGAACAGGAGGCATGCGGGCCGAGACAGGGATGAGGAGGACATCCTCAGGGTTCCAGTCTCGCTGGCTGTCGTCAAGTTGCTGCAGAGGATGCCCAGCTACATGATGGATAACTGCTTACCAGGGTAAGACTCCTGCGTTGCCATCTAGCCAACTCATAGTTTTTCTAGTCCCTGTTAGCAATTTTACATTTTCTTGCCATGTTAGTTACTTAATAACTAGAGACCTGAAAAATGTTCCAGTAGAGTGACCCATAGGGTAGATTTCACGATCTCATGTACATTCATACAGATATCTAACTCGTATTGGTTGCTTGCTGTCACAGTAGGAGGCAATAATTCGAGCTGCATTTTGTTGGTTGTTTATTACTGGCTCTGGGTTCTAAAGGAAGTGTCACACTGTGTGTAGACGAATTGCAAAAAATTCACAAACATATGAGTTATTGAATTTTAGATTGTCCTGAAATGAATCCGTGAATTTTTCATGTCTCTGTTAACATAACGTTAGCATGTTGTTGTTGCCTTTGACGCAGTGTAAAAAAAAGAGAGAGAAATATAGACAGATAGAGATAGGAAGATATAGAGAAATAGCAAGAGATAGATAGTAAGATATAAATAGAGATAGAAAGATAGATGTAGAGTGAAAAATAAACATAGATAGAGATAAATAGATATATAGATATAGAGATATATAGATATATTGCTTAATAGGGTGTGTGTATATATATATATATATATATATATATATATATATATATATTTATTTATATAGGCGTGGAGAGGTGGTAGGGGAAGTTAGAAGGGTGGGAGCTGGTGAGAGAGGTGGGACTGGAAAACGAGGAGGGGTATAGAGAGGCAGAGATTTGGAGAGGGAGAGGGAGGAAGAGTTAGATAAGGAGTTGGAGAGAGCAGTAGAGAGGTGGGTAGGGAAGCAGAGAGGTAGGTAGTGATAGAGGGGGGTTACCGGGGGAAGTAGAGGTTGGTAGAAAGGCGTAGAGGGAGGTATAATTAGTTAGAAAGATATGTAGTGTAAGGTAGGTAGAGATGTAGAGGGAGGTAGAGTTGAAAAAAGAGAGAGATAGATGAAGAGAATGGGGATATAAGAGATAGATAATGTGAGGAGGATGGGGGGTAAGGATTTTGTTCAGTGCTTAACAGCAAGGTCTTGAGTGTTGGTGTGGGTGCAATGTGGTGAGTATGAAGTGATGGCAGAATGCAAGGGCAGGGGAAACACCTGAGTGTCCCGAGAAAACCTACTGGGCAACGACAGTGTCTGCCATATTTCCCACATTCAAATCCAAGTGACTCCGCCGGGAATCGAACCCAGTTTGCCTTAGTGGGAGGCCGGTAATGTGAGTACTACACCACTGCAGTCCTTTGAAATCTGAGTGGGCTGGTGCCAGGCACAGCTGAGAGACAGACCTGGGTTTCCTGGCCGGCCTGGAGAATTGATGAAATGTGGGTTGAGAAGAATGTGGAATACAATGGTACTCGATAAAACACAATAGGTGGAGGGCTTGCGTGATAATGGCAGCTCATCGGGATCCCAAGTTACTGCAGGTAAATGTTAGTCTACACAGTGTTCCCACTTTTTGGCAGGGTCACAGTTCATGACAGGAGGCTAGTGCCGAGGGAAGCCAGCTGCTTTTACCCAACGGACATGCTTGCCATTTCCATCCAGCCAGAATAATGGATGATGTGGGGGTGGAAGATGTAAGAGAAACTGAACACTCTGAGAAAACCTCCACGTCATGGTCCACTACATTCCGCATAGGCTTAGGTTCAGTTGCAGAAATATATTACTTTTTACCTCTTTTATTTATGTACAAGCTATTTTTATCAGTTATTAATTTTTTCAAAAATTAAATGGCAGACATTTGATGTTTTTATGGCATTATTACATGCTCTTCCAGGCTTTCTGATGTGTCTAGAAATGCTTTCCAATATTATTTTACAATTTAAACGTAATACATTTTTCATAAGTATATCTACACTGGTATATATAGGCTAATTGTGGTCACCATAGGCAAGTAGGTAGGGTAGCAGCTAGCATTGTAGACCAGAAACACCCATTTCCAACTACTTACAATATTTTTTTTGTTCAATTTTGTTTGATATTTATACTTTTTATGGAAAAAGACCCACGCACAACTTCTGTTATCATCAAACTGATGTGTTTTGTGAAATTATATGTTTTTTTTTAATAAACTGTCCCCTTTTTTATATTGTACAATAGTCGGTGTTTTTATCATAATAAAAGCCATTATGATTATAGCCATTTTTGTTTGAATCACTACTTTTTTTCCAGAATGAATTACTTTATTTTATTTTATTTTTTTTACATTATCACTAATGAGGCCTATAGCTTTGCTGGTTTTGTGTTTGAATTAATTTTTATATGATATTAAAATACTCTACATGATTGGTCTACATGTTCAGTTAGTATATGTGTAGTTAATTAGTATCACAAATGTACATAAAAAACAATAGTTCAAATATAAAACCAGCACTCGTGCAAGGAGGAGTTCTGTGCTTTGTTCACTATATAAAGACATTAACATTGTTACAATACAATACAAAAAAAAAAAAAAAAAAATAGTGATTCATGAAAAAAAAATAATAATGCATACATAAAAGAGCTATAACTGCACAAAACACATTGCTTTGATGATGACAGTAGTTACACGAGTCTTTTTCCATAAATAGCATAAATATGGAACAAAATCTTGTAAGTAGTTGGAAATGGGGGTTTCTGGTCCAAAGTGGTAGTGGTCACTTACTCTACCTATGGTGGCTGTGATTAGCGTTTTTATAGCATTTTTAAATACGCTGGAAAAACTGATGAAGTGGAAATGGTAAAATAACGAAGGAAAACTATTCAATACACATCCAGAAGCCTGGAACAGCACGTAATGTCATAAAGTAATCAATTGTCTGCCATTTTGTTTTTTAAATTTATTAATGTCAAAATATGGCCTTATACATTAATAAAAGGGTTGAAAAGTAATCAATTGAACCACCTAAGCTAACCTAATGTAATCTAACAACCTAACCCCCAATGAGCCAACTGCAGATCGCAGTCACTAGATGTAAAACATGCAGATGTTTTAAGACCCCGTGTAGAACATTTTCGGGTTAAAATAAAAACCAAATTAATAATAAAAAATATTGTAAAGTTTCAGAGTGAATTTTTTTAGTTGGATGCAAAATCAGTGGCGTGTACCTAATAAGCAGTGGAGCTGTTCAGTGGAACATTTTACATCATCGTTATTTTGTTCTTAATAGCGTTAGCATCAGTAGCAGATCTTGTGGTTTTACTGGAATAGTGGTGAATATTAAAATTTATTGCACATTTTGGGTGGGAGTGGATCTGCATTTTTGTCTTCTCCCTAGATATACACCGTGTTTCATTTTAGTAACATTATAATTCACATATCTCTAAAGTATTAAAATCTTGGGCATTTGTCATATTTAAGGACGTTCAGTGGTCATGCGAAGCATGCCATTCTAATAATGAAATTCAACATGAGTTAGCAAAGAGGACATATATTCTGTTATTAACACAGGATTATAATGAAGCTGTGCACCTTCCTGAAGTCGCACATGGACAGCATCCGACGGATCACACGGGAGACCTTGCAGAAGATAATGGTGACGCTGGGACCAAGGTACCTGGGCATGGTGGTACATGAGATGACCTCGCTCCTCACCAAGGGCTTCCAGGTTCACGTGCTCGTGTACACGATCCATGCCGTCCTGGTTGCAATGAAGGGCGTGTTCACGCGTGGCGATGTCGATTCCTGCCTGCAAGACGTCTTGGAGGTCAGTTGCAAACCGTAGCTGTTGCTGGTAAACTTTTGTTTGTCTGGCAGTGAGGAAAGGACACTCTAATGCTTTTCAGCATCGTACATCAGTAACTTGTAATGCAGTCAGGGAACATGTAAAATTGAAAATCCACATGTGGTTCCCACGTGAGGCGGGGTCATGTGTGGTTGAGAGTAGGCTGGCGTTAAATGGAGATTGCTTCCTCTGCCTAAGGGACAGATCTATCACTCCAGCCAGCCTGAAGAATGGATGAGGTGAGACTAGTCACAGGTGGAGGTGCAGCGAGATGAAAGTGGGGGAGGAAATTTGAGAGTTCCGAGGAAACCCCTACGCCGTAGTAGCATTCTTTCCACTCCCCACATGAGAAATTCCCGTCCAAAAATTTCCTGCCTGCCGAGGTGACTAACCATGAGTCCAATGCAATCACGGAGATGGCTGAAAAATGCCAAACAAGGTCTAACCTGACTATTCGTCGGAAATCAAACTCAAACTGTCAGTATTTATTTCTTAAAAGCCGTTGTCCAATGGACTATGAAGTTGGCCTCCATCAAGCTCATGGTGTAATATAGTATATTGTGTGGTTTTGTCACAATTTTTTAATCAAACCTTTCAAAAACAACCCCATGTATGTCGTGTTTGGGTGTTTCCTAAATATTTACCATATCATAAGCATTTTATATTTCAATTAGCATAAGAAATTCCTAATTTTTGATTACATTGAACTTTTACTTATATTTTATTTATAAATTATAATATTTATTTTATTATTAATATGAATAATAACAGGAAGAAAAAATATATGTTGGTAATGCCTAATAAGGAATAGCCCGTATGCAAAATTTTATTACACTGAATGCACACGAATGTGGTGCGTTGTCCCTTTTGTTTAATTTTATAGACTTAGTTAAGCTTTGTTTGCATTACACGGAGGAATATGCTGAAAGAAAAGTTGAAAGTAACTGTGACTTGACTATAGGTAGTGCTAAATAAAGAATATAGTAACTTTCATTCATTTTACATTCTTATTAACTCTTCGGTAGATCAATGACACTAATGTGCAGCAATGAAAATCAAAATATTTTGATTACTCAATTTTTGCCAATATCGTTACAATTTAAAAATCAATAATCAAAAAACAGTTTTTGACTAGTAATGCATCTTTTGAGATTTGCAATTATATAGAATGTTGATTTATGCCATTTTCTGGGAAATTTTTTGTGGTTTTCGGAAAAGCCCCTATTCTATATAATTACCAGGTTTTTTTTATTTGGCTTGTATTAGATTATTTTGACTGACCTGAGTAATGAGGTGAGATGACACGAGAGACACTTGCTTTTCTTGCCTACTAACTTTATTTCTAAATTGCAGGATCTTGTTTTATCCGTCGTAGAATTTCTGTTCCCATATCGCAGAATTTCCTTTCTCCTATCACAAAATTTATGGTATTCAGTGTGCAGAAAGCTCCTATCCCTAATTAACTGTTATGTTTATCAAAATACTTATATTTAAAACAAAGATTTCAACTTTTATTAATGATTTGAGAAAACTTTTTAGAATTAAAAATGAAGTGTGTTTAACAGTATTTATCGAGTGTTTTTGTATTGATGTATATGTGTGTGAGCGTGCGCATGTGCGTGCACGCATGCACGTGCTCACGTGCGAGCATTATTACGTGTTGGCATGATTGCATGTGCGTGTGTGACATTTGTGTTTGTGTGTACATGGATTAAAATGGTAAATTTTTTTGGGGAAAAAAATACACATCTCTTTTGTTTCTTTTTTCCTAGGTCTGCAAAAAAGATTTGTTCGGTGCCGTAGCTGAAGAGAAGGACGTGGCACAAATAGTTAACAAAACACATGAAGCCAAGTCCACAAAGAGCTACGGCACGTTCTCCATATTAGCGCAATACATATCTGAAGACTGTTTTACAGATCTGCTGATGCCGCTGAAAGAGGTATTGACTGTGTACATGCCTCTTAAAGTAATTTTGGTGTAGTTTATATATGCATGTAAATGTTACATATTTACAAAGAAAACCTATTTGTAGCAATAAGTATTTTGCAGGTTTGTAGCCCTTTACCATTTCTTTGTTTCAGTAGATTAAATATAGTTTGTATTTTATGATAAAGACGGTACTTATTCAACATAGTATTTCATAACTCTCATAATGCTGTATTGTATACCTTTTCATTAGTATATTTAGTAATGGTGAAAGGATTGAAAGAATTTGGTGCATTGTCTGTGTGCTGATGAGTCGGTCTTGTGTGTGGTCGTGGGTTCATTTGCTTATACATGGAAAAATCCTATTATTGAGATCTTTTTTTTTTAAAGTGATAGGGGAAGCTTTTTATATTTCGTGCCTATCAAAAAATAGGTATATAAAAATCGTAAACAAATAAATAGTGACCTTTATTTTCTAATTGATGTAAAAGAAAATATTTTGTTTGAAATGCTGCCACACAGCATATGAATAGTAATATACTTACTGAGTTAGGTGGCATAGTGTAAACCATTGACATTGGATTCAGGAGGGCTTAGGTTTAATTCACAGTCTCGTGATTTTGATATCTGTGTTTTTCATGGTTTTCAGGGTTATTTTTTTGCAGAGATGTTTTCTTTCGTATTTAAAGGTCGTTTTTTCCCCCCGTAATGTTGATGTGTAATCGTAATCTAGCTGGTGTAAAATCAACCTGATTTTGAAACGAAATATTAATTTAACTCAATATGCAGCATCTTCCGAATAAAATGATATGCCTTCCCCTTGTCATCGAAAATAGTTTGAACATCAAGCAACTTATATTACCAAATGTTAAGTTCATTTTCAGTAGCTTATTGCAGGAGATCAGTGGATTTACATTAATTTATTTCATTATACACACACGTCTTCTGAATGAACTGATATCCTGGAAGGGCATATTTGACACATTTTGTCATCAAATAATGCATAAGCATCAAGCCCAAGCACAGCGTAACTCACAACAGGCGTAAGTGTACGGAAAAAAACATATGACGTATTTTTTGATTGATTATTAGGGACATGCAAAATTCACGTTATTTTTTAGCTGCATGCTCAACTCCGAGATGCTGTAAGCTCGTTTGACTTCTGCCACCGGCTGACAACTTGTGAGGCACTTCTCAAGGTCGTACTTAGCCAATAGTAAAGGCTCGTCGGTTGAGCGACCAATCTCCAGTATAGCTGTCTCACACGTCAATGATGCCTTACAGTTGCCAGTAGCCAATGAAATACATAATGAATTGAGCTCAAGTATGTATAGAACAGTGAAGTCTGGCATGATATTAAATAATAACGTGAATTTTGCATGTCTCTATCGATTAATTATCAAAGACACCAAAGAAATGAATTTTAATCACCTTATGTATTCTTCTCTGTCTCAAAATCGCACTTTTAAAAAGTGAAATTTTATTAATCACATCAACTACATATTTGCCACGCAACACGAGCATGGCGTCATCATGTGGTGTATATTAGTAAATTGATCAAGATGTGTGGCTTGGATTGCATAAGCTTTGGCTATCCTCAATAATATTCAGAGTTTGTTTCCTCCCCTTACACAGCCAGCGAGGAGGGGGCTAGTTGCCTAGGAACTGTGCCCATGTACGACCATAAACAAATAAAATATCCACTTTATAAAAAGAAAGATGCAGTCAGTTCTTGGTACAAACAACATAATACAAAGAGAGCCACTATCAATACAATAAAACGCGGCACAAAAATAATAAAGAAACTTACCAAAGGACTCTAAAACAAGAACAACAAATAGAGATGGATGCGACATTAAACAATAAATAATGCTGGGTGATCGTACATGGCACAAGAGAAAGAAGTAAATATATTATACAAGACATTCTTACATCATCAATTAAAAATATATAAGCCCAGAAGGAAACTAATTTATTAATAAATAAAAAAAAACACTGTATTGTGGTTGTGTGTTACTCTTTTCTTTTAAATTTATTAATTACTTATGTTTTTCGAAAATAGAAGCAAGTAAATACTTCCATAACAATAGGAAGGAAATGTCGGAAAGACAACAAAATAATTAAATAATTGCAATAATTGATATGATACAAATATTCTTCAAAATTGTTGAGAAACTGGATGTAAATCAAATAATATTCAGAAATAAAATTTTTTGAGTTAACCATGAAACCTCAAAATATTTTAAAATAAAATTGTCAAAAACTCCTGGGATGGATCCCAGATATCTAAAAATTAGTATTCATTCAAAGAATGTGATCCCTTCAAGTTACATTACAAAGTTACGTTTTTAAGTTTCATTTAATCCTCGTGAATCAAACACACCACCATTAGAGTCATGATTTCCGAATTCACAGTAAAAGTTCCTTTTACTAAAAAATGAATACTGATGTTTGGTAAAGAAGAATCAAAACGTCCGTTGTGACTTAGCTGATTACAGGCATCGTTTTGAGTCCACAGGAATGGTCAATACGGATTTATAAACCAATCTCGACTAGTTGCCCCCCCCCCCCCTACCGCAGCAAAGAAGGGGCAGGCAATGCACATAGAAACGACTTATGCCAGGAAATGGCGAGCTTCAGTGCATTGCATGCAGAAGAGGTTAGGCTGACACGTGCAGCAAAAGATTTAGTGCAACACACGTGCAGAAACGTTTGGCAGACACGTGCACCCTCACTAAAACAAATAATCTACCAATGAAATTAATTAGTGAGTGAAAGATGACTGGTGCACGAGAAGTAACGAATTATGAAATTGAAACGGTACTCACCAGAGAGGGGAAACAGAAAATATCAAAATGAACAACTACATCTTGAACAGAAAAATAAATAAAATAATGTAACGCAATCAACAAAATTGCATCCAATAGCGAATACATACTACGTGATGGCTTGCGAGAACAAAACATTAAGGGCATTTAAGGCGCCCGTCTACCTGGAACTTTTTTCCACGTTTAGGCAGAGAAGCGCGGGAGCGATAAGGGCGACACTGCCACGCGCATCAAGTACGCCATCGCCGCTAAGCGCAAGGCTCTGAACTGGCGTGCAGTGTTCTCGTCGTGCTGCGTGTACCTATGGGACTTTCAGCGGTGACCATATTATTTTATTAGTGGGAAGTCTTTAGGAAGGTTCAGTGCAGGCGCCTATAGTAGTTTTGTATGTATCTGATGCGTGCATTTTGAGCTACAGCGCCTTGGAAAGGCCGTTTTTAGCGGTTTTGGAGTACTCTGAATTGATGTTTCTAACGTACGTGATATTTTGAAAGTACTTAACAGCTCTTGTCTGAAGTGTGTGTTCTTTTCGTAGATCAGCACGTTGGATGCACGCTTAATAGTTTAGTTGAAAAACGTGTATTTCGAACACTCTGCAACGCAGTTCAAGCGCCAGGTAGACGGGCACCTTAAGTGCCAAACAACACCATCACGGCCACCACACAACACTTCCACGTCATGATGGCAGCACACCAAGGACAAAAGTGTTCGAAAAATGCTATGTGAAAGACGCAGAAGTACCTAACAAAAGACAATCGGAAGGTTACACAGTCGCCGATAGATGTGGGTTGTCCACGAGAGGCGAATCGCACTCAAGCGCACAGAGGTGGGGGCAAATATCAAGTGAACAGAAACCCATTTTTTATTTGAAATCACGCTCCAAGCGGCAGGGATACGCCGAAAAAATTTGCAGGAACTGCAGCAGCAGAAAAACGAGTGGAAGGGGTAGCTTCAGACAGCGAGACTGAAAGAATTCGCAACGCAGCATTGCACATCCGGTTCGTAGAGAAACAATCTCTCATGAAACACGGGTTTGCAGGTGAGACGGGATTTAAAGTGTAGCTTCAAACTACAGATCAAAAATGAATTGAAATCAAAGTTACGAGAAAGATGCGTAAATGATAAAATATTGATAAACATTAATTAAATAAACTGAAATACATAAATAACACATTACATATGCTTCGATAAATAAATATATAAATAAAATATTTACCATGAAGCTATATTATAACGTCGGACAAATAGACATTAAATAAATTTTAGATGCTAAAACAGATAATAAAAATATAATTAATTGCATTAATAAAATACCAAAGGTAATAAGACAATTAAAGATTACTCGCAATCAATTTTACTGAATTAAAATACTAAAATTTATGTTTCAAAACTGTTCAAAAATAGTTCACTAGCAGTGACACAACAGTTAAAATAGTCATGACGTATTTTAAAACGGCACACAATCAGCGTGACATCCTTGCGCCATCCCTCGGTGTGTCAACTGGTTTGGAAGGGGAGGGGTAGACATTTTCACTCCTCTCGCCGCTGGCTGTCTCGTCCGCCGTGAACACACCGGCCGGTCATTGACCTCTCTGCATTGTGTGCACGCGACATTCAAAATTCAATAACATATTATTTTCTTTTTCAGAGCGTTTTAAAGTTTGAGGACGGCTCACATTCTATGTCGGATTACAATCAATTATATAGTGTATTTTGTGAGGTTATATTCTTTGTTTTAAAAAGTAGAGGTGAAATTATTTTTAATGTATTATTTACATTAAAAAAAGAAGTAAGACATTCCCATTTTTATTGTTTTTATTAGTTAAACTTTATTCACAGATATTGTACAGCTCTCATTGTACTCAACATGAAGTTTAATAAGGTTAGAAGTTGTATTTTATTGATCTACATGTCAAACCTTCATCTACTGAAATTCTGGATGTATGGAAATTTTTTGACAGTCCCTCGAAAAATGGTAGATCTAAATTCCACTGTAAATACTATTTATATATTTGATTTCCTGTGTTATGCATGGGTTATGTATATTACATTTTTCTGTGTGAAAATGACATACAGTATTTAAACAGCATTTTTTTTTTTCCAGGTACTGTCTTCATCTTTTTCGCACAAAGAGGTATCCAAAGTTTCAGAATGCTTGCGTCACATAGTCGCTGGCTTGACTGAGAACACTTTCGTTTCTGTAGAATCAGTTGTGATATTCATGTACGGAGTCACTTCGGAAACTGTTCCGGCGTTGGCCATGGAGACCAAGCAAGCGGAGCCTGCGCCGAAGGGAAAGCTCTTAGAGGAGCGTCCAGACAGTTACATCATCCCGTTGGCCCCGAGGAACAGGTACGGGGTCCTGAACACCACTGCCAAGAATTCTGCGCGAACAAACGCACACGTCCTGGTGGAGTTTGGGCTGCAGTTGTTCTACGATTTGCTGAAGAAAGAGAAGCTGCGCTCCGGGGACTTCAAGGCACACATTGATCCAGTTGTTCCCATTCTGTGCAGGTGTTTAGAAGGCAAGCATGTAAAGGTAGGTCACCCAGCCTGTGTGTCTGGGCGGACGTATTCCACAGTCGTTGTCATTTGTACTTTTTTTGTCAGATGTTTCATTGAAATATTTGATTTGGTTAGATATGCGAAAGGACATTTTTTTGTCCATAATTTTTTCTGTTAGATTATTTATTGTAATGTTTGATTTGTGTAAACATGAGAAATCTTTAACTGAATGGCATGGAGGTTGATTGGGAGTTTTAATATGCATTTTCTCAGAGGTGAGGTGATAATATGATACCAGATTGCTTAGTCTGTGATAGCTCGGACATGTTGGAAGGGGTGGGGAGGGGGGGAGGGGGCAGGTTTTAGTCCTGATGAGCTGCTGCCGTTTTGGCAACAGGGTCCCCTTTGTTTCTACGTAAAGCCACATGTGCGGTATAATAGAATCTCAATATGAAGTACACAAAGAACTTCCAGTTTTATACCAAATTGTGAAAAGTTCTGTATACAGAACATGCATTTAATAGTATCACAGTGGATGGGGAATTGAAAGCTGTACTTTATAATGAAAAGTACTTTTGAAGTAATTTGTAATGCAAATTTACTGTATTTATGGCATGTGTGATGTGGTTTGTAACTTCCGCCTCCTCATCCTCCTCCTTCTTGCTTTCATCATCCCTGGGAGGAGGGAGGTGGAATGACGGTTCTAGGTGGTTGTGGTGCTCGTTAGGCGACTGCGTTCACTGGGATGTAGGCAGACTGGGATTGGGAGTGAGAATGGGTGGCTACCTCCTAGCGTTCCAGTGGCTTGCTTGGCACCCGGGGTTTCCTGGGCACCTGTGTACAGCTCCCCTTATCTTTGACAGCGTCCTGGGTACAGTGGGTGGTAGTGTCAAGGAAGCAGAGACGCGCAGGACCTCCCTCCAGGGAAGCGGGTTGGACAGTGCCGGACGACTCTGTGCTGCAAACAGTGAATCCTTATTGGTACAGGTGATAACATTTTGTCACGCAGTAGTGTTTAAAATAGGTGCAAAGTATACCATAACATCATCAAGATATAAGAGTATAGGAAAAGGGGAACAACACTGACCAAGAAAGGAATCCAAAGGATGTGAATGACGTGTATTCAAAAGTGGGTTCCAAGCACAGCGGTATGGAAAACAGGAACGTTCATGTGACAGGTGGCAGTAGGGTGTATGATCACCCCTGACTACAGTTCAAGTTGTACACCGCCTCTGTTCATATTCAGTATGATGTTTTTTGACGAGCCGTTGAGGAATCGTAGCCTATTCCTCTTGTAGCTGTGGAGTGGTTGCTGGCAGCTGGCGACATGCTGCCAGGCATCCCACTACAATGTCCAATCGGATTTAAACATGCACATTGTTTCGAAGTCGAGCAGCTACTAGTAAACATTTCATTTCAGTTATATATAATAGAAATAACTATAATTTCCTCTCATAACACAATAGACTGTTCTCACACAAATAATGCATACATCTTCAAGTGCAGTATATATAATTTTTACAATATTATTTACTGTTTATCGAACTCAAAAAGTATGCTCGAAAATGTAACCATTAATAAACAATTCAATATATATGTGCGAAATATGAAAATATGTGAGAGAATTAGTGATGGCCCGATAGCCGATATCTGGTATCGGATATCGGTATTATCGGTACATTTACCATTATCGGAAATCTGCACTAAAATATCGGCACATCGGTAATGGCCATTCTAACCTCAAGTATTTTCTCTCCTCTGCTGCACACTTAATTTTCTCAACTCTTAACATCAGGCTGCAGCAATACGACTAAAAAGAACAAAATAATTAAAAATGTCAATATGCAATAATTAAAAAAAAAAATTTAAAATTAAAAAAAAAATTTAAAAATTCTTTACTATTAAAACAAATTAGAATGTACATACATGCCCATCATTATTTTTCACTTCACGATTACATTTTTATTTTTGGTAAAGCAGTCTTATGTTTGACGTACGTTTCTCAAAGTAAACAAAATGATCGTGGCTTGTTAGCTTAGTTTTCATTCCTGTCCTTTTACATATTTTTTGTAGACTAGCGACCTACTTGCAACCTTAACTTAGTTTTGTAATATTTTGTAGTGAGCTATAATGTTGTATAATGCTGCTTTGATGTACCGGGCATAAAGTAAATCTCACTTAACAGTGAGTCTATTTAGCTTATTGCAAACAAAACTTTTCTAGGCAGCAGTTTTCTCTCAAACATTTTAGTGACAAATGTCTGCTTACAGTATGATAAATCAAAATATCGGTTTACAGTTATCGGATCGGTAAAAATCCTAAATATTGGAACGTTCATCGGTATCGGGTTTTTTCAGTATCGGGCCATCATTATGAGAGATACACTGTGACTAAACTATGATAAAATGCATGCATTATCGCTGCAGGGAAAAATAGAGGTAAATTTTGGTCATTAGAAAATAACTCAAAAGTTGTTTGCAATAAAAATAAATGCTTCATCTGGAAAGGAAGCTATTTCCTTGGTGTTGAAGTTTTATTTGTTGCAATCATCCAGTTTTATTTTCAGTGATTATCATTGTTAATGGCATGCATGAAGCAGTGTAGTTTAATAGGCTTATTTTTGTGGTTGAATTGGTAGCACATTCTGCAAATGCTGCAGTTCAGCGCTTATGGTTGCAGTGCCATTACAAAGACTTTTTGTGTTGGTAGAGCAAAACCGTGGTAACATAACCTCTTCATGCCTACGTCATTGGCTGCAAACAGTAAGAAAGAATAAATTTATCCTTTTTCCGTAAATTCTACAATAAAAATGTGTGTCTGTAATGATTTTTATTTAAAAAATTCTGGTTCTTATTATGTTTATAAACGAGTTAATAACATACGAGTGTAAACAACCTCATTCAGATTTAATGATTGTCGATTTGCCGCCACATCAGTGGCAGAAATCCATAAAAACAACCAGTTATGATCAGTAAGGGACTAATTTTAATATCCATGGAATAAATGTTCAAGTGAATGACTCCAAGTGAGCAGATATATAATGTCTAGCAAACAATCACTTGAGACAGGAATGTAAATTATTCACAATTTTTGCAGAATGTGGATAATATGTAAATTACTGTCCACAACTATTTGAATTTGTCAAATATTCGCACACCCCTACATATGACCAAGCTATTGGTGCATGATACTGCAGTTTTAGTACCGTGAAACTCTCAAAGTATTTTTCATTCAGCTCGTAAAATACTTGTTGCCAATTCCTCGTTTCTCTTGCAGTTGTCCATGCTCTCTCTCCAGTGCTTCCGCTGGGTGCTGAAGATGGACCTGCCTTCAATGAGGACGAGCGTCGGCAAAGTGGCAGACAGCTTGTTCACCATATTGCATAAATATGCTGTCGCAGGACTCAGCAAAGGAGACAATTTCACCCTTGTTGTCTCTGCATTTAAGGTTACCATATGAAAATATCGTATTTTTTTAAAATATAATGCTAATAGTTTTGCAATAGTATTTAACTATCAACCATTCCTTTTAGTATGGCTGATTTTGTGTAAACATAACTTCATGCTCTGGTCATGATGTTTTTTATTTCTTGATTCTATTTGCAGCCCTTCATAAAATTATGTTTCACGTCTTGCTTCATGGGATTTAAATAGTAGCGGCAGAGGGTCCTAAAATTGGCTTAATACAGTACATATTACTTAATTTTATAAAGTAGTCAGGTTTAAATCCAGGCCAAATTTTTATTTATGATTAGCGTTGCTTGCAAATTAGGGATGTGACATTTCCACTTTTTTTTTTCTTCTTCTTCTTCTTCTTCTTCTTAAAAATTGGTTCTCAGTTCTTGGTTTTTCTATTGTGTTTTTAAGTTTGACATTGATTTTGATTCACCCCAAGAAATCATTTTTTTCACAAAATTGAAACTTTACTTGGAATTTGTTGTGAAATAGTGTTTGAGAGTGTCGTGTGCTATTTCTCTGACAATAAATTTTACATATAAATTATTACTGTACGTATACAAATTTGGCAGGAACAGTGACTGGAACCGACCCATCCCTATTGCAGATGTTATCACGGTATGAAAATGTTTTTTTTAAGCCTCTTTTCCAGCGTGCTGATTTTCTCTAACTTTATTTCACGGCTTTGTAACAACTCTTTAATTTTGTATTTGCAATTTT
This sequence comes from Clitarchus hookeri, assembly GCA_002778355.1. NCBI lineage: Eukaryota > Metazoa > Arthropoda > Insecta > Phasmatodea > Phasmatidae > Clitarchus > Clitarchus hookeri. Next base: position 58,295 of record NQII01001448.1, on the reverse strand, counting down.
GAGGCTTGCCAAACACTTTAGGATTAAGATAAGATGGCCAGCTCCATGTAATATCAGCCTCGTTCCCTCCTACCCCATTCATATTGATCATAATCCCTTCATACTGACATTGATTCCATCAATGTCGACCCTAATTTCACAACAGTCGACCTTGATTTCATCCATATTGACCTTGAGTCAGTTCCTTCCGAGTTCATTCGTCCTTATCAAGTCTGTTTCTTCCTACCCTGATTCTGTTTCTTCTGTCCATGATTCCATTTCTTCTGACCGTCATTGCATCCTTGCTGATCTGTGCACCGTGCAGTTGATCTTGTTTTCTGATCATCCTTTTTGATCTTGATGCCATTAGTGTCCAGCCAGACGCCATTCATGTTAACCCTGTCCGCGTTGGGAACAGCGTGCAGATTATCATTTCATGTTGTAATGTGCATTAACTATGGAATTCATTGGTGGAATTTGTAAATTAAATCTGCATTTGGTTACATGAGTGGAAAGATCTTAACATTGGTAAATGTGCTCACTGAGGTTTATGACATGCAGTTTTATTCATCAGTTAGGTTGGTGGGGATTCAAAAACTTTTCAGTATTTTCTGTGTAGGATTTAGTCCCTGCACATGAATTGCATTCAAAATTGTTCTGTACCCAATTCTTGGTTTTCATTTCTTAATCTCGAGCAGACATCTATAATTGGAGCTTTGAAGTGGTAGACATGGAGCATTTTTTTTTTAAGCTGTTCAATTATGGCTAGCAGGTTTTCTCATGCTATTCCCATTTACTCTGACCTTGCATTCCATCATTACACTACGTATGCTGTACCTCTCTTTCTTGTACAGCAGCTATGGTCAGCTCTGCCAATTTGGGGATTTAGGGTTTAGGAATATAGGGTGGATGGATTCGAACGTCACCTAAAAGCACTGCATGCACCGAATTTGGAAATCACAAGCTGGTCAGTATTTGAACATTATTTTACTTTTCAATCTGAAAATTATGTGCTTCTTTATCTACGTTTTGCTTAAGTACTCGCCATGGTTAGGTTTATTAAATTCAGATTATACCAGTTATTACTTCAAAATGTAGACAAATACTTACATTGTAATTAAATAATTCTGTTAATGGATAATTTACTCACAAATATTTTTTACTTAGCCCCATTGCTATTTTAATACAAAATACAAACTTCATTAAAAAAAAAAAATAATTATTTACAATGTAACATGACAATCCCATAGAATTACTAAACATGTGATAACAGTACAAGAATTCAAACAATAGTCATCTCTTAAACTTAATAAAATATTTCCATAAATTAATTTGAAAAAGAAGTAGTGGCAAAAAATATATCAATCAAAGATGGCATTCAGTTTCCTGTGGTAAGCATCTTACAAGCCTCTGAACATTTTTTTTTCCTGGGTTCACTACCCTGCAAAGCGGCTGTGTTGGCAGGCGGTGACTGTGCTGGTACGGGATGCCAAGTACCACTCCATCAGCGCAGATCAGCTGAAGACTCTACTGCTCTATGCTGAGCAAGACATACACGACTACAGCCGCCAGGCCACCGCGTTCTCGCTTCTCAAGGCTATCCTGGCCCGCAAGCTGGTTGCCCCGGAGATGCACGACGTCATGAAGAAGGTGGGGACCCTGAGCATCACCTCGGAGCTCGCCCACATCCGGCTGCAGGCCCGCCAGGTAACACTAGCTACGCTGTCCTGCTGGTCGTATTCCGTGTTGGGTCGGGCCGGTGAGAAGCTTGATTCAGAACTTGATTACAGGATTCTGTTTAGTTTGTCATTCCTGTACTCTGTATCAAGATGTAATAAAAAAAAATATTTTTTTTTTCAGACCGATTTTTGTGGTACCAGATTTTTACGATGGTTGAAAAACAACTGAATCTTGTCAAACGTGGAATGTTGTTTTAATGCAGTTCCTAGATGGGCTTCTTTTGTGTATGTAAAAAAGTTTGTGAATAAGGAGTTGTTTTATCTGAATCTCTGTGTACCATTTGGTGGCCGAGCCGGACAGAACCCTTAATTGTCATTTAATATATAAATGAGCTGGCTCTAAATATAAGATGGATGTCATTTTGAAATTTTGTGAATAGCGCTGTCATGTAATATGCAAAATTGATGTTGCTGTGGTTTATTAAAATATTCCCATATTTGTACATATTATTAATTCTTTTTAATTACAATATGTAACAAAATATTTTTAAAAAAAATTTACACATCAAGGTAATTATATTCTAGTAACCCAGTTAAAATTTCACAATGGTATATACTTATTGGCAAAATACAGAAATGGAAATACCTTCTTTGCCAAACTATGTCATATAAATCACCAGACAATCACCAAATTGTTGTACTTTCAGGATTAATATCACCAAATACAATAATGTGGCGGAAATAACCCATTAAAATTAAAATATAATGAAGCGTTCTTTGGTAACTAACATTTCAAATTCAACCAGAAAATTCAGCCTTTGAATGATTCAACTTTTTTTTTATCAAGAATCCCTTTAAGGTTCTTAATTCAGTGTACAAGATGTACGTACAACATTATAATTATATTGCCTGCATATTATGCAAAATTGAAAAAAAAACAATGTATTGCAGGTTGAGTCAAGGGTGCAGTGCGTGTCAACAAAATCTAGTGCCTTCCTTAAGGTTGGTTCAGTGCTGGCCCCATTTTACTTGCTTGCAGCAAAATGAAATCAGTCAGAGTTACAAACTGCTGCGTGCACACGTATCCAACTTTTAAACTCAAGAAACACTAATTAAAAAACCCACACATGTTAACTAAGCCACCACGCTGTGAAGCTGCTTACCAAAACTTTAATTTCGATTGGCGGCCGAAACAAAATTACGAAGTTCACCAACAACATGACAGCTTCCTAATTACCGAGCAATCAACTACGTCCACTTAAAATACTGCTAGTTCGTACTAGCATCCGTAACGTGGCACTCCGCGACTCACCTCTACGTCTGCGGCGTCCCTAAACCATAACCAACTGGAGTAGTGACTGGCAAGGGACGATAAGGTAGTGCAAAATGAGTCAGCACGCAATTAAAAATGAACCCCTCTAGCAAAGACAGTTAATCATGGATGTTTGGGAAGTGGGGGGGGGGGGGACAAACCGTAGAGGTAGTGGAAACAGCTGGGCGTGCCAGTGACCCCAAAGAGCCTGGCCTGCTGAAGAGTGCGCAGGGGTGCACTTTAACGTCTAATGCTGCGCCATGATGACACAAAACAAGAGAGATTACATTAAAGAAACACCTTCTGAGCTAGTGCAAAAAAATGCTTTCGTCTTCTCTTGTGGGTTAACTGATTCTTCTCCCAGCTGTAGTTGCATCTCATTTACCTTTTGATGATCTGTCCGTTACACTTTGAATTGTAGGTCTCCAGAAATTAGGTAGTAATTCAACGTGAATATAAATGTTTTAAAATGATTACATTTTTATGTGGAAGGCATACAAATTTTAGTAAATTCTGAAATGTCAACTTACTTGAGACCTTGACTTGGTAGAATCATTGTCGTCAAGTTCTTGTAACATCAGTATCAGCATAATACATTGATGTAATACTACTGTGTATACTGTCTAAAGAATGATATTAATATAATGGATGTAAAATGCTTGTTTGACAGACCAAAATATTTTGATTAGTTCACTTGTCAACATGCTTGAAACTCTGCACGTTTTCTGGTGTACAAACCCACTGTAGACAGCAAAATTATGATTTCACTTTAACATATATTTCTCTTTAGTATATGATTTCTATTTCCCATTCAAAGACTATGTGAACTATGTAAAAATATTTCACTTTAACATCGTAAATTTACATTAACTTTCAGTATAACAAAGATGATTTTACCCGGTGTCTTCCAAAATGGGATTAGATAAGACGTCCGTGCACAGTTTTTATAAAAAAAAGTATTAATTTTTTTAACAGTTTCCAACCTAAATCTGGTTTGGTTTGCTAATATGGCGCATAAAAAAATGTGAAGTCCCGTTAGTTTTTTGTTTATTTATACGCTGCAAACTATCAATTCTTACTGTTGACTCACAGTGTAATCCATCCACTTGTTTCAACGCAGATTAATGGTGTTGATATACAGCACCATCTTCAGTTATTTTGTATATCAGAGTGTAAACGTATAAATGGGTGTTTTGGTACTGCATCACACAACGTACAGAATACCTCCTTATGAGAATGACTTTGTAAAATTGCTACCCTCGTAAAAATCAAAACTGACCAATTTTAACCCCAAATAAAACTAGAAATTTTGTGTCAAAGTGCATTTTTGGTCCTGTGAAGGTCATAGTTAAACATTTCCTGTGTAAAACCAGTATGATTTTTTCATGAAATGTTAATTTAAATCAATGGGAAAATTGCTAATGAATAAACTGATAGCCCAGAAACGTAAACTTCTTCTCCTCTTGTCACCAAAAATGTGCAAAGTGCAAAGTCCGTTTTCAGGTGCTTTTTGCAAGAAAAGTAAAGAGGATTTATTATTGAAATATTAATTTATTTCAATAATATTTCAGAGTAAATTTCCTGCAGTGTTATTTGTTAGGGGTAGGTAGTGTAATTTTTTTCAAAGAAAACTTTACCATCAAGTAAGCGGTATGTATTAGCAAACCATGCACGATTTTATGTTTGCAGGATGTAATTTGTTAATTTTCAAATTTGAGAAAGTACCATTTTATTCTTAATTATTGAACATATTTATTTGTATATACATATTAATTTTCTTTACTGAAGTGACTAATTGTGCCCATATTTCAAGGAGCACGTGTAAAGGTTTACGACTTTCAGTACAAAGTACTGTCATTACTAAGTGTAAAAGTTAAGGCTATATTGATGTAATTACATTTTAAAAAGTAGACAATGCACAAGTACTCACAGGGTGAGACTCAAGATTGACGTACACAAGCAGAAGTCGGATGAACACATTTTCTTTGCGGATGCGCGGTCATGCTACGTTTCACTGGCTAGGCCAGCTTCATCAGGCGGTGAGATGTGGCCGTCGCTCGCCGCGCACTGAAGTGCGACCGCGCATCTGCATATAAAATATGTTCTTCTGACTTTTGTTTGTGTGTGTGTATGTCCACAAATACTGTCCTGTGAGTACTCGTACATTCCGTCTACTTTTTATAATGTAATTAGCATCCTGGCTGTCTAATCCCGCCATATGAATGTATTGATGTACACAAGTTACGTTATAATTAAATTTTATTGTAGTCGTTCATGGTCTGTTATTGAATTATTTGCATTTGTTGATAGGTGTTCCATCAGTTTCTAATGGACTATCCCATTGGTAAGAAACTGGACCTCCATCTTTCATTCTACATCTCGCAGTTGAATTATGAGCTGCAGCCGGGACGAGAATCTGCTTTGGAGATGATGCAGACCATTATCAATTCTTTTCCACTGGTATGTGGAATTCCTCAGACATCTGGGAGTACTAGTTTTAAAATTCAAATAGAATTTTGAATCAAATTTTTAAATTATTCACGAATTTCAAATTTTTTTAAACTTAATTTTAATACGTTTACTTGTTAAAATCAAATAATGATAGACAGGTATTAGAAAATTGCACTTACCTCTGTAATGGACTTGTTGATATTTTTGTGATGTTTATTGTGACTGTTGGGGTACCGTGTATTAATTTGGTGGTGTTTACGATCAGTTTTTTGGCATTGGCATCATTGTAGTAAACATATTTCTCAGTAGTTATGAACATTGTGACCAAACTGGTTTTCTGGTATTTGACTGTGCAGGAAACCAAATGCAAAATCAGAGTTTTCATAAATTTTAAATACCACAAACTTGTGCGAAAATTCACTTCCAGGTCTTTCTCAAGCGTGGCTTCTGAAAAACTTTGTAATGAAATTACTGAACATGTTTTCAGTGATACTTACATTCAAATTAACATGACATAAAAATAATTTGGAATTTATACAAGTTCTTGTTGCACAATATGGCATGTTGGGATAGTGTATTGCACTTTATTTATTTGTAGTTGGCTAAAATGTTGCATGTAAAGGTGGTGGTATCTTTTTACAGCATAAATTTCACATTTTTCGATCATAATTTTTATGTTGATAAGAGTTTTTTTAAATATTTTTATTTGTGGTAATTTAATATATGGTGAACCATTTAATGGAATGTATGTGTTAACACAATTTAAGATTATTTATTGGCTTCTAGTATAACATTTATTTTTATAGCATTTATTGCATTATTGTGATTTAAAATGGTATTAATTTTTTTAATGATTACTCTTTTAGTTGATTGTGACAATTCATTTAGAGTTGTATAATATTTTAGGCTTTAAGTTACGAATTTCAGTATTGTTGATTCAAAAACAGTTTCCTCTTTGTAATTTTTTTTCTGGACACACCTTGCGTGTATGCGTGTGCATTAGTCCCCCTTTTCAATTTTTGAATGCGTAAACCGAATTTCACCAAACCCAGTACACATAAAGTGCGTAGTAAGGACACCTGACTTTTATAGTTTTTGTGACCACACCAGGCACTTACTTTCAGAATAGCGGCCATTATAAAATTTAGGGTGATGTCATATTTTGTGGACCATTCCACTGATTTAAAGCAAATTTTGTATATTGATAGCACATCGTGTGAACATTGAATTTAGAGATGCTTGTTGGTCCGCCATTTTGAAGGATAGCACCACATGAAAAAATTAAGCTATTACGTTATATCTCGAAAAATACTTAACCCATTCTCGCCAAATTTGGCATGTAAGTAATACTATGGTATACTGTGTACCATATAAGAAGGCCACATTCTTGACAGTTGACAATCGCCGCACCTTTTCATTTATGTATCCATTCGCCATCAACTGGCGTGTCAAGCATAGGCATTATGTGGTGAGTCAGCGCGTCCAGGAGGTGCTGCTACGTGTGGCAATTGGTGAACTGCTTGGGTGGCGCTGGCATTCGTAAACTGAGCTTGGTGGACGTGTGTAGGGTCGTTCGTAAACGCGGTACACGAAATATATGTTACTTAAAAAATTATACAGAGCTTGTGGGAAAATAAAACCATTTGTATATGCGCGTAAATACGTTATTTTAAACAACAAAACTATTATATGTTTCTGGGTGTAGTTCGGGATATGGATAACATATAGCATGGAAGGGCGTGTTGTAACAGATGGTGCGCCTGCAACTCACAAGATGGCAGCACATGGTTGGAGAGTCTGGAAATGTGAAAAAGGTTTAGATTTTTTCGTTACATTTGGATACGGATCGTTTTATTGTGCATCTCATTTTGAACACTTATACATTACTATTTTATCACGAAGTTTCATTTCTAAAACTAAAAACTGCTGTTTTATGACCACGTAAAATAAAATGTATTAATTAAGCTACGAACTCTTTCTTATCTGCGCATTTTCTGCTTGTCTGATGTGCGTTGGCACTGCTCTCAGAATAGCCANAGCTACGAACTGTTTCTTATCTGCGCATTTTCTGCTTGTCTGATGTGCGTTGGCACTGCTCTCAGAATAGCCAATGTAATATTAATTTCTGTTCGTTCATGTATCAGCTGATACAGGATTTTGTAGATGGCACGTTGTTAGTTTTATTATGAATTCCTTATTTTCTATGTTTAGTTAACAAAACAAAAATCCTGGATTTTGGTGCATGTTCAGGTGTTTAATGAATGTTCATTTAGTCCACCTGCAAAGAAAATTTTTGTCTGGAAACCATTATGTTTGTTTTTGTTACTTTATAACTAAAATAACCACATAAAATGGAAATTTAAATGTAAGCATGAACCCCTGCGGTAAATGCTCCATATCATACTTTTTTTTTTGGTTTGGTTTTGCAACTAATTTGACGCAATGAATAACTTGCTAAAATGTTATGAAATTGTTTAGACTTTCGTTAAGACTGAGCTCTTACGAAATTATTTCTAATTTTCATTTCACGAAAGTCCATAACATATTTCCCATTTTCGTTTCGTAAGACGAAAAGTCACATTAGCACAACCTTAGTAAACAGAGTCACTTGCATNTGAATTCCTTATTTTCTATGTTTAGTTAACAAAACAAAAATCCTGGATTTTGGTGCATGTTCAGGTGTTTAATGAATGTTCATTTAGTCCACCTGCAAAGAAAATTTTTGTCTGGAAACCATTATGTTTGTTTTTGTTACTTTATAACTAAAATAACCACATAAATTGGAAATTTAAATGTAAGCATGAACCCCTGCGGTAAATGCTCCATATCATACTTTTTTTTTTGGTTTGGTTTTGCAACTAATTTGACGCAATGAATAACTTGCTAAAATGTTATGAAATTGGTTAGACTTTCGTTATGACTGAGCTCTTACGAAATTATTTCTAATTTTCATTTCACGAAAGTTCGTAACATATTTCCCATTTTCGTTTCGTAAGACGAAAAGTCACATTAGCACAACCTTAGTAAACAGAGTCACTTGCATTTAGTTTAAAGTGACTTTGGATAGGTTTATGGTTTCTCTTTTCAGTTTTATTACGGTTATCTCCTCATCTGGCAGCATTCACATTACTCTGTTGCAAGCACCCTCCTCCATTGTGACCTTTCTGCCACGTACGATCCAAGCCAAACTTGTATCGCTATTTCAGTGGTAATTTTGGGTTTTTGAAATTGATGTTATTCTGTTACAGTCGGTCCTGAATAAGCAAAGCGGACTTTTCTTTGTGACAATTGGTGCTCGGTTGGTGAATGACGATGCTCCAGAGTGTAGGAAGATGGTGGCTCAGTGTATCAAGTCCATGCTTTTACGACTTAGTAAGAATGAGCGTGACAAGCTGTTCGACATTGTTCTTCTTTGGCTGGAGGACAGGAAGGTAACGCTTCCATACGACTGGTGGAAATTGTACATTTGCTTAAGTAAAAAAAAAAGTTATAATTTCATAAGGTGTTTGCAACTTTCAGTAGGGTTATAGCAGATGGGGTGGGTCTTGTTTTAATTGAAGCCAACATGCCTACATGTGGGGCAGATCTTTCATTGACAACCAGTTTTGAAGTGTAAAAGTATGGAATAGGACTACCCTGAGAAAACCGCAAGCCACACATTCATCTCGTCGTGATTACTTGTCCCATACAACATTCAGTCACTAACAGTGGAAATTAATACAGAAATAAGTTAGTCACTGATCCAACTTCCATCGTACAAAAAAAATTTTTTATTGTGAAAAAATTTGTAGAATAATACTGTGTTTATTTCCAGCAACCATTTCAAATTTTGATTAGGTTATCACTTCCTTTGTGGTTTTTAGGTGAGCCACCACCAGCTAGCATCTCAGCTGTGTGGGCTGTTCGTCGAAGCCGAGAAGGAAAGCTTCGAGACTCGACTGTCAGTTGTCGTACCAGCTCTGCTGGACCAGTTCGGAGGTGGTATTGGCAGCAACGAGCCAGGCAGATTTGTCAGAGTAGTTCCTGTGATGGCCAATCCCGAGAAGACCCAGGAGGAGGAACGTACGAGGGACCATCTACTGTTTCAAGCCTTGAAATCTTTCATCAAGATTTGCGAGCACTGCCCTGCCTTTCTCAGGCACCCGGACTGGACGGAGTACATTAACCTATTAGCTGGTATGTTTTTGTGTATACGAAAATGCCAATTTCTTTATTGCTTTTGTATTCTCATTGTGCTGTTTAGAGTGTGTGGTGACAATTTTTATGAGTAAGTAAGTGGTGGCCATTGCTTACCATGTACATGTCCGTCTGCCTCCTTTATTAACACTGGTGGTGTATGGACTCTAGTAATTATGCCGCGATAGTAATTTAATTTGTAATAACACCGCCTCTGGTTGGAGTTTGTTTAGTTGGAGGGCGTCTCACTGTTTCTCCCTCCGAGGGCAGGGAAGTAGATGCCCTCATTATGGGGATAATTAGCGTGGTGCTTTGGTGGCTGCTTCTGCTGCTTCCTTCCGTCGTGGCGTGGATACTCGAATGGGCCTAGGCTCCAGCCTCACAGTCTTCCTGGCCAAGGCTGAAGCCTTCCTGGCCGCAATCCACCGCCCGGCCTGGTGGCGCAATATATGAGTGACAGAAAGAGAAGGGGAGTCAAGCAGGTGTACTGGAGGTGCTGGGGCACGGATATTACTAACTAAAGGGGCGTAATGAGTTGAGTGATTGGGGGGGGGGGATCTGGGTGACCTCCCGGAGCACAGTGATCTCCCACGATATGAGGTAAGGGTGATGAACTCCAGCACTCTGAGTTCCCTTGGGAAAGTACGCAAGAAGCATCGCTATGGGCCACCTCTGCCTTCTTTCTGAAAGTATCAAGGTAGGGTGTGATTATCGCCAGCATGCCAAGTACCCCCTGCGAGGTGGGGGCAGCAACTATGCATTTCTCCCTTGTGGTGATTGGCAAGGTGGGATTATCATCATACCCCAATCCCCAGAACTAAAGTGGATTGCGGTGGTGTAGTGGTTAGACTACTCACCTCTCACCTAGGTGAACCGGGTTTGAATCCCAGCGAGGTCGCTCCTAGATTTTCGCATTTGGGAATTGTGGCAGACATTGACATTGGTTGGCTGGTTTTCTTGAGGATATTGATTTATACTGCGTAAAGGGAAATCAGGATGGTAGCCTGGTGCCAACACCTGGAAGTGGTTCTGGTTACGCGGTCGAAACAGGAAGATAGCGGAGTCGGGTAGTGGAAGATTAGCGTGTTGGAAGAGAAAAGTTGGGTCAAGTCAGATAATGCCTTTATTTATTGGGATCTCCAACAAAGGCAAGTACACTGAACTTGTATTCTTTGTCTATGACCTTGAAGGCTGGTCCTAGGTGCCAGAAATACTACTGCAGGGAAGTGCAATCATCATAACACTGTGCAATGGGGTGAGGATAACCCCCAAGTTACATGATGACTCAATCTCGAGTGTCAGGGGATGTAGAATGCTGGACAGCGACTGGCACATATGTATGGTCGCTGCAAGGTTGCTGAGGTTGGAGGTGAAGGCTATCGGTGACCAGAAGATGATTGGGCAGAGTGATGTTCTGACTGATAGCTGAGCTAAACAGCCTTGAACTATGGTTCTAGGGTAGTATTTATACTCTGGGACCTATGGTGAGCGAGAGGGGTGCAGGGAGAATCAATAAATGAGCAGAGGACACAATGAATGGAGCAACTTCTTCCAGGCTGCGAGTGTGAGAGAGGCTGGGCATCCTTACCAACCCCAGGTTGCGCATCAATGTAGACTAAATATAAGGTAGACTGATTTTCGTCTTCTGCGCATCCTTAACATTGACTTGTCCATCGTCAATGCAACTGTCATAGTCACATAGTCAGCAGTGACAAACGTGTTTGTTTACATTTGAATTTTCAGCAGACCCACTCGTATATAAGAAAAAAAAAAAAAAAGAATTTTACTAACTTTAATATACTCAGGTTGTATTGAAATTAAGTTAGAAAAAAATTACCAACATCTGAAAGGACTTACTTACATAAACAGTGTCCCAACCTCAAATGCTACCCACATTGATTTTGATAGTGCTACTGGCAGAAAAGTAGTCCGGTGTTGGGATATGGAAAGTGGCTATTGCACAGTTTTCTTGAGCGATGTTGCTTGTTTTCTCTCTACGGGTAAAATCAGCTGGTTGAGAAAGCGGCGTGTGGTTTGCCGACAGATAGTGCCCAGTCGTTCCTGGCCTACTCGCACGAGTGGGTGCGGCTGGCGGCCGCCCAGCTGCTGGGGCACGTGTTCAGCTCCCTGGACGCTGAAGCAGTTGCAGCGGCAGTGACACAGCCCAGCCGGGAGATGGACGGGTATTTGATGCGGCAGACGAGCAGCAAAGTGAGGAGTCTGGTGTTGGACTTGCGTTCCGTGCTACAGCAGGACAGCATGGCTCCAGAGTTGGTGGACCAGGTATATTTAAGATGTATCGCTTAACCTTACGTTCCATTACAACTGACCCCATTTGTACTTAGCGTAAAGGAGATCCAAAGTAGAATTCAGGTAACCTGAGTGCGTTTGTTTCAAAATTACCATATTTTCTTACAGAGTCATCGCACATTTATAATGGCTACCGCCCCTCCACCCTGGGTGAAGAAGGTGCGAATCTGGCATCACTGAGATCCAAGTAGACCCAGGCCAGGACCAACTAGCACACTACAAGGCTTATCATTGTGGGTTTAGAGACAGTGTCTTGCCCGGGCGATGCATCTCTTGTCGCTCAGAATAAGATTGCCTTGCAGACTGTCATGCCCTTCTCTTCCCATGGGGCATAGGCAGTGGTAGTTGATGGGAGTGGGATAAGTACGTTAGAAATGGTTTTCTCATGTCAAGGCATGACTGGATGTGGCAAGCTCGTTGCACCCACTTGTGCGCGCGTGCACACACACACACACACGCACACACACACAGATATGTGCGCACACGTGCACACATCAGCTGCCTCCTCCAAAGGGCTACAGGGAAATGATCCTCCCCTTTGTACCAACCAAAAGCCCCTTGTCTGCAGCACACCCTCGTCTTAAAGGCTGGGCACGGCACAGGGACATTTCAGGTCTACAATAAATAAGGGGTGCAATTATTAAATGCATATCTAACAAAGAGGAGCATTAACAGCATTTGTTTTCAGTGAACCGTTAATTGTGTTCCTGATCAGTGCTCCACATTCATTCCTAGTAACTTGTGTAGATGGTCCTTACGTTGTTTATGGGTTTTTGGGACAGTTTTTTTGTGACATATACATTTCAAATTAAAGTATTTTAGTGAACAGTTACCACTACAATAAATATTTGTGTCATTACGATGTATCCGAATGGAATTTTAACAGTGTTGTGACGTTGTATCTCACCTGCAAATAGTCCTAGAGTCTTTCCACTGGGATTATGTGAATTAGAGTCTACTATATCACGTACTATTTATAGGAATTTAAATGTAAAGCTTGTGACTTGTGTATGTTGTGCTTTGTAACTCAGCAGCATGCAAACCATCGAAACGCCATGCTTGTCGAAACAAGTTGGAATGTTCAATTTCAGGTCATTAAAAACCTCGTCTTCTTGGGTCGTGTGCTGAAGGATGTGACGGAGAACCAAGAAGATTGGTCAGCGAAAGTAAAGGATAGTCAAATGGTTGCCTCAGAAGATGAAATGGAGCTGAATACAAAAGTCTCTCTTCCGTGGATGATTCGGCAGTTGAGGCGAGTCATGAACAAGGAAGTCATTTACAATCCTAAATCAGAAGTACTGGTAGGTACCTGTAATATTAATTTTGGTTTTTCTTTTTTCATATTCATGTTTTTTCAGTGTAACAAATTGATAATTGGAACACACCAAGAGTGATTTTCTTCAAGTATTATTATCCTTGGTGTTAGATTGTGCAGAGTTGTACTTCTTAGGAAAATTCGTTGTATTCTAAAACTGTTCCAAATGCATGAAATATGCCCAGCTAGGAATAGCATTTAAAAAACTTTCAACGCCCAGTGACAATTTTCAGTTTTCCTCCAGTTCAGTGCCTTGCGCATAGAAGCAACGAAGCATGTGTTGAGCTTAAGTGGGTCACCCGTAGCCATCCTGCAATGTGAGGTCTCGGACATGAAAAATACCTCCAACCAGGCAGAACACTTAAAGATTGAGTAGTGAGATGAATTATAAAAAAGAGGCGGCTTTGTATGATCTTAAAACTTAAGCCTAAACCAGCCTCCCAGTGCATTTCTTTCTCAGGCCAGAACTTGCCACTTGGTTAGCACAACAGAATGGAACTAGCAAGTTTTAGATGTAAAAATTGTACATATGAAGTATTGTTTGTTTTGGTGGTAGTGTTGTAAGTCTTGAGTACTTCTTAAACAGTTTTTAAAATATGTCAATGTCATTATGGTTTGACATGTGGCATTTTGAAGCTGTTTGAAATAATTTCAACATCATGCACATGTGATTTAGATGGAGGCTATTTTTTGTTCCCATCACCAGTTAGTTTCCATTAGTTGTCATAGGAAGGGCCCTACACTCCGAAACTGTAATATGATTGGTCAAGTGTGGAAGCTAGTATGGAATCTGCGAGAGGAAATAGGCCAGTGTTATATTGCCAAACCTGTTACGAATTGTGGCCATATCAGGCAACAGACGTCACGACGGCTCTCTTAGTAACTGGTATAACAGCTACTATCATAGCATTTGCCAGGCTATTTAGGAATATATTCCTGTGTAATACAGCCCTAAAGTCAGGTCTTTCCAAATGTAATATCCAAACTAAGGGACCATATTTGTCAGGTGGAGGGCTGTACCCAGAAGAAAAACTGAATTTGGATGATGACACAAGAAAAAGTGTGATGTAAATTACTACTTTTCTTACCTGACCGTAAATGAAGTAAAATTAAATGGTGATAATACTAATTTTAAAAATATGGAACTTTGAAATTGAAACATTTTTATAACAGTATGGTATTTTACCAGTCCACCAGATAAAATAATATAATCTTAAAAACAGTGAAAGTGTGTTTAATATGACAATTGGTGCCTATCTGCAGCGTCATTATTAGCGCAGGAATGTCCACATTATTGCCTCTGCACAAATACTGCTTCAGGGCCACAAGTGTTCTTCGGTCGTCTGCTGGAAAACGTGGGCCTAAAGTGCCTGTTCATTGCTGATGGACAGAGCCTGGCTGACTACTTATAAACACTTTTGTACATATTTAATTGGTACAACGGGCTGTGCTGGTTATGCATCTGCAGATAATGATTCATTTTATGTGCAGGATATTCAGCTAAGATGCTCACCCCAAATATCTTCCGAACCGCTGAAGGTATCAAAATTTTGATTCTGAATTCATAAATCGCGCTGCGGGGCTCATAAGACGGTGCATGTGCGTTCCGAGATGTAATTAATTACTGAGTGAAGTGGAGAGATTTGGGCGGCTCTTAGCATCGAGGTTTTGAGAGCCGATGAGGGTGAAACGAGATGAGTATGGGGCAGCGCTGGAATGCAAAGGCGGGGGAAACTGTAGATCTCAGAGAAAACCAGCCGACCAGCGGCATTGTCCGGCGCCATTCCCACATACGATAATCCGGGAGTGACCCTGCTGGGAATCGAACCCGGTTCGCCTAGGTGGGAGGCGAGTAGTCTTACTATGACACCACTGTATCCCCCTTAATTTTTGAGCTAACTATATCAGCTTTGGTTTTTTAGTTGGGAATAGATGCATTTCTCCCAATAGCATGACATGTTATTAAGTGGTGAGTTCAGTCATGTGATTATTTCGAAAATCTGATGAGCACTCTTTGAGATATAAGGAGTGTTCGTAGGTGTGTGCATTTGACTGTAGCCGTGGCAGGGTAGATTGCATCATCTGCTGGGATGTCCAGGGGTGTGTTCTTACACAGGTGAAGCATGTCCTAGCGATACTGTAATACAGGTATTGAAAGGTTTTTTGTTGGTGGTGTTGTTAATGTTAAAGACAAATAAAACGTGTTTAATTTGATGTTCGTATTTTGATTGCAATTAATTCACAGAGAAATTGTGTCTGTTTCGCAGTCCACACCAATGCAAAATCTCCCAGCGAAAGACTCAACTTACCCCGCAACAGCTGCATTCAAATGCATACATATATATATATAAACACCCCCTTATATATCAAAAAGTGCTCATTGGATTTTCAAAAATAATCATGTCACTAAACTCGCAGCTTAATAACATGTTATTCTATTAAGAGAAATGAGTATATTCCTATTTAAAAAACTAAAGTTGATATCGTTATCTCAGTATTAATTACATCTTGGAACAGGCATACACAGTGTCTTATGAGCCCCATATTACCATTTACAAATGCAAGATCAAAATTTTGATTCCTTCAGCGGTTTGGAAGATATTTAGGGTGAACATCTCAGCTCAATAACCCTATAAATATCCTGTTCACAGTAGACTGAGCACTTTTGAAAGTCCTGTTTAAAATTTACTTGCAGGCACATTGTGTAATCTTCCGCCATATAGAAATTAACATTGCCAACAGCCTGATCACGTTAATCATGTTTTGGTCAAGTGAAATTGTTATGTTATTAGAAAAGTAAATATGTATTCTACGAATTTAGTCATTCTTACACTTATATGCGTATAAAAAACAAATCAAAAGAACTAGGTAATTTCAGTATTCACAAATTTTTACCTAACTCTTAATTGGACATTAAGACATGGAACTACTTGCCCTTTGTTGTTACCAACTTTACTTGTTGTTACCAACTTTACTGGGTGCATGCCAGTCAGCGTTTGTTAAAATAGCATATGCAGGTAGAGGAGGCAGTGACATTTTTCAGAGGTTGATTTCTAAAGTGCTCAAGTTACTCTGAACAGCCAATAGATGTATGTGTTGATTATTTACAGTCAACTCTTTGTTTCTAGGACTTCTGGAATAGCAACCACCTCGAAATAACAATTTTTTTTTTAGAGGACCATAAAAACAATTTTATTGAAACTTTTTTTTTTTAATAACAACTCCTTTAAAATAACAACTTCTTTCCTGGGAACCATGATAGGTTTTAAAATAGAGAGTTTACCGTAGTTATGGTCCATACCGTATAAGAAGGCCACTTTCTGACAGTCAGTGAGTGGCACTTGACGTATACGAAACAAACAAAGCGCCATGTACAAAATCCTGTATCAGCGGATGCACGAACGAACAAAAGTTAAAATTACGTTGGCTATTCTGAGTGCACTGCCGGAGCACCTCAGAAGAGCAGAAAATACGCGGATAAGGAAGAGTTCGTAGATTTATTAATACATTTTATTTTACGAGGTCACAAAACAATGGTTGTTGGTGTTAAAAACTAAACTTCGTGATAATGTGGTTATGTTTAGGTGATCAAAATGAAATGTACAATAGAACGATACGACGTGGAAAAGTTTTCTGAAGTTGTGCTAACTTCAGAAAGCTTTTTCACATCGTATCATCCATCTCCAACCTTGCTTTCAACATGTCCATGATATTAATTCCAAAAGCATACAGAAATATTGCATAATATTGTTGAATTATATTTTCTAATAATTTGACGAAACGACACAAATTTGAAATATATTTCCAGCCCGTAACATAAGAATTATCAACTTTAAAAAATACGCTATCTGTTGACCATAAAAAGAGTTACTCAAAACTTTGCCGTGACGCGCTGCGCGCTATCTATCGGATATTCTGCGATCTATTACCAGCCAGAAATGAACCTCTTTCCTGCGCGATATATAACGAATTTACAAACATATGCCAATAGTTATATTTTTCCACGAGCTCTGCATAATTTTTAAAGTAACATATATTTCATGTACAACGATTTGGAGTACAAGTTATTTATATTCGACCGGTAATCGTTCGTCTACGTAAATTATACGCCATATTGTTCTCTCGAAACCCATCTCCTTGATTCCGTAGACACGCGTGAATAGTTTTTAAGCAATTCTAACGTTATTCCACGTCACATATTTGTCACATATTTCCGACTCGAATATATTAGCAATAACGTCCAAAGTGTAATAATAGATACAACAGACCGTCTCGCAAATGTTAACCCAAATTCACTATCTCGGACAAATTAAAAAAGAGTTATCAAATATCTAATTATTTACAACATTTTCAAAAAGGTGGCCTTCTTATATGGTATAGAATATATATATTCTCTATGCACATGTTTGGATGATCTTTACATTAACGGGTCCATAACGTAGTGTAAATACACGAATGCTTGTTGTGTGCGGCCAGAGATCGGCAGTGTTCAAGTGGCTGGGTGCCATGGCCGTCGCGTTGGAGAGGGACCATCTCGGCTCTCTGCTACCCTGCCTCATGCCTCCGCTAGTTCGTGAGCTCACCAGCGAAGCAGAGGCGCACGGCAGTCTGCGCCGGCTGGCCAAGGAAGTGGCCAACGTCGTCAAGCAGCGGGTCGGTGCGGAGCTGTACACCCTCCACCTCTCCAGGCTGCAGAGCCGCCTGGCCGTCAGGAGGCTGGAGAGGAAGAAGATGCGAACTCAGGAAGTAAGTATGTTGTGTGATCGGTCGGAGATTCGGCGTGCTGAGCAGGGGTCCTACCGTAGTTTTGCCGTGCTTATTTGATTGCGGTGTCGCAATGAACAAGCGCAGTAATTAGGTACCAGGGCATTACGAAATACATGTAAATTAATTTTGTAAATACGTGCATTCTGGAGATAGACAAAAGGGACGTAAGAACTCTTGCACGCCTTCATTGCGTGTAGCTGGTAACGGACTATGCCTAGTGTCGCTGGCAGTTGTTAGGGATTTTGATGTTGTCCTTGGCTGGTTCGCTGTCTGAATGAAGAAGTGGTAGGCATCTGTAGTCCTTAGAGTTGAACCAAAATGGTGTTATGGGCAAGTTGTAGATGGCTAAGTTCTTTCTTCGTTCCGGCGAAATTGGCTTATAGAGCACCTTCCACGAGTTTGTCCTTACTCTACTCACGATATTTAGTTTCGAGGTTTGTAGATGAAGAAGTCTAAATTTTTCTTCCTCTTCTTTAAATAAATTAAAGTAGGAATCTGAAATAATTGTGTGGTTACAGAATTGTCACCCGATGAAAGCCTAGACAACTTTGCTGTTATTTTCCTCATCTTGCTGGCAGGGTAGCATCTAGTTGGCAATTAGTGGCTGTTAGGTGATGCAACAGGCAGGAATTAAAGGCAGAGGAATGTCGCATCAGCGCATTTCCTGTTCCTTTCATTAATGAGGGTATCAAATATCGGAAGAGCGCGCAAAGCAGGTGAGACTGTGGTTGATAAGCTGGGTGTGAATATGAAAACGGGGAGAGAACTTTTGCACCAGTGACCCAGTAGAGCATAAAATTATTTGCAAGTCCTAATGGTCAAAATTCTTGCAATAGTGTAAAATAAAAAAGTCTGTCTTTCTTTTCCAGGCTCTCAGCATAAGCATGATGCGTTCTGTTATTCGAAGGTACGTATTATGAGTAGGCTCTTCTAAAAGAATGCACATCCCAGAATAGGGGGAAAAACATGCACATCTTTTATAGGCCAGTGTTGTACCCTGCGTCCTGTGATTGACACCAAAGCTGATGCTTTGGCTGGGTGATGCTTGGGGGCTTCTATCACTGGTGACAAAAATAAAACGAGTTGAATGGGTCAGATGTCACTCGTAGTTATATTTAAGCTCTACTTTATGCGGACCCGTGGTTTCTCTATTCCCTGCTGTGGCCAGCTGTGTAATGAAATAAGGGCTCAAGTGCAGCTGGACGTAGCAATTTGCCAACACTCATTGCAGACATGCCTTCCTGGCATCGAAGGTTTCAGAAGTGCAGTGCTGCTGCAAAATGTTTGTATTTTACTTCCAGACATAATTTTTTTGGCCATCACAAGTAAAGTAGATTGAAACCTGTTTCATGCAATTCCTTTACGTTCCAGGTAATCACAAATCCAGAAAGAGCTGCCAAGAGGAAGATACAGAAACAATTAAAGAAGAAACTTGACAAGAAAAAGAAAATGGAGATATTCAAGGGCCGTAAACCGGGGAAAATAAAACCAAAAAAAGTAATTGAATTTGATGAAACGTGACATAGATTTGTGTCATATTTTATATTTTTGTAAATATGTAATTAATTATATATGTTTTTAAATCAAATATGTACTTACATTTTTTCGAACCTTAGATTATGTAGTTTTGTTGTAAGTCTAATTATTTTTATACTGGTGTTTGCACCTTTGTCCCTCCATGGAACTGTCTGGCGGACAAATTCAGTCAGCACAGAGCCTAGAGAGTCTTTTGCAGCTCTATCCATCACAGATGGAGAAACGGGATTCCTCTTTGCTGAGACTCGTATGGGTGGATCGTGGACGTGTGATGGCCCCACCAGAGTGATAATCACCAGGGTGACAATTTATGCCTCCCACCATGACGTGACTTGACTCAGTGGGGGCAATATTCATTCTAGGAGGGGGACCCAAGCTACCTAGGTGAGAGGAAGGGGGTTGTTGACATTAGCTATCTGCAAGCTCTTTGCAGCTTTTATATATCCAGTAATGCTGGTTTTTTGGGAAGTTTTGAACTGGAGGTCTCTGAATCATCATCCTTGGTTGTTCCCAGTCCTTGGCCATTTGCTCCTCACATTTCTTCTTTGATCTTCCGTGCATCCTTTTGTTTTATTGTACTTCACTTCTAGCATCTGTCTTATCAACCTCTCACTTCTCATCCTTTTGCTGTGCCAGTACCACCTCATTCTTGCATCCTCTACGATTTCTGCAAGCCATTGAGGTCTCCGAATGCCAAACGTAAGATTCCTTCACAGCCACAGGAGATACCACCACAGATGAGTGGAAGTTGTCATCAGAGATATCAAGTTATCACCACTCCAACACTTCCTGTGCCTACCACGACCCGGAGGAGTTTATTGGTGAGGCGATTGGTGACGTCTCCTCCGAAGGAATGTGCAGGTGACCCACATCGAACACCAGAACCGGCTAGGCATATTGTGCATCAACTGGAGCAGAATGTACAAAATGTTGTCAGGGATGGGACAAGAGCTAGGTTCCTTCCTGTCAAGAGGGTGAGGCTCCATTCTTGTAGAACGTGGTGTGTCCGGCCTCGGAGTGACTTCATGACCCTGGGAAACCTGACTGGTTTTAGCCAAAGACTTTGAGTGGCGAAACAAATTGGTGAAGGTAATACAGTGCCAACACCTTCCTTTCAAGCATTGGCGGATCCAAAAGTGTGAGGGGGTACGGTTTACAGGGGACATGACTCTCCTTCCCCTACCCAAACCCTTACACATGGCACAAAACTATGTTATAACATTTTTATACAGTTAAATGGTCCCTAATTTAAATAAATTATTTATTATTATGTGATGAATTAATGTGCATATTGATGTGTCATTTTTTTGCAGTTTTGTGAATACACATTTTTTGGGGGAAATCATTTTCGCATATTTATTAAAACATATAGAGCCTTTCAGGTTTTACATTATTTTAACATATATTCAATTTTTTTGTTTTGTAATGTGTCTGCTTTCTGATTTTCACGTTAGAGGTGCAGTAAGTTCGACTGTAGGGGAGGAGAAGACTGAAATGCATACAGTGCAATCAAAACTTCAGTATATGATGTACAAGAGGACCAGGAATTTGGAACCACCAATGTCTGATGGCGAATTCATTGGTTTGATTCTGGAACAGTGACCCATGAACTACTGACGACAGTGGGCTACTTCTGCCATTACATCTCTTAGTGAGTTTAACGCCTGTTAAATTGCGTAGGACATCAGATAATTGGAATAAGAATTTGCCACAAAGTTGGGCGCCAATTTAACGCCTTTTAGCTGGGTAATGTTGGGTTAATGGAAGTTTTGAGTGGTGTTGAAAAACATTGTTAGGTGGGTTTTGGAGTTAGATACCCGACTAGGCACCGGACACCGTCGACAGGCAGTGCCAATTGTTGATGCTGATGATGATGTGAGGGTACGGCGGGCCGTTCGCCCGGACGTACGTGGTCCCTCTGTGAATTGTTGGAGAGCCCCTCGCTCCTGATACTTACATGGAAAATACTGTGGGCCTATTCAAGCTGACCCACATGTCGTAAACTGTAAAAGCTCTGTGTTGAGCATACTGGCTGTTAAGTTATTTATGTGCAGCTGGGTGAAGGCAGGTTATAGGGGGCCCGTACCCCGGAACGCCTGGAGGCAGAGCTCGAAATAAAAGACACAAAGTCTTAAAACTTGCATGTAATTACTCTTGCACAAAAACACATACATCACTCTAGGTGAAAACTTTACACGGATTCTGGCCTTCCAGATAGTCAAAACTCTGAAATTACACCGGTGTGCACAAAAATGAATTACTGGTGTGTTAAGCTATCCGGGCGATGCTATTCCTGCTGAAGAAAGAGTGGCGTCTCCGAGTGCAGAAAAAGAACAGGTTTCAGTAAGTTACTTCAGACTATTGCCGCTAAAGGTGATTATTGCGAGAACGTGAAAGCATCGGAGTGCGATGCGGCGTGCCAACTCCTTGAGACACTCGACGGCGACTGACTCTGGCATGCTCACGAGGTGCTGATAATGGCGGCACGCCGCTCGCCCAACACTACTTTCTGTTCAACGAAAACACTTGCATAAAACATGAATGAATAAATACATAATATTACATTGCCAATGAACAAATACAATTTAAATGTGGATGGTATGAAATAAGGATGAAACAACTGAGTTGAACGCAACCACGCTCCCACAGCGATAGGGAGGGGAGAGGGTGTTGGTATGAAATTGCACGGTACTACTGTGCACTCTCCTGTTCTCGCACTACACTGCACTGTGCACCGAGGGTGCACTGGTGCCGGTTGATGTGGTGGACGTGCAGCATGGCAAACTGTCTGGGAGGCAGGACGCTGTCCTGCGTCAAGTTCAGGGATCAACTCATTAATTTTGACAACATAGAAAAACAGATGAAAATACTAAGTATGAAATCTGAAAAACCTAACCCACGAAAACACAGTCAACTATACCAGAATTGGCAAGGGCAGCCAAACAGGTATAATTGCCATGGAGAGGGCCGAATGCCCATGTGAAGTTCCTAGGTGCAAGGAATAGCAGCAGCAACAATCGTGGAAGAAACTTCCGAGGAGGGTATCGAGGAAGAGGAATGAGAAGTAGGGAAGGAAGGCCCTACGAAGGGCGAGGAAGAGAAGACCAGAGTGACAACAGTGAGCGTAAGACCGAAGGGGACTCCCGGCAGCACTTGTCAGGACAGGAACATGGTAGTCAGCCTGTAACTTGCAACAAATAAAAGAACAGAAACTCTTGCATGAACCATTAATAAATTAAATACAAAAATTGCCATGAAATCAAGATGTAACAACAGTGGTGAAAAATACGTGAATTTAAAAATAAACAAAATTAAACACTGCAACGCTGGTAGGGGCATCTTTGAACGTTCACACTCTTGGTGTCTCTTTCTTTACTTTCAAATATTTTCTTTTGAATTGCCCTACAATTTAAATGTGCTGGGTCTGCCATAACGCAAACATGCCAGTAACTGCGGGGAGGAGGTGGAGGTTGTTGCGCTGCACAGCCCTACACTTTTAAGCACTGCACTTGTTGCGCACTGGTTACACTGGTACTGATTATTGCAGTGTGGTTGAGGCGGTGGTCAGGTGGTGTGGCAAACTGTCTGAGAGGCAGGACGCCTTTCTGCATCACCACGCATGCGCTAACAACGTCGGAAGTGCTTCGGATTCATAAACTGGCTCCGGGAGCACATCCAGTACTTCACTGTCATCACCACACTGCTCACTGACCTACTGTCAACACAGCTGCGATTTCAGTGGGACAACGGCGCGGGCGACATATTCCAGAAAATGAATGTTTGTTTCCGAGCATGCCCCACCTTGGCAAGATACGACCCCCACTAAGCATTTCTACCTGAAGACTGGCACCAGCCAAGAAGGACATGGTGCAGTGCTGTACCAGTGCGGTGACAATGGCGAACGTCATGTCATCGACTGTACCAGTGACAAATTTGGGCCTTCTGAGCTGAGATACGACGTAACGAACATGAATGCCTTGCAGTGGTATGGTTCCTCAAGAATTACCGTGCATACTTGGAGTACCAACCCTTCACACTTCACACCGAAAATCGATGCTTAGTCTGGTTTCACAACACGCGCAAGCCCAGCAGCAAACTGACCCATTGCGTGCTGATTCTTCAAGGGTACAACTTCGTCGTGGAGCGTGTCCCAGGCCGCGAAAACCAACTTGCGGATGGATTATCAAGGTCACCATGCACAGACGCCATAGTACAGGACGATGCGGAATGAGAGGAGATTCTGCCACCAACCATGCGGGAACCAGTACGTGAGGTAAGCTCACACCAAATCAATGCTAACAGCAATGACCTAACTGTGCACGAGCTCTATAAAAATGTGATGTGCGCACTCACATTTACGTACGACAGTTGTGCTAAGCACGCCATCAAGTGTTGGCGTGTATTAGATGGAAAACTAGAGATGTTTTCGCCAACTAATCAAAATGTATGGTTTTTATTTATACCCCACACCCTCAAATGTGTGAGAGTGAGTGCTACAACATGCACACAACACCCGGAGACGGAGCAAACTATACGTAACGTACGCGATCACTTTTTATGGGCCGGACTAACCAAACATGCATGCGGGTACTTTGCAAAGTGCACTAGGTGCAACCAGTAAGAGTCGTGGCGAACTGATGGGGTACAACAAAAGCATGCACGAGTACCTGCCACATCCTTTAAGACACTGTCCCTCGACCTCATGTGGCCATACCCTAGGACAGTAGGGGGGAAATATTCATACTTGTCATAACTGATAACTTCTCGCGATGGGTAGAGGCCTATTCCATGAGCAGTGCACGCGCGACGAGTGTAGCAAAAGTGTTACAGACTGAATTTTTCCCAAACTTGGGCTCACTACAGAATCTACTAACTGATTACGGCACCTTGTTTACAGGCCGGAAGTGGCGCGAATAGTGAACATGGAAAGTGGGGCACTTTAAGACAGCGATTCACCATCCATGCACGAACCCAAGAAGCACCGTAACCAGGACTTGAAGACCAAGTTATGTCTCCATGTGGGGGAGTAGCATACAGCTTGGGCTGAAAACCTGCCTGTCACCGTCTTCACCGTTTGTGGGCGCATATACACTGTTCCTGAAGTCACCAGTCAATGTCTTGTAGGGCCACAACCTCATTCTGCCTGGTGAGTTCGACTACCCACGAGCAGTTGATGGTAGTGACCACAGCAACACCTTGTGTGAAAGATGTGAAAGGGAGCATGAGAAAGTGCGTGCACACCGGCACCACTACGTTGCACAGTGGCTACCGACAACCACAACCATCTAGCCTCTGGCCAGGGCAACAAGTTTATATCTGTGTCCACTCACAGTTTTGCGCAGTGGGTTTTGTGGCCAAGTGGTGTGGGCCGGACTGGGACCAATTACATACTTGGCCTGCCTCAGCCAACGATGGGGGTTCAAGGTCCACAGGGACGATCTCTGCCTCGCACCCGCTGATGTCGATGTCGACACCGCCTTCGCTGTCGAGGTGCCCCATAATGGCACACCCGACAACGATGTCAGCAGAACCAGCATGGTCGCAGAAACAGAAGCAGGACCATCCACTGGTGGACTGCTGCACGAGATCTTCAATCCGACGATGTTCGGTGCCCAGCAGGGATCGTTGAGACGAAAACCTCACCACCGATGGCATAGTGCCAACAGACGTTGCCGTCCCCACACCGGCTCTGCCTCAAACCTGCTGCAGCAGCTAGAGGGAGCAACAATGCTGCATGCTTGTGTCGTGACACGTGGTGTCACTGCACCCACCTCCACAGTGGACACCCCTTCCCACACCCTGCCAGATCCAGGTGACGTTTAAAGGCCTCCTGATGCATCGTCGACAGTGTCCGTGTGGTTTATGGAGATGTCCAGCACAATCGAGGGGTGGCGCACTAGGGCAGGGCCACAGCAGGGATGCCACTGACAGCCTAGGGGACACCTCATTCTGAGCAACCCCCCCCCC
>NQII01001448.1:0-24007 GCA_002778355.1 Clitarchus hookeri | reverse complement strand
GGGGGGGGGGGTTTGGTGAATCAGTCGTTTGTCTGTGACGATGCTGTGGTATAGGGTGGGGCCTCTAGCCCCTCGACTGAGTACGAAGTCGGGTGTGGAGCTCGGTCCTATGGGGAGGGGCTGCTGAGGGCAGACGGCCATGGATTACAGAGCAACCGACTAGGTTTGGAAGCAGTAGCTGCCTACTTAGCTCTCCACCTTGCACCACTTCTATGTGCGAAGGGCATACGGAAAGGTACCAAGGTCTGCCACACGAAGGAGGAGCGGGCGACTAGTTCCCTGGTTTAAGCGTAACCAGAAGATTAGGCCAACCAGAATCAGTCCTGTCGCTCCAACCGGCGAAGTTCAACGCAGTGGATGGAGTGGGTTAGCTGATTTGGATATCTTATCGTGTGTGTTCCTAGTGGTTGTGGCTCTACCTTACAATGTTCCAAGTACCGGTGTACTTGGTTCAAGGTACGGGTGGCCAACGACTGTGTTATGTATGCCCAATTAAGGGTAGCCTGCATCCCTACACTAGTTTTGGCAATGTGGGTATCAAGATGCGGTCTCCTGCTACTCTTTTGTAGGTTGACGTCTACGAGGTATGGAGTTACAATCGCACTAGAATGAGTAAACTGAGTTATGGTAAGAACACGTGTTTATTCCTAAGAGGAATATACACGGTGGCCCGTACTATCTCCTAGCTATCAATTGTACTGAAACCGGCAGAAGTAAACTACGTTAACGAGGTGAAGGGGATTTGTGGCAAAACTAATCAAGAGCAGATTGAGCCAAGTAGCTGTGACAATCTAAACCCTAACTAACCTACACTTGTTTGTCCTGAAGGGACTCTGGAGTCACTGCCAAAGTGGCAGTGAGTGTAAGGGGGAGAAGACTTCTTCGGAGGTCGTTGGACGCCAGTCTAGAAGACTTCTGGAAGGGGCGGTGTGTCTCTCATGAGGAAAGCAGTTTGGCAGAGAGCTGCAGCACACGAAGTGGAGGAGCGAGCTGCAGAGTATTCAACTGACGCTCGGGGGCTGCGCGCCGGCGTATATAGTCGGCTGGCGCTGCTCCTTCGGCTGGTCGGCTATCTTCCCGTGTCCTTGGGTGCCTAGGGGTGTGCTGGTTTACTCTGGAAGCAAGCTGTCTTGGGTTCAAACCTTGCCTGGGGTGACATGTCACATGTAGATAAGGCAGTGTTGTGAATAAATATTATGCCAGTACGCATCATACTACTTTATATAGCCTCTAGCCTCCCTCGACCACTGTCTTTCGCCTTTCGTAGCCTTTCGATATGACCCAAAGTTACAGAGATCATGCGTGCATTTTAACACTACCAACATAATAATGAGATAAAATTCATTTTCTCAAAATCTGGATAAATTATTGCTAACATCGGTGTGCTACTTTACTGCTACAGACTGAGGTGAATTGAACACGTCTGAGCTCAACCTTTGAATGGCCACAGACCAGACGTTAATCAAGCCTTAGCTGGCCACATCAACAACCTACAAGACAAACCAGTTGCAGCATATGCAGCGTCACACAACAAAGATTTTGATTCCTGCTACAGTACCAGAGTTGTGAGAGCCCTACCACCTTCAAGCAATCGCTCAGAAACCAGATGCTGGGAATTGGCACAATATTTACATAACTAAGTTTCGTGTTTACACCTAACTAATGCGTGAATATGCCTAAAGTGAGTGGGTCCATTTTACATATGGCAGAAGGATATAAAATAAGAGAATCAGATCTGAAACAGGACTTGAAAGGTGCTAAATCTACTCCTTACAGCCGTATAGTATCATTTTCACTTCAGAATCTCGCTGCAAAGGTGGATGTGTGCTGTTATTATACATCCGCAAAGTTGTTTGTATATTTTATAATGGTCAGCAATGTTGTAGTATTATTTGCTGTCCTGGCCTAATTTACTGTGGATAACGGTTGTTTCCATCTTTAGGTGCAGTTTATGGAGAAGAATGTGTGTGTCCAGTTGCATCCATGTCCACATGGTTGAAGCAGTATGGTTGCCCATCTTCTTACTCGCAGATAGACTCGGATTTGAAAAAATTCACCGCAGTCAACTTTACGAATATCAGAGATGGTTTAATTAAAAGATATGATCACCCGGGCAGCATGAGCATATGCAACTACGTAGTTAAGGACAACCAGGTATGTAGACAGGTGTTGTTTTGCTGTTGGTTGTTATCTTTACTTTTAAAGTGTTTTGCATTTTGGTTGTGTCATCGTGGTTGGTAGGTAATGTATACATCCCATGTTCAGAATATTAAGTTAGCTGTAGCACTCAGACTAATATGTTATGGAAAATACTATCGTACCTGTCTATGTTTATGACCTTTTCAATAAGGTTATTAATATTTCAGGTTCTTTTCAAATGTAATTTCTATTCACATTTCTTTTGTAGTATGCAAAAATTATCATTTTCAACAGTGTTATTTATGGTCTTGGGTATGTTGTACGTAGGGAGTGGCCATGCCACCAATTGTACTGGTGAAATAATGAAGCAAATTTGGTCATCAGCGCCATGTTGTGATGTCATAAATGTAGAAATCCTGTTACGAGGGGCCGAACCGGGTTTGATTACTTGCGGGGTTGCCCCCGGATTTTTGCATGTGGGAATCATGCCAGACGATGTTGCTGGTTGGTGAATTTTCTCGGGGATCTCCCGTTCCACCCACTCTTTCATTCCGGTGCTGCTCCATACTCGCCTCATTTCATCCTCGTCGGCTCTCAAGACCTCGATGTGAAGAGCCGCCCAAATCTCTCCACTCACTCACCCTATCTGTTAAGATTACAATTTTTAAAGCGTAATTTATTTTTATCTTAAAAGTTCAGCTGCGGCAGTTCTTTATACAGAAACAGATTTTTACAGCAACAGCTTTCTTAACTATTTTATTTGCAACACAAAAAAAAGCATGTTCTGTAGTCAGTTGGATGATCACATCATCTATTTTTTTAAAATTTTCTTAAGTTATATGCAAACCAAAAGTTGAAGGTAGGTTGTTTGTTATAGTTGAATTAGATTTTTCTTTGCTATCCATTTAAATTACAACATGTGATTTTTGTAGATGGCGTACAAAGTGCTGTATTTCCCTCCAGATTTACAGGAGGTGCTTCGGGCAGCATGTGGGGTTCAAAATGTTTGTGGATGCAATATTACTTTCCCTCGCTCGCAAAGTTCACCTACCCGACATGGAACTATTTTTCAACCTAGGGGACTGGCCGCTGGCGAAGTCCGGACAGGAACACGTTGACCCCATGTTTGCATGGTGTGGCTCGGACGACACGGAAGACATAGTGGTGCCGACGTACGACATCACGGAGGCCACACTCGAGTGCATGGGCAGGTGAGATACGTCCGCTCCTATGCGTGTACACTGTAGATAGTCCTAGCGAGGTAGTGCTGGCCCGTGAAAGTGAATAATTCTGACGCTATCTTCTCCAAACCTTGTTATTCATTGTAATGAAACTTCACAGCCTCACGCATCTTGTAAACAATGGTGAGCACTGAAAATAAAACTGGATGATTGCTGAAAATTAAATTGCAACACTAAGGAAACAGATTTACTTTCCAGATAAAGCATCTATTTTTATCGCAGAGAATAACTGTGAGTTATTTTCTGATGACCAAAATGTACCTATCTCTATTATTCTCTGTGGTTATAATGCATACACGTTATCATAGTTTTCTCATGATGTATGTCTTGTATTTTTATATTTCATACAGTAAACTCCCGATTTTCCAGGGTAATGACTGGTTAAGGGTTCATGGAGAACTAATGTTCATGGTTAAGGTAATTGTGGGGGTGGNCATGTAGGTTATGTAAACAAATAATATAGTAAAAAAGTATTCAATTTTTTGGCAACGTCATAAATGATATCAACATAATCACATACCCAAAATCCTGTACCAGCTAATCTTTGAAGGGTTGCAAGAAAATTTCACGACTATTTTGACAGCCTACATTTAGAAGTCTGAGAAATATGCGAGCAGGAAGGAGATCGTAGACAAAGTATTTTTATTTTATATAGTTAACAAAACAAGCTGTTATTAGTGTAACAAATTAAACTTCGTTCTAGAATAATGTGCAGGTGTTTAAATGAAATGGAACACTGTATGCTATAGGTCAGCTTAGTTCCTCTCTTCTTCATAGGCGGTGCTAGTGCTTGCTGCTAACATTGCCACGTGCATGCTTCATATTAATCAAAGAGGCCGCACATCTATTGCAGAGTATTTTTAAAATATTTCTACATTAATTTGACGTAATATATTTCAAACCAGAGTTGTTTTGAGCCTGCATGAGATGAAAAAATTTACTTTTAAAAGGACATGATAGAAATACTTTTGTGACAGCAGCAAAATAGGTGACCGTGCTGCCATCTGTCGGCCAGTGCATGCTGCTCGCCTCGGAAACCACGTCCCCATGAAATTACTGGTTTTGGGTTTTCATGTGTAAAATGCAAATATGCAAACTAATTCTCAGAGTTTTAAATTTTCCACATGCTCTGTAAATATTTTAATGTAACATATCTCCATCTAAAGCGGATTGTGCTTGCTAATAATTTGGATTCAGCCTGCAATCTACAAACCTTTCTAAGGCCGGTCCGCCACTTTATTTTTGGTTTTGACTCTTTCCCACTTTACCAACAAAGCAAAAATAAACGTTATTTTTTTATTAAAACCACACAATGTTTTTGATTGAATCATTGTTGCGGCAAATGTTAATGTCATATTTTGTCATTCAGTCGCGCTCTGTGCCACGGTTAATTTATAAATAGCCTCTGCATGTATGAACTACTGTAAACTACACAATCTCACCTTTTTGACGAGCAGACGCCAGTTTTAATCGTGTAATACTTTATTATTATGAATGAAAATGTGTTGTCTGACAATTTCCCAGAATTCCTAATACTACCAAGTTTCACATATATTCACTGTTAGAAACGAGTGTAAATATAGTACCCGAAAACTTCTTTTAGTATTAAAATAAATCAGTACCGTATCGCTTGACTGCAGGCTGGTAATTAACAGCATGCACACGAGTTATTAATAGCAGCGGCGTGCAGCTGTTCAATATTTTACTTTGAACTGGTGGTGCTATGGTTAAGTCCCCCCCAGTAAATTGGGAGTTTACTGTATATATAGTATTACATACATGTATAACATATACCCTTATAAATAGTGCATTATTTATTAATGGCTAAATTTTAGAGCATACTCTTATTTTATTTATTATAATTTAAAGTATCATACAAAATACATTTTTTTTTATAAATCCTGATTCTTTAGAGTAATTGCTCCAGATGGAGATCTTGAAAATACTGGCACATCATACATATTTTTAATTTCAATAAGCAGAAAATCCTTTTTTGTAAATTATATACTGCTTTTTGAAGAGGTAGGTATTATTTGTGTGGGATCAGTTTGTTGTGCGATCAGTGCCGATACCACATGGAATTGAATGCTGCATTTGCTCAAGAAATACAGAAACTGCAGTTTTAAAGTATGATTTGTGATAATAACGTAACCATGTTTTGCAGTTTGTTATATAACTTGAACAATGTAATAAGGTTTTTTTTTAAAATAAACAAACTTAAAAAAAAAAGTTTTGTAAATTATTTTCAATCAAATATATTATTTTTCCTTCACCAGGAAGATAAACGTTTAGTTTAAATACTTTTTCTTTTAAAGAAATGTGACTATGTGTTTTAATATGGACACACAAACTTTAGCGCGCACACCCACACGTAGTGTAGTGCCGAGACTCGTATCATCTGTGTTGCGTCGTCACGGCATGTGAAACCTGAACCATTCGCAGCTCTCGCACAGGCTGTTCAATAGACTATTAGGTCAGCCAAACATCTGCTTGCATTTGTATTGATCAGGTGTTACTCTTCCGCCCAGATGCCAGTGTCACTAAATTTACACTGTTTTCTGAACAGAAGATGGCAACCAAAACTGACTGTACCCATGTGGGAGACTGTTCACAAAGGTGTGCAAAAATAATACGTATTTCCCCCAGCACTTAGCAGAAAATGCAGCATGAAGCAAATAAATGGTCGTAATTGTGCAGTTGAATTTTGTTACACCGCGCGCGCAACTTCCGTTGCACACTAAACTTTTACCCTCAATGCGCCAAAGGAAGTATAACTTCAAAAAAGCATTTTTTGTTTTCATAATTTGCTGTAACAAGGTGGAATTTTTGGTTCGAGTTTGTGATGTATGTTAAACATATCTTGAAGACTTGGTAGCCTACCCGACATCATGTAATGTTACGTCATCTGCAGCTTTACAGTTTTTCGTAAGCTTGTCAGAGGAAGGGCTTGGCCAAGCAGAGTTCGTTGAGCTGATGAAGTAATTAAAGGGATCAATCCATCTCACGTCTCATGTGATCAATGGAAAGCTGGCTGATTTATTAACAAGTTTCAAACTGGTGACAGATTTGCAATTTGGTTCAAAAACGAATGTTTGTTTGACGTCATTGTCAAAAGTAAAACAAGGTTTCTTTTTTTTCAGAACCCAGTTCCAGTCATGTGGGTTAAAGTGCCATACAAAAAAACTGAACTTGATTGCTAAAGATTACAAAAAAAATTAGACCAGCTCTTTAATCCATGCGAGGTAATGTTGAATGAAGTCGGTCATGATTTAGTCAATGCAGGGAAATTACTGCCCTTCGTTTAAACTGTTCCAATGAAATAATTTTTGGAAGGGTATTCAGCTTTTAAAGACATTGTAGTTGAGAGACTTAAACACAGTGAAGGTGGTGTGGATATTGTTCCNTGGAAGGGTATTCAGCTTTTAAAGACATTGTAGTTGAGAGACTTAAACACAGTGAAGGTGGTGTGGATATTGTTCCCTTTCTTTTGGCTGTGCGGTTACCTGTTCTGTTTCGGATGTAGTCTGAGAAAGATTTTAACATATTGTGATATTTTTTTCAGGCAAAAGAAGTAGCCTGAAGATGCTGAAGTTATGGTGGCATTACACTTCAGTAGTAAAATGGTTGAAAAAACTTCAGTGTCATAGAATTTTAAAAAAAATTATCATTTGNGGTGGCATTACACTTCAGTAGTAAAATGGTTGAAAAAACTTCAGTGTCATAGAATTTAAAAAAAAATTATCATTTGTGTGTACATGTTCTTAAAAAAATTAAGAACAGATTAAGCTATTGATTTGTGTATAAATAATTTCTTTGCAAAGCTAAGTATAATAATTTAAATATACTATACAATACACTGTTCATCACAGTTGTAAATTGTGATTATTGTATGCAGGTAAATATTAATTTCACAATTGTCACACTTCTGAAATGCAATTTTTTAAAAACTAAATAAAAAAAATTCTAACAAAATGAAGAATTTTTATGACGAAATCTGCTTATTTTATTTATCACTAAAGTGGGGCCCTGTACTCATCCATTCCAAGGTGGCAGATTGTATTAATCCGCCTGTTCGCATGCTTTGAAGGTATTNAAGTGGGGCCCTGTACTCATCCATTCCAAGGTGGCAGATTGTATTAATCCGCCTGTTCGCATGCTTTGAAGGTATTGGTTGTGTAGTCAGTCACCACTGCATTTGTTATCTGGCACAACATGGGTGACTTGGTGCATTTTTGCCATGGNTATTGGTTGTGTAGTCAGTCACCACTGCATTTGTTATCTGGCACAACATGGGTGACTTGGTGCATTTTTGCCATGGAACCAAGGCACTGAATTGAAATATTTCCAGACTACAAGGATTTTACACTTCCATGTTCATATAGTATTGTAATATACTGTGTACCATATAAGGAGGCCACATTCTTGACAGTTGACGATTGCTGCGCCTTTTTGTTTATGTATCCATTCGCCATCAACTGGTGTGTCAAGTATAGGCTTTGATATGGCGAGTCAGCGCGTCCAGGAGGTGCTGCTACGTGTGGCAATTGGTGAACTGCTTGGGTGGCGCTGGCATTCGTAAACTNGTCCAGGAGGTGCTGCTACGTGTGGCAATTGGTGAACTGCTTGGGTGGCGCTGCATTCGTAGACGGAGCTTGGTGGACGTGTGTAGGGTCGTTCGTAAACGCGGTACACGAAATATATGTTACTTTAAAAATTATACAGAGCTCGCGGGAAAATAAAATTATTTGTATATGCGCATAAATACGTTATTTTAAACAACAAGACTATAATATGTTTCTGGGTGTAGTTCGGGATATGGATAATAGATAGCGTGGAAGGGCATATTGAAACAGATGGCGCACCTGTAACTCACAAGATGGCAGCACATGGTTGGAGAATCGGGAAACGTGAAAAAAGGTTTTGATGTTTCGTTACATTTGGATATGGATCGTGTTATTGTGCATCTCATTTTGAACACCTATACATTACTATTTTATCACAAAGTTTCGTTTCTAAAACTAAAAACTGCTGTTTTATGACCACGTAAAATAAAATGTATTAATTAATGTACGAACTCTTTCTTGTCCGTGTATTTTCTGCTTGTCTGATGTGCGTTGGCACTGCTCTCAGAATAGCATACGTAATATTAATTTCTGTTCGTTCGTGCATCAGCTGATACAGGATTTTGTAAATAGCGCGTTGTTTTGAATACATCAATTGCCACTCACTGACTGTCAGAACGTGGCCTTCTTATATGAAATGAACTATATTATAGAGCAATGAAGAATAAGTCTAATAAATGCAATCAACCTTTACTAAAATTGCAAAATATAATCAGAACTATTTTCTGTTGCAATCATAATGCGAGTTGGCTGGTAGNGATCAACCTTTACTAAAATTGCAAAATATAATCAGAACTATTTTCTGTTGCAATCATAATGCGAGTTGGCTGGTAGGGCCAATGGCTTTGAGTTGGTCGCTTGGAATGTTTATCTCTGCTGTCACCTAGGAATGTACAAAGTTTAGTTATTAAGTATTAATACTCTGGTCTATGTTTATCCACAGGGTGACTCTGGACATGCTGTCTGTTCAAGGAAACACGGAGAAATCGTGGCAGGACAGGATAGAGAAAGCATTCTGGAGGGGGCGTGATTCTCGAAGAGAGAGGCTGCAGCTGATCGAGATTGCGCGGAAACACCCGGACATGTTCAATGCATCCCTCACCAATTTCTTCTTCTTCAGAGATGAAGAGGAAGAGTATGGGCCCAAAGAGAAATACATCTCATTTTTCAAATTCTTTGATGTAAGTATTAGTTATTGAATTTTTTTTATTAACTGCAAAAGAGACAGTTTTGAAACAGGCAGCCAATGTTTCTACTACATATCACTAATTTTCTTAGGGGCCACGGTGGCTGTGTTATTAGACTGCTCGCTTCCCACCAAGGCAAACCGGGTTCAATTCCCAGTGTGTTCACTCCTGATTTCTGCAAGTTGGAATCATGACAGACAATGCCACTGGTTGGCAATTATTTTCGGGGATCTCCTGTTTCCCCCGCTCTTTCATTCCGGCACAGCTCCATACTCACCTCACTTCACCCTTATCTGCTCTCAAGACCACGATGTTAAGANCCGCTCTTTCATTCCGGCACAGCTCCATACTCACCTCACTTCACCCTTATCTGCTCTCAAGACCACGATGTTAAGAGCTGCCCAATTCTCTTTACTCACTCACTTCACTTACTAATTTTCTTGGCCGAAAGCATGTTGCAAGAATTCTATCTTTCATGAATGTAGAGAATTATATTAAATTCCTTGATTTTTTTATCTGTGTTAGGGAGATTTGTTTGACATAAAATATGGGAGAATTTTGCTTAGAATGTGCTTAGACATCAGCCTTCCATTACGGCTATTCAGGTTTGATTCCCGGCAGGGTTCCCTGAATTTNCCGCTCTTTCATTCCGGCACAGCTCCATACTCACCTCACTTCACCCTTATCTGCTCTCAAGACCACGATGTTAAGATCTGCCCAATTCTCTTTACTCACTCACTTCACTTACTAATTTTCTTGGCCGAAAGCATGTTGCAAGAATTCTATCTTTCATGAATGTAGAGAATTATATTAAATTCCTTGATTTTTTTATCTGTGTTAGGGAGATTTGTTTGACATAAAATATGGGAGAATTTGGCTTAGAATGTGCTTAGACATCAGCCTTCCATTACGGCTATTCAGGTTCGATTCCCGGCAGGGTTCCCTGAATTTTTGAATGTGGGAAACATGGCAGATGTTGATGGCAGCCAGCTGGTTTTCTCTGGGTACTTAAATTTCTCCTCCCGCCCTTGCATTCTGTCATTGCTCCATACCTACCTCATTTCATCCCATTCTGGCTGATTGGGAATGAAAGGTCTGTCCGTCCTATATGGTAGCCAGCCCTCCTTGGCATCAGCCCCCTCTCATTGCATCTACTGACCCTGCCTCCGATGTGAATATAACATTGGATCATTAAATTATGTGCTTTAGATAACTTGCATCAGGGAGTGTTGGAATGATGTAGTTTAATTAATACTGGCTTGCTTTATATGTAAGGTTACTGTCTAGATGACTGAAAATAACATTACGTTTTTGGGTTGATATATTTGCATCAAACAAATGTGTTGCTAACTTTGAGGAATTATGAGAAGTTAACCTAAGCTTCAGAGTATGCATTATTAAATGTTACATTATTATGCAGTATCAAAATTCTTTTCAAAAGTCCTTTTTACCAGTATTGAAGTCTAACACTAAACCATATAGATATTCTGTCCGAAAACCAAAATATATTCGGAACTATTGTTTATCTGTGAAAAACTCTTAAAACTGGTGCCACCAAAATTCAGTTGCGCCAAGAGCAGGTAAACAGACACGCCCTAACCTCAAATGCTAGTGTACACAACTAGTTGTCGTGAAATGTTGCAATTGTTAACAACCACGTAATTTATTTTTGATAATTAAATCACTATTTGTTTTAAATTACTCGCATCGAAAAACAGGTAAAACATAATAATTGCAGGCAATTCTTTGTTTCAAGTCTGCAAACTAAAATTTGCGCATATAAAACACGTATGATTATTGAATGTGGTACGGACCAGAACCAAGCATTCAATATGGACAAAACGGATTTGAACTTTACTCTGGGTCCACAGAGGAAACATAATAATTTTTAGTTCAGTACAGTAAATAACCATGTAAATTACAAGCATTAAAGGGGAACAGTATGTTTTCACGGATTACTGTTAAGATAAAATTACGCTAGTAACTTTTTTTAAGAGTAATGCAGTGATATCAACTGTCACACAAGATGGCGAGTGTTGTCAGTTTAATTTGGCGAAATTTAAAAACATTTAGCGGACAACGGAATTTTTAGTGGAGTAGAATATAATTTCAAAAAATCAGATTTTTACATGCCAAACTCAAAAAACTGCAAAAAAAACTGTGTTAAATTTGCTTCCAAAGAAGAGTAAAAAATATAAAATTCCGCATTATTATGATGAAACTACGTACTTTATTACTGTACTTAAATTTTAACAATTTTTAGCGCATTTCTATTTTAAGTCGTTGTTTTTAATAAATTTTGTTTGATTTTTACCAGGTTTTTACATTTGGCAGAAATTGAGTGAATTTTATGTAAACATTCAGCGGATTTTCAAAATTAAGTGCATTTCTATTTTTTATAATACAATACTTATATTGAATGATTGAGATATGTTTTTTCATCCTTTTATTTAAGATATGCCTACTGTTGCAGGCAATCAACTCAGTATACCCAAGGATGAAAAAAATAATATTTTTTTGAGGTTAGGTTTTATTTTTGAGGAGAGTGGTCTGCATGTTGAGTTTTCCCTGCATGCTGAGTTTTTTTCAGTAGGTCCCATGGAAAACGAATAATAGATGTTTGATTGTATTTTCTTCATCTGGTTTTCAGCTACATTCCAGCCCCTCCCCTCCCCCCCCCTACCTTTCGAAGAGAGAGAGAAAAAATGAACAAGTCACTATTATATTCATACATTTTGAGTTGCATCAAAATGTTAGCAAATTGTCTAAGAATTTTCAGTTCTGAATTGTAAACTACATTATTATCTTTAATTACGTGACTCGGAAAATGTAATGGTAAAATAAGTTGCTGGTAAACATTACATTGTATTTCTAATTAAGGAATTATATTACCAACTTAGAAAATCTTTTTCGTATAGGTTTTCAGTTGGGTTGTCTTTTTTTTTTTTTTTTCCATGGAAGACTTGTGTGATGTCTGTGTTGCAGTACAAATATCTCATAAACATAGATGGCACTGTCGCAGCATATCGGCTGCCCTACCTGCTAGCAGGGGGTTCCCTGGTGCTGAAGCAGGAGTCAAAGTACTACGAGTTTTTCTACAAGCAACTTGAAGCGTGGAAACACTTTGTGCCGTTCAAAAGCGACCTCAGCGACATCGTGCAGAGGGTGTCGTGGGCAAAGCAACACGACTCGGAGGCCGAGACTATTGCTCGTGCTGGTCGGCAGTTCGCCCAGGAAAATTTGATGCCACAGGACGTCTTCTGCTACCATGCCGTGCTTTTTCATGTGAGTGGTATTTTTGTGGTTTGTTACATTTGTCAGTATTGAACTGCAGTACTACTAGTGGGCTTATGAGAAACTATTTCTAATGTTACGTTAGGGGTGTGTGTAAAGTCTATTCACAGTTTCTTCACACTTTTTGAAACAAACCTTTGAAAAATCACCCCCTGTACAACTTGTTTTGGCATAAGTATTTTTGATTAAATTGAACTTTTACTTGCATTTTGTCCATAAATTATAATATCGCATTCATAATTAATCCAATTAAAAGCAGAGAAAAAAAAATGTGTGTTGGTAATGCATAGTAAGAAGTAGTTCTTATACAAAATGTTACTACACTGAGTGCGCATAAACGCAGTGTGTAGTCCCTTAGGTGCAATTTTCTAAATTCGGTTAAAACTTTGTTTGCACGAGACGAAGGAATATTCTTGAAGTAGAGCCTAAGCAGGGCTTCAGAAAAGTTGGAAATAACAGTGAATGGACTACAAGCATATAATCTTTTTTTAAGACGGTTGAGACATCAGAAAACTTATACGAGGTGTGCAGCTGTTGTTAATTTTATTTAGTTTGTGAAAATGGCCACTGCTGCAGCCGTAAGTTCGAGACAAACCTTTCAATTCTTACCAAGAAAAGCCATTTGAACTATAGACAATATACCCTGAAGTTATTTATTTTGCAGTTTTTAAAAGTGCTTGCTTTAGGAAATTGAAGGCATTAGTTAAAGAACCAGATAATTTTATTTCACAACATTGTGAAATTATTGAGGGGGTAAATTACCACATTGTGGACAGAAATAAAACAATTGTTTTGGTTTACAAACATAAGATTTAATGTCAACTGTATTATTGATCACTTTTTTTGACAAGCTTTGAATACAAATGTGGTGGAAAAACTATTTCAGAAATATAATACAGTGGAATCTCTATCCATAGTTTTTCAGGGGATTGATGAAAAATTTCCATGTAGATCATTTTAGACAACAGAACAGTAAGAATTCCATGTCCTGTACATAATTAAACTGACACTGAAATCTTTAAATAAATAAAAATCACAGTAAAATTTTGATAAATTTACACTCATTTGCAAAAAAAATATTGAACATCCTCAAGGTGCAAATCACAGGGGCACGTAAATGGGTACAGGCGCTGGACATGGTATTATGTGTACAGAAAACATCTAAACATTTTACCACTGCAAGTATGTATTTCAGCGAACCAATACTTGCAGGATGCACTTGGTATGCTGTTAGACCACCGTTAGGACGTAGACGAGGGTGACATGGTCAGGCGTGGAGGCATACAGATGATGGTGTTCTTCTGACGAAAATCCTGCCACAGCTAGTGCAACTGACCCTCCAAATCTGCCATAGTTTCTGCCGGCCGAAGTTGCCCTCCAATCTGGTACCAAACATTTTTGATGGGCGAGAGGTCTGGTGACCTTGCTGGCCAAGGAAGCATGTTGACATCACAAAGGCAGGCCAGAGATATAAAAAACAATGTCTGGGGCCAGGCATTATACTGCTGGAAAAAATGGGGCTGTCAAGCTCCACTCGGAAGGGGAGCACACATGGTTGCACAATTTCCTGAACATATTGCCTTGGCATTAGGGTTCCTCCAATAACCATCAGTGGAGAGAGGGAATTGTAGTAAATGGCAGCCCACACCACGACACCTCTCACTCTGGGGTGGTGAACCCACGGGGTCACAGGGCTTGCCAAGATGTCTCCAGATTCAAATTTGGTGGTCGTCTGTATCCACACAGAATCATGATTTGTCGTTGAACACTACTTGTTGCCAATCCAAAAACTGGCCGTTCCTGGCAGAAGGTGACACATGCTCAGAGCAATGTTCAGTTCATAATGGTAGACGTGAAAAGGGATGCAGTGAAAACAGATTTTGTTGTGCTAGCCACCTGATACGGTGCCGGTGGACACAGGTGTATCCCCACCTGCCGTGACATGTCCCTGGATGGTGCACAGAAATGCCCATGGAGTGCTTGCAGCCCGTTTTACACTAAACAATCCTCCATGCTGGTGGTCCGCCGGGGTCGACCTGAGCCGCCTCGATGGGAGTGTGTTTCCACTGTGTCCAACACAGATAGGCAAAGGCTTGCCGAATGTGTCATTGGGGCATGCTGAATGTTCACTGGATTTGGCTCTGTTGCTCACTGCTACTAAGGCTTTATTTGGTGCCTTGCAGCTATGAATGATTGAAGGGACATGTATTCCCCTTATTGGCACATCTGTGCAAGAAAACTGCATTGCATGCAAATGAGACACATTTCAGCCTATGATGATGTGTGTTTCAACCTTCATTGCATTCTCGCAATTTATTGATGGTAACCAATTTTTTTTTGCAAATGAATGTGTAAGGCTTTGCGGCTGAGGGTTCTTCGGAAGTGTGTGTAATACATTGGTAGACCATACATCTACTACAGACTCAGGAATTTCTGGACATACCCAAAAGTACACAGCAATTGTATGTTAAGTAAAAAAATTGTTTCAATTTATGGTAAAATCTCTTATATAGGAAGTTAACAGTAAACTAAGCACTTTTGAAATCCCTGCTTAAGATCTACTTGCAGGCACAATGTGTATTCTTCCACCTTATGTAAAATTAACATTGCCATGTGCCTCACCACTTTGGTTGAGTGTGACTGTAAATAATTAGGAAAGTAAATATTTTACAAATTTGCTTATCAATACGTTTTTAAGCATTAAACAAATAAACAGAAAGAAGTTTTGTATTCACAAATATTTACTTGACACTTTGAATTCAACGTTAAGACATGGAACTACTTTCCCCTCCATAGTTGCCAACTTCACTAGCAGCATGTCACTCAGTGTGCCCATTAAACTAAATACAGGTAAAGGCAGTGACATTTTTCAGAAGTTTATCTCGAAACTGCTTACTTTTGTAAATGGTGCAAAGCATCAAGCTATATATTCATTGCTCAGTTCAAGGCACACTTACTATAGTTTCCATCATTTTGCACTAAATTGCACTGATGTGTAAAGTTTTTAATTATATATTTATATTCTTAGTTTTGAAGGGTTTTTTTTGTCTGTACTTTCATTGAACAGTGCTAATTTCACATAGGATGTACTCTAACCACATACTGGATTTTATTAGACCTTGCTCTAATAATTTTTGTTATGCAAGTCATTGAATTGCAGCAAAATGCAGGCTCAGCCTCCACAAAACTTTGTACATTATGTATGGTCACAATGGTTTTATAGCAGAAGCAAAACAGTTGAGATACTCGCCCTGCAGATGGCAGTGGTGTAGTTGATGTCTATGGTACTGCAAAAGGTATTGCTGATGTAGGTAGCTTAGCTGGAGCCAGTGACTGTTCCATCAAAGACAAAGTTGAGACACTGGTCACTGTCACACCAATAACGAAACACTTCATCTTAATCTCTGCGTGACAAAAAAAAAAAAATAGGATTCATAGACAAAATATTTTGCATAGGAACTGATAAATAAATTAACTGTACAAATATATGTCAAAAGAATATAATTAAATAGTATTTAAAAAAAAATTAAAGAACTTCACAGCTATAAGGGTCCTGTATCAATTATTATGCAATATACACAAATTATCTATTACATTATGATTACCTTTAGCTTTCATAACTGCAGCTACTTGGGGTAAATTCAAAGAAGTGGCAGAAGGTATTCTGGGGTATCTGTTCCCACAAGTGTAACAGCAGGGACTCCACCTGGGTTCAGTGGTGGTCATGTAGCTCAAACCCACTTCTAGTTGAACCACAAATGTTTAATTGGGTTTATATCTGGGCTATTTAGGGACACTGCATTAATGCAAATGCACTGTCAGGTTCTCTAAACGAGACCATTACAATCCTGGCAGTGTGACATGAATGGATAAACTTTGTTCCTAATAACTTCCAGATATGAGACAGTTGTCATGTATTGGGTTTCCTGAATAATGGGCTCTANGGCACGGCATTAATGCAAATGCACTGTCATGTTCCCTGAACGAGACCTTTACAATCCTGGCAGTGTGACATGGCGCATTGTCCTGCCGGAAGTGGCTGTAGTTAGCAGTTACACTGTTGACATGAAAGGATAAACTTTGTTCCTAATAACTTCCAGATATGAGACAGTTGTCATGTATTGGGTTTCCTGAATAATGGGCTCTAATGTTTCCCACAAAAACATAGCCCAGATCACACCACCTTTGGCATGTCTGTCCAATAGTGCACCCAGGTGCTGTACCCTCCAATGATAATCAGAGTNACAAAAACGTCGCCCAGATCACACCACCTTTGGCATGTCTGTCCAATAGTGCACCCAGGTGCTGTACCCTCCAATGATAATCAGAGTACATGTGCCCAGCAGTTGATGTGGTGAACCATGAATCAGAGCAACCCGCAAGGTAGGCTGGGCAGTTTCAGAGATGCTATTGCAATCTTACCTTATCGGGCTCAGATAGACCTGCCCTATATATATACCATGCTGCCAGCATGCCACGTGTAACCCTCCATGCAAAAAATGTATCTGGTATTAGGGTGGTCATAACGTAATGCTCATCTGTGTNGATGAACCACGAATCAGAGCAACCCGCAAGGTAGGCTGGGCAGTTTCAGAGATGCGGATTACCAAGGCTCAATGCTATTGCAATCTTACCTTATCGGGCTCAGATAGACCTGCCCTATATATATACCATGCTGCCAGCATGCCACGTGTAACCCTCCATGCAAAAAATGTATCTGGTATTAGGGTGGTCATAACGTAATGCTCATCTGTGTATACTCTCATCACTAGCTGGTTTGAGCAGGCACTTGAAATTTGAGACTTTTTTTTTTACATTGGTGGGAAAATGTGTACAATTATAAACATAGCTGATAGTAACTAGCGTATTATGATGGGAGAGCCAAAAATAACTTTACCAGAATGATAGCTAAAGTCAGGAGGGAGATCACGATGTTTATCACCTGTACCATTAGACAAACTAAAATATTGCAAGACTCTTCCCATGGAATATACCTGTCATATAACCAACAACCAGCAAGAAATGTGACATTATTAGATATTTCCCCCATCAGTCAGCAATACTGAATAAACGAGTTACCAGTGCACNGGAGAGCCAAAAATAACTTTACCAGAATGATAGCTAAAGTCAGGAGGGAGATCACGATGTTTATCACCTGTACCATTAGACAAACTAAAATATTGCAAGACTCTTCCCATGGAATATACCTGTCATATAACCAACAACCAATCACCAGCAAGAAATGTGACATTATTAGATATTTCCCCCATCAGTCAGCAATACTGAATAAACGAGTTACCAGTGCACTTTAGGATTAAATAATGGAAACAATAGCAAGTATGTCAGATATTGAGGAATGAATTTAAAACTTACCGATGTGGTGGAGCAAAGCAAAATAGGTTTGGAAGTGTTCAATGTTGTTGTATAAGGGACAAGTGTGGTTTCATGCTTTCATACAAAATGTGTCAGGAGTGGAGCAGAAGACTCGTGAGCCCAGCAGTAGTTCTAAAGGACATGGAACACGTCGCTCAACCCCCGCCAGACAAGCATGCTGCATGTACATGTCACCAAAGTGCAGGACCCACATACAGGGATGAGCTGTGACAACTGAAGACATTCCATAGCGTGCGTGTATGTCTGTGTGAGATGTGTTAAAATGCAAAACAAATATATATATGTGATGAAAATTTCTTCTGCGTTTGTATGCCTACCTATGCTTCATTAATTTATTAAATAAGTTGGCTAGATTCTGACAGTCAGTGAGAGCCAACTTGATGTATATGAAACAAACTGCCATTTACAAAAATTCTGTATCAGCTGATGCAAAAACAAACCAAAGTTAATATTAGATTGACTATTCTGAGTGCACTGCCGGCACACCTAGATAGCTAGCAATTAAACAAAATAGCCAGCCATTCAAGCGGGCTAGCTGGCTATCTAACCAGCCAATCAAGCGGGCTAGCTGGCCAGCCAGCCATTCTAGCAGGCTAGCCAGCCAGCCATTCAAGCGATCTAGCTAGCTAGCCAGCCAGCCATTCTAGCGAGCTAGCCATACATTGAAGCTAGCTAGCTAGCCATTAGAGCGAGCTAGCTAACCAGCCAGCCATTCTAGCAAGCTAGCCAGCCAT
This sequence comes from Clitarchus hookeri, assembly GCA_002778355.1. Taxonomy (NCBI): domain Eukaryota; kingdom Metazoa; phylum Arthropoda; class Insecta; order Phasmatodea; family Phasmatidae; genus Clitarchus; species Clitarchus hookeri. The sequence goes on along the minus strand of NQII01001448.1, from coordinate 5,396 downwards.
TCAACCTAAGCTAGCTAGCAATTAAAAGAGCTAACTAGCTATTCAAGCTAGCTAGCAGCTAGCTAGCTAACTAGCTAGCCAGCCATGCTAGCTAGCTAGCCAGCCATTGAAGCAGGCTAGTGAGCTAGCTAGCCAGCCATTGAAGCAGGCTAGCAAGCTAGCTAGCAAGCCAGCAATTGAAGCGGGCTAGCAAGCCAGCCATTGAAGCAGGCTAGCTAGCCAGTCATTCAAGCAGGCTAGCTATCCAGCTAGCCAACCAGCCATTGGAGCAGGCTAGCTAGCTAGCCAGCCATTCAAGCCAGCCAGTCATTCTAGCAGGCTAGCCAGCCAGCCATCCAGTCATTCTAGCAGGCTAGCCAGCCAGCCATCCAGTCATTCTAGCTGGCTAGCTAGCCAGCCATTGAAGCAGGCTAGCAAGCCAGCCATTGAAGCGGGCTAGCAAGCCAGCCATTGAAGCGGGCTAGCAAGCCAGCCATTGAAGCGGGCTAGCAAGCCAGCCATTGAAGCGGGCTAGCAAGCCAGCCATTGAAGCGGGCTAGCAAGCCAGCCATTGAAGCGGGCTAGCAAGCCAGCCATTGAAGCGGGCTAGCAAGCCAGCCATTGAAGCGGGCTAGCAAGCCAGCCATTGAAGCGGGCTAGCAAGCCAGCCATTGAAGCGGGCTAGCAAGCCAGCCATTGAAGCGGGCTAGCTAGCCAGCCATTGAAGCGGGCTAGCTAGCCAGCCATTGAAGCGGGCTAGCTGGCTACATAGCCAACCAGCCATTGAAGCGGGCTAGCGAGCTAGCTAGCGAGCCAGCCATTGAAGCAGGCTAGCGAGCTAGCTAGCGAGCTAGCTAGCGAGCGAGCCAGCCATTGAAGCGAGCTAGCTAGCGAGCCAGCCATTGAAGCGGGCTAGCTAGCAGGCCATTCAAGCATGCTAGCTAACAAGCTAGCCGGCAAGCATTAAAGCGGGCCAGCTGGCTAGCTAGCAAACTAGCCATTCGAGCGGGCTAGCCAGGCATTCAAGCAGGCTGGGCAGCCAGCCATTCAAGCAGTCTAGCCAGCCAGACAGCCAGGCATTCAAGCTAGCTAGCCAGCTAACCATTCAAGCGGGCTAGCTGGCTTTCTAGCCTGCCAGCCAGCCATTCAAGCAGGCTGNTGCCAGCCATTCTAGCTGGCTAGCTAGCCTGCCAGCCATTCTAGCTGGCAAGCCAGGCAGCCAGTCATTCTAGCAGGCTAGCTAGCAAGCTATTCAAGCATGCTAGCTAGCAAGCTATTCAAGCATGCTAGCTAGCAAGCTAGCCATTCAAGCAGGCTGGCCATTCAAGCATGCTAGCTAGCTAGCCAGCCATTCTAGCTGGCTAGCTAGCCAGCCAGGCAGCCAGTCATTCTAGCAGGCTAGCTAGCTTACCAGCCATTGCAGCGGGCTAGCTAGCCAACCAGCCATTCAAGCGGGCTAGCTAGCGAGCCAGCCATTGAAGGGGGCTAGCTAGCAAGCTATTCAAGCATGCTTGCTAGCAAGCTAGCTAGCCAGCAAGCTATTCAAGCATGCTAGCTAGCTAGACTGCCAGCCATTGAAGAGGGCTAGCGAGCTAGCTAGCGAGCCAGCCATTGAAGCGGGCTAGCTAGCAGGCCATTCCAGCATGCTCGCTAACAAGCTAGCCGGCAAGCATCAAAGCGGGCCAGCTGGCTAGCTAGCAAACTAGCCATTCAAGCAGGCTAGCCGGGCATTCAAGAAAGCTAGCCATCCGGATAGCCAGGGATTCATTCCGGCTAGCCAGCCAGTCGGATAGCCAGGCATTCAAGCTAGCTAGCCAGCTAACCATTTATGCGTGTTAACTAGCCAGCTAGTCATTCAAGCGGGCTAGCTGGCCAGCCAGCCAGTTAGCCAGGCTAGCCAGCCAGCCAGCCAGCCAGCCATTCAAGCAGTCTAGGGAGCCAGTCAATTCAAGCGAGCTACCTGGATAGCTAGCCAGCCATTCAAGCTAGCTAGCTAGCTAGCCAGCCAGAAGGCCACACTAGTGGGCTAGCTAGCCAGCCAGCATTTTAGCAGACTAGCTAGCCAGCCAGAAAGCCAGACATTCTAGCGGGATAGCCAGCCAGCCAGCCATTAAAGCGAGGTAGCCAGCCAGCCAGCCATTGAAGCAATCAAGCTAGCTAGCAAGCCAGCCTTTGAAGCGAGGTAGCCAGCTAGCTAGCTAACCAGCCATCGAAGCGGGCTAGGTAGCGAGCCAGCCATTGAAGCAGCCTAGCTAGCCAGCCAGTCATTCAAGCAGGCTAGCTGGTCAGCTAGCCAGCCATTGAAGCGAGGTATCTAGCTGGCCAGCCAGCCAGCCATTGAAGCGAGGTAGCAAGCTAGCCAATTGAAGCGGGCTAGCTAGCCAGCCATTCAGTCAGCCATTCAAGCTAGCTAGCCAGCCAGCCAGCTAGCCATTCCCCATTCTAGTGAGCTAGCTACCTAGCTAGCCAGCCAGCCATTGAAACTAGCTAGATAGCAATTAAACAAGCTAGCTAGCTATTTAAGCTAGCTTGCTAGCCAGCCATTGAAGCGGGCTAGCTAGCTAGCCAGCTAGACATTAGAGTGGGATAGCTAGCCAGCCAGCCATTGAAGCGGCTAGCTAGCTAGCGAGCCAGCCATTGAAGCAGGCTAGCTAGCTAGCTAGCTAGCGAGCTGGCGAGCCAGCCATTAAAGGGGGCTAGCTAGCAAGCCATTCAAGCATGCTAGCTGGCTACCTAGCTAGGAAACTAGCCATTGAAGCGGGCTAGCTGGCTGGCTAGCCAGCCATTCAAGCGGGCTAGCTAACCAGCCATTCAAGTGGGCTAGCTAGCCAGCCATTCAAGTGAGGGAGCTAGCTAGCTAGCCAGCCCTTATAGCGAGCTAGCTAGCTAATTATCTAGCCAGCCATTGAAGCGAGCTAGCTAGCCAGCCAGACATGGAAGCAGGCTAGCAAGCTAGCTAGCAAGCCAGCCATTGAAGCGGGCTAGCTAGCAAGCCAGCCATTGAAGCGGGCTAGCTAGCAAGCCAGCCATTGAAGCGGGCTAGCTAGCAAGCCAGCCAATTGAAGCGGGCTAGCTAGCCAGTCATTCAAGCAGGCTAGCTATCCAGCTAGCCAACCAGCCATTGGAGCAGGCTAGCTAGCTAGCCAGCCAGCCATTGAAGTGAGCCAGCCAGCTAGCCATTCAAGCAGGCTAGCTAGCCAGCCACCCAGTCATTCAAGCTGGCTAGCTAGCCAGCCATTGAAGCAGGCTAGCAAGCTAGCTAGCCAGCCAGCCATTGAAGCGGGCTAGCTAGCCAGTCATTCAAGCGGGCTAGCTAGCCAGTCATTCAAGCAGGCTAGCTAGCCAGTCATTCAAGCAGGCTAGCTAGCCAGTCATTCAAGCAGGCTAGCTAGACAGCCAGCCATTCAATCGGGCTAGCCATGTATTCATTCAAGCGGGCTAGCCAGCCAGCCAGCCAGCCAGTCATTCTAGCTGGCTAGGTAGCCAGCCATTGAAGCAGGCTAGCTAGCTAGCCAACCAGCCAGCCATTGAAGCAGGCTAGCTAGCTAGCTAGCCAGCCAGCCATTGTAGCGGGCTAGCGAGCTAGCTAGCGAGCCAGCCATTGAAGCGGGCTAGCTAGCTAGCTAGCTAGCGAGCTGGCGAGCCAGCCATTAAAGGGGGCTAGCTAGCAAGCCATTCAAGCATGCTAGCTGGCTACCTAGCTAGGAAACTAGCCATTGAAGCGGGCTAGCTGGCTGGCTAGCCAGCCATTCAAGCGGGCTAGCTAACCAGCCATTCAAGTGGGCTAGCTAGCCAGCCATTCAAGTGAGGGAGCTAGCTAGCTAGCCAGCCCTTATAGCGAGCTAGCTAGCTAATTATCTAGCCAGCCATTGAAGCGAGCTAGCTAGCCAGCCAGACATGGAAGCAGGCTAGCAAGCTAGCTAGCAAGCCAGCCATTGAAGCGGGCTAGCTAGCAAGCCAGCCATTGAAGCGGGCTAGCTAGCAAGCCAGCCATTGAAGCGGGCTAGCTAGCAAGCCAGCCAATTGAAGCGGGCTAGCTAGCCAGTCATTCAAGCAGGCTAGCTATCCAGCTAGCCAACCAGCCATTGGAGCAGGCTAGCTAGCTAGCCAGCCAGCCATTGAAGTGAGCCAGCCAGCTAGCCATTCAAGCAGGCTAGCTAGCCAGCCACCCAGTCATTCAAGCTGGCTAGCTAGCCAGCCATTGAAGCAGGCTAGCAAGCTAGCTAGCCAGCCAGCCATTGAAGCGGGCTAGCTAGCCAGTCATTCAAGCGGGCTAGCTAGCCAGTCATTCAAGCGGGCTAGCTAGCCAGTCATTCAAGCGGGCTAGCTAGCCAGTCATTCAAGCAGGCTAGCTAGCCAGTCATTCAAGCAGGCTAGCTAGCCAGTCATTCAAGCAGGCTAGCTAGACAGCCAGCCATTCAATCGGGCTAGCCATGTATTCATTCAAGCGGGCTAGCCAGCCAGCCAGCCAGCCAGTCATTCTAGCTGGCTAGGTAGCCAGCCATTGAAGCAGGCTAGCTAGCTAGCCAACCAGCCAGCCATTGAAGCAGGCTAGCTAGCTAGCTAGCCAGCCAGCCATTGAAGGGTGCTAGCGAGATAGCTAGCGAGCCAGCCATTGAAGCGGGCTAGCTAGCTAGCGAGCCAGCCAATTGAAGCGGGCTAGCTAGCAAGCCATTCAAGCATGCTAGCTAGCTAGTAGGCTCTCTAGCTAGCCGGCTAGCATTAAAGCGGGCCAGCTGGCTAGCTAGCAAACTGGCCATTCAAGCGGGTTAGCCAGCCGGCTAGCCAGGCATTCAAGAAGGCTAGCCAGCCAACCGGCTAAGCAGGCATTCAACCAGGCTAGCCATCGATCCAGCTGGCCAGCCAGCCAGGCATTTATTCAGGCTAGCAAGGCATTCAAGTAGGCTAGCCAGCCAGCCAGGCACTCAAGCAGGCTAGCCAGCCATACAAGAAGTCTAGCAAGCCAGACAGCCAGGCATTCAAGCTAGCTAGCCAGCTAACCATTCAAGCGGGCCAGCTGGCTAGCTAGCAAACTAGCCATTCAAGCGGGCTAGCCAGGCATTCAAGCAGGCTNGCGGGCCAGCTGGCTAGCTAGCAAACTAGCCATTCAAGCGGGCTAGCCAGGCATTCAAGCAGGCTAGCCAGCCAACCGGCTAAGCAGGCATTCAACCAGGCTAGCCAGCGAGCCAGCTGGCCATTCAGCAAGGCATTCATTCAGGCTAGCAAAGCATTCAAGTAGGGTAGCCAGCCAGCCAGGCACTTAAGCAGGCTAGCCAGCCATTGAAGCAGTCTAGCAAGCCAGCCAGGCATTCAAGCTAGCTAGCCAGGTAACCATTAGAGCGGGCCAGCTGGCTAGCTAGCAAACTAGCCATTCAAGCGGGCTAGCCAGCCGGCTAGCCAGGCATTCAAGAAGGCTT
>NQII01001447.1:473952-497766 GCA_002778355.1 Clitarchus hookeri | reverse complement strand
AATATGTGCATAACCTTTTATAAAGTAATAAAATATGTGTAATGATAGCTATACTGCATTCATTGGTTTAATGTTCCTGAAATGGTGTCAATGGCAGAAAAATTATCTCATGGATTTGGAATAATCTGGCAAGTAGGGCCTGTTTCATAGTCTTTTTTTAATGATCATCCAGTGAATAATTTTTCCTCTACTTAAGAACTCGTACTCTCTCATATCTTACTGTTACTTGCTTTTGCTACAAATTTAATCAATTCCAGATTAACCTTGAACCAGCTGGAATTCAGATAATCGTGTCCTAAGCATGGTTTCAGAAACAGGAGCAAAATGTCCAATTCTTTTAACAATGCCAATAAAACATCCTAGTAACAGTACGATTATATCAGTGGTAGGGAGTTAAAAGAGACAAGTGAAACCTTTTTTAAATAGCTTCATATATAATAAATTATAGGAAATTTAAACACTTCCTGCTAAGAAGTTGCCCTGCTTAATAGGTTGCAATTACTTTGTACATAATACATAAATGCACGTAGAAAGTTTAACAGAGTATAACAGTAGGTATTAAATTATCTTTGTGTTATTGAAAATGAGCCATGATATACCCCTACATCAGAAAATGTTGCAAGCAAAACATTTATTGCAATTAACTAACTCTGCCTGGAATCTGTTATCTACATCATAGTCCAGTGCCAAGCTAAGACAGTGTCAAAATTTTCCTGAAGTACAAACTCATACGTACCTGAAGCAGGACAGCGTCCAGCCTTCCAGACCGTTTGCCACGCTGCGTGTCCACCACATCAACCGGCACCAGTGTGCCCTCAGTGCACAGTGCAGTGTTGCATGCAGTGTAGTGCGAGAGCAGGAGAGTGCAGAGTAGTGCGACACAACTTCATACCACCCCCTCTGCCCCAACCCTTCCGGGCAAGTGAGGGTGCGGTATGGTCTCGGCACACATTAATAATAAAGCAATTTAAGATCAAATAATTAAAAGCAAAAGAAAGAAACACCAGGCGTGTGGACGCTCAAAGACAACCCTATAAGCGTTTGAGTGCTTTAATTATGTTTATTTGAAAAGTCACATATTTTTTACCTCAGTTGTATCACCCTCATTTCATGCCATCCACATTTCAACAGTGTAATATTATGAATTTTATTCATGTTTTATTAAAGGGTTCACGTCCATTTAGTTGTGCAAGTGTTTTAGTTCAACAGAAAGTAGTGCAGGGCGAGCTGTGTGCCGCCATAGTCCGCACCTCGCGAGCTCGCAAGTTTCAGTCACCGTTGAGTGTATCAAGGGGTCGCATGTGCTGCATCGTGCTCCGGGTGCTTTTACATTTTCACGCAAACAATAGTATGATGTAACTTACTGGAACCTGTTCTTTTCTGTACCCAGACGCCACCCCTTCTTCCCTGGGAATAGCATTGACTGGGGAAGCTTAACACACCAGTAATTCATTGTTGTGCATACCTATGTACTTTCGCAGTTTTGCCTATCTGGCGTGCTTCAAGCCAGAACCCCTGTAAAGTTTTCACTTAGAGTGATGTAAAGTTTTGTCCGAGAGTAATTACATGCAAGATTTCAGACTTTATGATTTTAATTTCAAGCACTGACTTCAGGGTCCGGGTACACTACAACCCGCTTTCACCATAATTTCACGTATTCTGCCTTAATAACCAGCATGCTCAACACCGGACGTTTTTCAGTAAAAGGCATGTGGGTCAGCCTGAATAGGCCCACTTCATTCCGGCTTATCCGGCGTAGGGAACGCCTGGTTTTCCTGTCCAGAAAGGCTCATCCAACAATTTCACTGACGGACTGTGAACATCCAGGCAACGGCCCGCCGTACCCTGAGATCATCATCAGCAGTAGCAATCAACACCTTCTGCTGACGGTGTCTGGCACCTAGTCGGGTATCCAACTCCAAACCCACCTAACAATGTTTTTCACTGCCCCTCAAAACTTCCATTAACCCAACACCACCCAGCCAACAGGCGTTAAATTGGCACCCAACTTTGTGGCAAATTCTTATTCCTGTTATATGATGTCCTATGCAATTTAACCGGCGTTAAATTGGCGCCCTTCTGTGGGGCCATTTCCTGCTGAAAACCCTCATTGCTCAACGTTTTTCCTACGCAATTTAACCGGCGTTAAAATTGTTGCCCTTCCGTGTGGCGTAACTTTCCCTCTACATTCCTCACTTTTTCGACCCAGAAAACCTCAAAATCTCCAGACACCTCAACCCCTCTTTGAGCAATTTTCCCACCTATTTTCACCCCGATAATATCAAGAGCACGTCAGGAGCAGTGTAATCAACCTGGGACAATGCTGAGGCCAGCCAGATGCCAGAACGACGGCCGGAGACGCCACACCACGTGGCTTAAAAAGCACCAAAACCAACTTCGCAACCGCCATTACATCAACGTCAGCCATAACGAGACAGCTAGGCGTCACCACCCCTCCTCCTCCAGCACCATGTACTGCGCAGCAGAGCGAGCAGGTGCACTTGCACTCACTCCCTCCCCCACTTCAGCACCACAACATCAGATGGGAGTATCAATTGGCATAGTAGGCTCTTGTGTGCAGGTGCGCACACCCTTCCACCGCCGGGCGTTACAGCTCTCCAAGCGGGCACAGGGAGTCAGCCGCAGGGGTAGGCGGTGGCCTTGACCACCACTGCTGGGTTTGGCTGCCGCGCCGCGACTGTCAACAAAAGCTGGCCTGACACCTGTAGACATTCCAGACACCTCTGTGTTGGCAATGCATGCGCCACAGGATGTAGTGGCCACGTACGAATTCGGCACAACATATTGCAAGTGCAATCGTAAGACCAGCCCAATGAGCAACCGCTTCACAAACAACCGCGAACACATGGACAGCTCCAATGTGATAAATAAAATTCAAAGCTAGTGCAAATTTAAAGTTTTGGATAATACCCGTAAACAAAATTCAAACACTCCGCTTCCCATCAACAAAATTTTCCAGTGTACTTTTTGCCTACAGTATTACCATTCAACGTGGCTAACCGCGACCATACAAAACCGGAACTTTCAATGCTCACACTGCCACAGCGATAACAATCAAATGAAAACTTCTAGGGTGTACAAAGATTTATTAAATGGTCCAGACTGTCAACCAACGCAATGTCACCGCCCAGTGTGTCCACCGGGCAAAAGTAATGTAGGGTGTGTGCAGTGCATGTACATCAGCAATGTATGCAGCCTGGCGAGAGACTGACAGTATGAGACGGCAAATTCACGTGTCAACAATGTACAGCAGCGGCTGACACTGCACGGCAGGTGTCACACGCTATCAGCACGCACGTGGCAGATGTAAACAAAGCAGCGCTACTCGCTCATTTCACACTCTGCCAGCCGGCCTTGACTTCAGCACCTCTCTCTTTCTCCTACCATCCGCCCCTTACATACTGCCACTCGCCACCTACTTTCCCACACCTGCCTTCCCCTAACAGATGATTCCAGTGCTACCAACACAGGCAACACAATTTCCGCAACCAATCCCTGTGACACAATTTCCCACGTTCAACTTTGTTCCACCAGCTGTGTGCATATGGCCACAAAGTAGCAGAAGGCAACACCAAACCACAACAGCCTGGACCAACCAGTGTTATCACGCCCTCATGATTTCAGTCGCTACCCACCTTCGCGGGATCACCTACAGAGGATCCATCTGCGTTCCTCAGTGACTGTACAGCACACCTGCAATGCTATGGGGTATGTGTGGAGGAGTGGCGTAGCTGCAATGGAGCGCAACTCTCTGGTGAAGCGCATTCCTGGTGGCAATCTATGAATCACTACGGTCTACAGTGGGAGGACTACCTCCATGCTTTCCAGTGCCGCTTTGGAGGAGCATTCTCATCACTTCAAGCGCATAGAAAACTGACATTAGAAGAGCCAAAGCAACGGAGAAACTAACCACATTTATCACCAGAAAAATAAATATTGTCAGATGTTTCCACCCACACATGCCAGAGCGCAAAGTGCTTTAAGTGGTGGCAGAAACAGTGCGCCCAGAGTACCGTGCCACATTGGTATCATTGCTCAATAGCAGCCATGATGAACTCATGCATGCAGCGATAATCTTGGAACGAAATCCATACCAACCGCGCTGCAAACGGAAAATGAGTGCCACACGATGGAGCCATGAGCAACGTCAGGGCAGTGTCAAGGAGCATTATGTAGTGCAAAATAGTGCTAAAACACCTTCTTCCGGTCAATAACAGGATAAAAATTCCAGTGCAGGAAACAGTGCAGCAAAAATTACTGCTGCAAGTGACAACAAAAAAAAAATAGTGCAGCAGACAGTGCGTGAAACAAAACAGTGAAGTGGGATAGAAGCCAACCACCACCAATTCTGTGCCGTTACTGTGACGGTCAGGAATACCATTGACACAGTGCATGCCCTAACAATCCCCACCTCAAACAAACAAACATACATACAAGCAGCAATTCAGGAAATGAGAAGCAGGGGTAAAGGAGCCTGACGTTTCCGACACCCCAATCCCGAACAATATTACCAAACTTGACATATCAACAAACACTAATTAACCAGGTTAGTAGCAGTCATTCACAGTTCATTTCCATTTCAGAGTTTTTTAATTGTCATCATTGCCATGCATTAATAAACACTGCTCTCTCACATAACTTCATACAGACTAGTTTTGTGCATCCTACAGATATCACTCCAGCCTCTCACGTAATTCGTTTAGCCACAAATAAACACACCAATACTGCACTAGGTCAAGCCACAGTGACAGTTTGCATATGTGACCAAGAAACAATAACCACAGCAGTTGTTACCCCCGAACATTAGGGAAGATGCCATCCTTGGTGTACTGTGGCTTACTGAACAAAATACCATAGTTGAACCCGCGACACATCGCATCCATTTTAGCCTGAAGGAGAGAGACACAATATATAATCTTGACCGGCGACCAGCCAATAGAGTGCCAGCTGTTTCAATAGTGGAATTTGACAACATACCACCCGAACACCAGGAAATTTTTCAGCGGCTTCTTGACGAGCGCCAAGACATGTTTGCAGCACACATCACCCATTGTCAAACCACAGTAGATGAGCATTCCATACCGCTAGTACAACACAGGTCTATATACACTCCGCCACGCAGTTATTAACTGCAACAAATGAAAATTATTAAACAGCAAATTCAAGAAATGTTGAATGACTGTGTTATTGAACCAACAAATAGCGACTTCAATTCCGCCATAACACTGGCACCTAAAAAGACGGCACGTGGAGGTTAAGTGTAGATTTTTGGCTAGTGAACCAAGTGACATGTAAAGCGTTACCACCATACATCAGTGACAAAGATGATCTCAGTTCCTTAGGGCAAGCGACGATCATGTCATCCCTTGACTTCAAGAGTGGCTATTGGCAAGTGCCCATCAAGCTCGAAGACCATGGCAAGACAGCTTTCATGGCCTACAACGGCAGGCGTTTTCAGTTCTGGGCCATGCCGTTCAGATTGAAGTGTGCACCGGTTACCTCCCAGGCGATGATGGTCAGAGTGTTGGATGGCCTCATCTGCGAATTCACACTCGCCTACCTAGATGATGTGGTGATATGGTCGGCAAGTTGGGAGGACAACTTACACTACCTGTCACTTGTGCTCAAGAGGTTGGCCATGAACGGCCTCTCATGTGCAACTGCAAAATGCCACCTCGGAAAGACCAGCATTAACTCCCTGGGGCATGTCGTCAACAAAGAAGGCAAGAAACCCAACCCCGAATAACTGCGGCTGATTGATAAGTACCCTCCATCACGCGCAAGCAGCTCAGGAAGTTCTTTGGGCTAATAAACTGGCTCCAGGAGCACATTTAGGACTTTGCCGTCATCACTGCACCACTCTCCGACCTGCTGTCAACCTAGAGGCAGTTTCAATGGGACGACTACGCCGACGACGCCTTCCAGCAAATCAAGTAATGTTTCCAAGTGTGCCCGACCTTGGCGAGGTATGATGCCACAAAACACCTCTACCTGCAGACCGATGCCAGCCAAGGAGGACTCTGTGCTGTGCTCTACCAGTGCGGTGACAATGGCAAACGTCACGTCTTCGACTTAGCTAGTGCCAAGTTCGAACCAAGTGAGCAGAGGTATGATGTCAACAAATGTGAATGCTTAGTCTGGATCAACACCATGTGCAAGGCAAGCAGCAAGCTGACCCTGTGGGAAATGCTTCTTCAAGCCTATGACTTCATCGTAGAGTATGTCCCGGGGAACAAAAAACAGCTAGCAGACGCACTGTCCTGGTCACCATGCACTGATGTAGTGTTGCAGGACGACACAGAGTGGGTAGAGATTTTACAACCAAAAATACGGGAACCACTGAGTTAGGTAAGCCTTCAGCAGATAAAAGCCACCAACAATAATTTCACTGTACGTCACCTATACCGTAACGTGGTGCAAGCGCAGCTAGATTGCGCATTCACTCGTGAGCAGAAAGACTGTTGCACCCAGAAAGTGGTTGAATGTTGGCACGTAATAGATGGCCGTTTAGAAATATGTTCACCTAGTAACCATGATGTGTGGAGACTGGTTGTTCCCCCCAGTGTTAGAGAGCACGTACTGAGACACGCGCATGATAGCAACGTATCAGGACACCCGGAGACGGAGCAAATAATTCGTAATGTGCATGAACATTTCTTTTGGCCCGGACTAACCAAGCATGCACGGAGGTTCGTGCAACAGTGTGTTAAGTGCAACTAATTCAAAGCACGGCGAGCTGATAGGGTACAACAGCCCAGACTGCTCACTAAGCCCTTCGAGACGGTGTCCCTCCACCTTATGGGGCCCTATCCCAGGTCCTCAGTGGGGAAGAGATTCATTGTGGTGGTCACCGATAACTTCTCCAAGTAGGTTGCGGAATATCCCGTCAGTAGCGCACGAGCCACGAGTGTTGCCAAGGTCCTGCAGACAGACTTCTTCCCCAGGTGGGGATATCCGCAGAACCTAATTACTGATAATAGCATGCAATTCACTGGCAGGAAGTGGCAAGAATTATGTACACATTGGGGAGTGCGACACCTGAAGACTACAACCTACCACCCATGTGCCAACCCCACGAAGCGCCGGAACTACGAGCAGCTCGCCCACATCGAGCCGCATACCAACTGGGCCGACCATCTGCCTGCTGTCCTTTAGACCCTCTGTTGGCGCGTCAACGCCATCACCGGCAAGTCACCTTCCGACGTCCTGCTGGGCCACAACTTCACCCTGCCTGGTGAGTTTGACTGCCCGCGAGCAGAAGACAAAGGTAACCCAATCAACAGTGATACCCAACGTTAATGGCGTAAGAGGGAGCACCAAGAGGTACGCACTCACCAGCGAGGTTGCGTCACGTGATGGCTGCCAACCACCACTTTAACTCCGACCCGGTCAGCATGTCTATGTCTGTGCGCACCTGCAGTCCGCAGCCCGCAGAGACTTCTGCACAAGCTTTGCAGCAAAGTAGAGCGGGCCACACGCAATTGTACGAGCCAACTGACCCACCACCTACCTGGTCCAGCTCGGCAGAAAACTGTCAAGGTGCACCAGGATGACCTGCACCTAACGCCAGGTGACATTGACGACGATCCTGCACCAAGTGTCCAGGTGTCCCATAACACTAACCCCGATGTCGAGGTCTGCCGACCACCCATGCAGAAGGAAGTTGCGTCAGTACCTCCCTCAGAGGAGCATCTTAAGGGCCCGTAAGCCCCACGTTGCCCGGCATCCAGGCACCCCTCAGGGATCATCGAGGCGGGAGCCCCATTATCGCGGATGGCACGTCGTCACCCGGCATTGGTGTCCCAGTGCCATTGCCATACCAGGCGTACCACCACCACGAGCAAGAAGAAGCAACAGCACGACCTGCCTGCATCACGATGCCTGTCATTGAGGCACCTACCTTGACGGGGGCCTCACCCCTCACCTTGCCTGCTACAGGTGACAACATGGGATTTCCTGACACACTGTCAATGGCATCACGACAGCTTCCGGAGGTGTCCACCACTGGCGAGGGGGTGATGCACAGTGGCAGTGCCAAAGCAGGAACGCCGCCACCAGTGAAGGGGTCACCACCAGGTGATCAACCCCCCTCAGTCACTGCCAGCCCGGGTCGCTACAAGCGGCAGTGGGGTCAGTAGAGCAGCAGCACCAAAAGCAGGAAAAGTGATGGTGGCAGCAAGAGCAACCAGGCACTCAGCTGGCCGCTCACGCCAGAGACGTCAACATACAATTAGCAGGACAATAAATGTTGTATAAGTGAAATTTAAATATTATTTAAACCTTGATTTTACACTATAACATTCGGAATTTATCAAGTAATTCTTCGCAGAAATACACATTTATTAAAAGAAATTAACTGGCTGATAGTTGTTATCAAAGCGAATCAGTTTGCCTGTTGATAACGGCAGAATTAATTAAGAAAAAGACTAAACAATATGCAGCAAAATAAAACTTCAATGACACTTACATTATTACAGATGTATGCATCATTGGGTATATTATACTAATATACACCATCTAATTATATCACAAAGATCAATAACTGTGATTTATACGCCACCTGTTTCCTCTAAAATGAACTACGCCTCCTCTTTGAAAGTTGCAGGCAATACTCAACACATCCTGAACTCATGACAGAATTTAGCACTACTCACACAGTCTCAAGAATAGTTCCAAAATCTTCTAATAGGGTCAGCACATGCTATATAATATTCATAATTAATTTGTAATTCTTAATTTTACATTTTAAATTAAGCAAAATGACTTTGGGCTAAATGACAAGGAAAAATGATTGACTTAAGGTTAAGCAAGGGATGTCATTTTAGGCAAAACCAATTTAGGCTAAACGACTTTTAGACAAAATGACTAGGCAACAACCAGGGAAAAATACTTTTAGGCTAAATTACTTCAGGCAAAATTATTTTTAGGATTAATTACTTTAGGCAAAATAAAGGTGGAAAAACACTTAGGCAAAATGATGCACTCCCTTGAAACTCTGCAAGAGTTGCCTCAAGTAATCAGTGAGGAACCATAAAATTTTCATTTTTCTATTCAGTGTTCACAGAGAAGAAACTATTTCTTGCTAAATCACTCAAAATGCTAAGGGTAAAATTTGAAGTTAGTTATCATGGTAAATACAGTTATGACTGAAAATGAATTTGCTATGTTCCAGTGTTAATTACTAATGTTCCCCCGTAAATTTTTTTTGTTTTTGTGAATCTAGTATGTTACAATAATATTGAATATTAAATGTAGAAAATAGAATCAACTTAAGCCATTACCAATTTTTTTTTTTTTTTTTTCCATTGTGGCAAGGTTCATAAATTCATTACACTTTAACATAAACCAGATCTCAGCTCACCAACACATCCACGGGAAGGAAGAAAATAATAGTATTTGATGACAAAAGTATTAAACATAACAAGTATAAAAAAAATTAAGAAAGTGTACATAAATCTGCTTTGTTTAATACAACGTAATGCTCAAATCATAATATATGGTTGAGACAACAGCATATTCAATGTAAATAAAGTAAATATTTCCTCGAACAGACCATTGTTACCAGTTTCAGAACTTTGGGAAAACATTTTAACGAAGCAGACAGCAGCACACAACCACCTGCTTTCAGTAAGTATTGAAAATATAATGCATTAATATGCATGACAAAAAAAGATATTAATAATATTAGTTACAGAAAACTATTAAAATTATCTTTATCAAACCACACAAATTTTGGAAGCCATAATTTTGAAACTTGTACAACTGCGTTAACAAAAATTTTATTTAGCATTCCTTTCATGACAGAAACTGTGGAGTATATGCCTAAATTCAGAGAGGCAAATATGAGTAGTTATTACACAGGCAAATTTGTTTTATAAATAACCTATTTTCCCAATATTTACCAAATTATCAGTGAGCATTCAAAAACTTAAAATCATTTTTAAGTTTTTGTTGGTGTAGTAACATCTTTACTAACCACTAAAATTAACTTCTGAACATATACTAGTACACAAAGACAAAAGGGAGACAAACAAAATGACACACACACAACAGATATAACTGGTCACACTTTGACCTATCAATATGTGTTGCCAAAGACTAAACAAGTAATAATCCACACATTAAGACTCCCGCCTAACTAGAGCATATTTCTGCATTTAAGACAGAGAAGCGCATGAGCGATAAGGGCGACTCTGCCACGCGCATCAAGTGCCCCATTGCCGCTAAGCGCAAGGCTCTGAAATGGCGTATAGTGTTCTTGTCACACTGCATGTAACTATGGGACTTTCAGCGGTGATCCTATTATTTTATTGATGGAAAGTCTGTAAGAAGGTTTAATACAGGGCCTTTGAGTAGTTTAGTATGGATCTGATGCATATATTTTGAGATACAATGCTTTGAAAAAGCATTTTTAGCCATTCTGGAGTTCTCTGAAATTGTATAACTACTTTACATGGCATCTTGAAAGCACTCAAAAGCCCTCGTTTGAAGTGTGTGTTCTTTTCGTAGATCAGCACATTGGATGCACGTTTAATAGTTTAGTTGAAAGACGTGTATTTCAAACACACTGCAACGCAGTTCAAGTGCCAGTTAGGTGGGAGTCTTAACATTGTTGATAGGCATTTTATAACGTGAACTGTAACTTTCGAAGACTTACTTATTTTATAATAAATACTATCTGTAACCACTGTTTCTCGCAACTGGAAATTAAATTTTTCTACCTGCCTGGCTAAAGGTAATGAATGATTTATTTGCTATTACCCGCAAGGAATTTTATGCATGGAAGACTAAAATAATGTAAATTTTTTTTCGTGGATTTTTAATTGAATTGGTGTGTGGCAGTCTGTCAATTAAGTGAGTGAGTGAAGAGATTTAGGTGGTTCTTAACACCGAGGTCTTGAAAGCAGATCAGGGTGAAGCGAGTTGAGTATGGAGCAGCACCGTAATGCAAGGGCCGGGGAAATGGGAGATCCCAGAGAAAACCAGTCGACCAGCAGCATTGTTCAGGACAATTCCCACATGCAAAAATCGGGGAGCAGCCCCGCTGGTAATAAAACCTTGTTCACCTAGGTGGGAATTGAGTATTTCGGCCAATGTAGCATCATGATGTGAGATGCTATCACCGCCAGTACCAACAGCCATTCACCTCTAATAATGCATTACGGGCACATAAATGGCACACGCCTATGTTGATGGGGTGCTGTGACCCATGGAAATACCATAACTTCAGGGCATCCCAAACAAATATTTTCAACAGCCACATACAGCTCAGATCAGCCTTAATGTGTTGCAATATGCACTACAGATGCTTCCTTGGTCAGCTTGATTTCCCACTCTCTCGCCAATTGAGTACCTATAGAGCATGATTGGATATTGGTTAAATACCTTTCCACCTCCACGAAATAACGATGAACAGCGGACTTGAATACTACATGGTCCACAATACCCCACAGGACATTATTTAGACACTTATTGAATCAACGCCACTTTGGTTTCAGCAATGTACTATTCAAAATGGAGGTCTTACTACTTACTGATATCATGTATTTTAGGCCACTAGAGCCTTGTCTATTCGTGAAAATTTAATATTTTTTTTTGCCAATGTTTGTTTGTCTGTGTGCATAGTTTTGTCTGTTTTTGAGTACATTAGAACCCTGTTATAACATTTCTCAAGGCCTTCAAAAAGTCAGTCTTATTTAAGGGAAAACTTAATAATTGGGTAAATTTGTATTGAAAAACATGTTTGTGGGCCAAGAGAAGGCAGCTTATTAAGAAGGAAAGTGTTATAATAGGTTTCCACAGTATTCCTTTATGGTGTGGCATTTTCTCTGTCAGGCAGTATACCGGGTGAGGCACCTACGGCAGGCCACCTGAATAACACCGCCAATTTCAGTGGTAGAAGAAAATGTTTCAGACAAATGTTGCTTGGGTCGAAGGTGCTTATAAATTGATAGTGAAAATTTCCCTGTAAATGGAAGGGTAAATAAGATACAAAGGTCAATTTTGTTTATGTAAATGGAATGATAAATTTTAACACCCCTTGACAGTGCTTATGAAGATGTAATAAATACGATAACATTTGCAGGTCATTCAAGATCGCTGAAGGTCAATGACGAAGCAAACTGCACTGCCTCACGGAACAATGGGCCATTAGTCTGTGCTGTGCTGTGCTGTGCTGTGCTGTGCTGTGCTGTTGTCGCGATCAGACAACCTCTTCATGACGTTATTTGAACTGGTACAATGTACACGACAGCCAGAAGAGATGATATGGTTTTAATTTATGGCAAATGTCACCACAGCATTAGAGCAGCAGGCAATCCATGTGGTACCAACACAACGGAGTCCCCCTCATTCTGCACAGACAACTACAATGGTTTTTAACAGAACTTTTGGTGGTCAATGGATTAGTCGGTCTGGAAACATGAAATGGCCTGCACGTTCCCCAGACGTAACGCCTATGATCTTTTATCTATGGGGAACATTAAAGCAACAGGTCCACAAACACCCACAGACCACCCCCGAGGACATGAAAGGCAGTATATCACAAGCTTGTTCTACAATATGTCCAGATGAACCTCAATGTGCGGTATTGTCTGCTCAGAATCACTTTACAGTATGTATCAATGCACAAGGTTACCAATGTGAACACCTGATAACATAATAAAATAACCAAGACACATAGTCGGAGGCTGGCATTTGTTTAAACAAATGCTAGCTATAGGACCGCTAAAGGACGGTCCTACGTCTGCCCATTGTTCCGTGCGGCGGCACAGTTTGCTTCGTCATTGACCTTCAGCGATCTTGAATGACCTGCAAATGTAATCGTATTTATTACATCTTCATACACACTGTCGAGGGGTGTCAATAAAATTTATCATTCCATTTACATTAATGAAGTTGATCTTTGTATCTTTTTCACCCTCCCACATACGAGGAAATTATCACTATCAAATTATTAGCGCCTTGGACCCAAGCAACTTTTGTCTGAAACATTTTCTTCTACCACTGAAATTGGCGGTGTTATTCANCTTGGACCCAAGCAACTTTTGTCTGAAACATTTTCTTCTACCACTGAAATTGGCGGTGTTATTCAGGTGGCCTGCCCTGGGTGCCTCACCCGGTATATATAGTAAACTCTAGAAAATGGAGATAAATACATGGAAGTCAATGACACTGCTGTTCTCAATATACTAGTGACTAACGGCTGAAAGAATTTTCTCCTGGGATTGATGTGCTTTACATGAGTGCTAGAACTTTTCAAAGCACTTAAAAATATTTTGGAAGCCATTAAGATGCCTTATAAAAATTAATGCTGGGTGCTGCTAAAGAGGGAAAAAAATAATGATTCAGGATGGCAACATAGTCAAAATGCAAGACTGAGACAGTGTTTAAAGCAACAAATTTTTTTGACGAAATGGACATGTGGCTTTATAATAAAATAGTTATGCACTGCTAAAAATTTTTATACAGCAGATTGAAATTATTTTTAATTCTTGCGACTATATTTGAATTTGTAATTGAATAAATGTGTGACAGTTAGAAATTAAATAGAGATTTTGACTGCTGTTATATTGGCTCCTCCTGCCACAATTAAAGTTTTTATCTAGCATGTAGAATTTGTTGAAGGCATTTTAATATATAGTGTTCTTCAGCAAAAGAACAGCAGTGTCACACAGGATATAACAGACATTAACGAATTCATAAAATGTTTTTTTTCTTTTCCACCCTTTTAAAGATTTAATTTTTAAGGATTTTAAAATAAGTTTTAAGGCATTTGTTTTTGCAAAATTTTAAAGCAAAAATAAATTAAGATATTAATTTTTTTAATGCTTATACATAAAAAATTTTAAGCAAAAAATACGGTGATACCATACCTTATTTAATTCTAAAAATTTAGTGAAACCACAATTTACCTATTTACTCCCTTAATAGCTGAATTTTAAAAATGTCTTTTCAGTAGGTGGCAACCCTTAGAAGCCTACTCAAAAGTTTAGTTTTTCTATGTCCAGCAGTTTGGACTACATTTTCATAAATAAGTGAGGATACTTACTTTAATATCTCGTGATACAAGAATACACTAATAGGCAAAAATCAAGGATGGAGCAGGGTTTCACATATATCGTCACACAGCAGCATTTCAAATAGGTACAAAGTATACCATATGGGAAAGGTGAACAACACTGACTAACAAAGAAATCAAAATGATGCTAAGGACCTTTATTCAAAAGTGGATTCCAAGCCCAATAGGACAGAATACAAAAATGTCCATTTGACAGATGAGGGATATGATCACCCCTGACTGTGATGCAGGTGTGCACTGCACCATCTGTTCATGTACAGTATGATATAGTTAATGGCCTCTAGAGGCATCATGGCTCATTCCTCTTCCAGCATTGATCACAGCTGTAGTCATTTCTGGTAGCAGGCGACGTTCAATGTCCCACACATGTTCAATTGGATTTAGGTCTGAGGACTGTGCAGGCCAATCCAAGCAGCTAATATCTTCACTCTCCAACAGCTCAGCGACAGCCATTATATGATGAGGTATACCACTGTTACCCCTGGAGAGAAACTCAGGACCAACAGCATGCCTGGCAAACAAAAAAAAAATTATTTCTGTTCATGAACGAAGCTTCTTTTTGTTATAATGGCTGGTTTTTTTTTTTACTTTTTATAACACAACATACACTGCTTTCCAATACCAGGTATACTATCTATATAGTTTCTTGTAAACTAAACACATTTTGTGGCTGAATCATGGCAATTGCTTCATGGCATAATAGATAACTCAAACATAAATATATATGATTTTTATTTCTATACAATTAGCGCTACACTTTAGACTGTGCAGGGTCATGGTGGTAAAGTGGTTGAGACTACTCACCTCCCACCTAGGTGAATCAGGTTTGATTCCAGGCAGGGCCGGCCCCGGATTTTCGCAGGTGCCTATCATGCCGGATGGTGCCACTGGTCAGCAGGTTTTCTCGGGGATCTCCCATTTCCCCCACCCTTTCATTTCGGCACTACTTCATACTGAACTCGTTTCACCCTCTTCAGCTCTCAAGACCTTGACGTTANCCCCCACCCTTTCATTTCGGCACTACTTCATACTGAACTCGTTTCACCCTCTTCAGCTCTCAAGACCTTGACGTTAAGAGCCGCCAAAATCTATTCACTCACACACACACACAATAGACTATGGCATGAATATAAATTACTTACCGTGACAGGGGGCCACGGTGAATGAACAGTTGGCCTGTTTTCCTCTCAGNTCCCCCACCCTTTCATTTCGGCACTACTTCATACTGAACTCGTTTCACCCTCTTCAGCTCTCAAGACCTTGACGTTAGAGCCGCCAAAATCTATTCACACACACACACACACAATAGACTATGGCATGAATATAAATTACTTACCGTGACAGGGGGCCACGGTGAATGAACAGTTGGCCTGTTTTCCTCTCAGCAAGGCGAACCGGGTTCAATCACTGGCCGGGTCACTCCCAGATTTTTGCATGTGGGAATCGTGCCAGATAATGCCGCTGGTCGGTGGGTTTTCTCTGGGATTTCCTGTTTCCCCGCCATTTCACTCCGGTGCTGCTTCATTCGCACCTCAATCATCCTCATCGGCTCTCAAGACCTTGCTGTTAAGAGCTGCCCAAATCTACTCAGTCACTCACAGTGACAGTTATGCAGTGAGCTAAGAGAGTAGAAACTACCTCAAACTGAAATGCATTAAGGTCCATTGAAAATTCTCATAAGCTTTTTGTCGCATGTTACAGGAACGATTTTACTGGACAGATGCAACACAAACCTAAATTTCATTCCTTCATTTTAGTCCATTTGGACAGTTTAAATTTCTTGCAGCATCCTGCATCAGTTTATACTTATCTCATTCTTCCTCCTTTACATCCACATATTCACTCAACCTAGGTAGGAGTCTTGAGGTCTACTGCACTTGTGCACCGAATTGCCAGGATCTTGTATGGTGTAAAATTGGTAGCTACATGCAAAATGAGATTCATAAGACAGTTATACAAACAGAATCTTTTCTCTTGAGATTTGCTGATTTGTGACGGTGAGCATGCAGAATATTTTCTGGCGTCTGCATACTCCTCTCAACAGTGTTGCTCTGAGGATGTCTTTTGAATGTGGTCATAGGTACAACGTTGAGATTCCAAACACTTTTGCCATAAATCACAGGTAGACTGACTGCCATGGTCAGACAAAATATATCTTGGTTTCCCCAGCATCTTAAATAAATAATTTTTATTTGTATTTGTTCAGTAATGTCTTAGCATTGACATTTGGTACTTTATACAATTTAGTATATTTTGAAAACAAGTCGACCATAACTAAATATTTTATCTCTGACTTAATGGCATATGTCCAAATATGTCGACAGAGAGTAATTTCAGAGGTTCCTCCAGAACAACAGCTTGAAAATGTCCTTGCAGGTTATCTTAAAGATGCTGGCTCTTCTGACAGATATTACATAAGGTTACTGTCTCCTGCATGCTGGACCAATACATTTACCTTTGTAGCATCTTGTATAATTTATGAGTACAGTAAACTCCCGATTATTCGTGTTAATTGGGACTGTCATACACCTGAATAATCAAATTATGGCAAAAAACCAGAATAACCGTAATAATGACTTCAAAATTTTTCCTAACCTCGCAAATTAATTAGCAACACATGCCTGGCAGTTAAATGATCTTGTATCAGCTGAAAAAAATAAATTTCAAGTGAGGAACATAAGCAATATAGCTGGATAACAGAAAATAAGAATCACACATTTTATCAAACATATGTTTAGGTATAGTGGATTTTTGATTATTCGTTCCTATTATTTAAGTTTTACAGTATTTCCAATTTATTTATTTTGGTCCCGTCAAAATTCCCATGTAAACAATGCTAATGACAAACCACAATTAATGATTGCCAATAGTTTGTTTTCCCGTAACATCAGTTTAAAACAGACGGTACATTCACCAAAGATTGTGCAAACCAATCATTTTTGAACACTATTAGAATGCAAAACAAAGCGAATAATCGCCAACTGATACTATCAATAGTATTGTTCACATCCCGCAGTAGATTTTCTTGTTCAATTGACAACTATTATTCTCTTTCTTACGTGCTTGCTGCACTCGTAGGTTGGTGACAATGAGAAATAATCTCACAATCTCTGACACTGATCGAAAGATATATGATCTTGTTGTTGTAAACGGAATTCGGCATGAGGTTATAGAAGTGGCTGCATTTTGACAGGCATGATTATTATAGGAAACTATCAGTTGAGGGTTTGGATAGTATCGAAAGGGTTTTAAAATGACTTGGCAAGTAATGGTTGGCAAAAAATGTCGCAAATAGATAAGTTGTGGAAATTTTTACCAAGGGGTTGAGCATAGTTCAGCCGATAAAGGAAGACTGGACAAAAAATTTAAAATAAATAAAAATTAACTTTTGCTCAATTATGGAAACATTAATTTTTAATTTAAAGTAAATATTTTATCACAAATTTACTTGAATAAATTGTTTTTAATGTAATCTTTAAGCTGTTAGTTTCAACAAACATAGTATGCGTTATACAGAAATGAAGATCATTAAATGAAAACAGCAGCACAAATTTTTTTTATGTGAAATCTTGACTACTTAAGTTTTTATTTTGACTCGCAAGTAATGCGTGAATAACCGACAAACTGAATAATCCGCAACCGAATAATCGAGTGTTGGCTGTACTTACATATCTAAGAATAAATTGAATTTCATGTTGTTTGTTAATACTGCTCAGTATCACAGGTTTCCAGAAATTTTCAACACTAATATCTCTATACCATGTTGAAACAGTACTCCATCCTGAGAGATGGTGAAAATATGTTTTATCTTATGATCTTCAAACATTTGTGACAACTTCAATAAAACCCACTGACATAATGAATCTTGCATTTGTTTCGCTTTGAAATTCTGAAGCAACTGCTTATGCATTTCTTTAGACTTTACATTGATATTTTTGCTGCTCACAATGAAAAATTCCCTGTCTCTTATTGGGAGTTTCATGGTCTTAGGAGGATCACCATCTTAGAGATTCAACTCAACAGTCTGCTGCCTTGTCAGTTCCAATGATGTATTATATTTCTTATCAAATTCCTGTAGAAGCGGACATCATCTTGTCAGATGACCTCCAAATGCCTTGCTGGCTTTAAGGCATATCAAAGCCTGGGAGTCTGTTAATAATTTACTTTTCTCATAAAATCGAAATTTTCTGAATTTTTGCAGGGACCAGACTGGTTAATGCTCTGTGACAATATGATTCTTTTCAGCACTGTTTAGTGTTCTACTAGGCATTGTCACCAACTTTTCCTTCCCATAATCATGAACTTGGGCTAATTTGACAGCAACTGCACATGCAGATGCATTAGTATATAGACGACCTTACCTGAACTGAATGGTACATCACATGATCTTGTAGGAGTATATTCTTCAACTCTTCAAAAGCAGTCTGTTCAGGCTCTTCCCATCTCCAGCCTTGGTATTTCTTTGGAAGGCAAAATTAATGCACTGCTGTTTTCAATATTTTATTGAGTAGTTTCTATACAATCCCACAACATCTAGATGAGTTTGTAATTGCCTGACATTTTTTGGTGCTGGAAAATGTATAATTACTTGTAACTTATATGAAGCAGTTCTTATTCCCTCAGGAGTCAAAATGTGGCCTAGAAAAGGAAGTTCTCCATGGCAAAATAAAGATAAATCTTGATGGTAATTCCTGCTTTGGTTAGTTTTTCAATAACTAGAATGGTATGTTTCAAGTGCTCTTCAAAGGAATTTGAGTAAGTGAGTGAGTGAGGAGATTTGGGCGGCTCTTAACAGCGAAGTCTTTACAGCCAATGAGGGTCATTGAGGTGCGTATGGAGCAATGCTGGAATGAAGAGGCGGGGGGAACAAGATATCCAAGAGAAAAACCTGCCGTCCAGCCGCATCATCTGGCACAATTCTTACATGCAAAAATCTGCGAGTAACCTAGCCGGGGATTGAACTCGGTTCGCCTTGGTGGGAGGCAAGCAGGCTAACCGCTCAGCCACTGCGGCTCCAAGGAATTTTAGGCTATCAATACATCAACAACATATGTTTGGGCAAAACTCTTGCATTCTTTACCTAGGATAATGTCAAGGGATCTTATGAACTCAGCTATAGCACTGCATAATCTGAAGGGCATGACTTTAAATACATACAGCTGGTTTCTGAACAATAATGTAGATTGTTTAGATGTTTCTGCTGAAGGTATCTGCCAGAAACTACTAATCAAATCCAATGTTGTTGAGGGCTTCACACCTTGATAGTCTCAAAATCTCTTTAGTTTGAATATGTCCATCTCTGTCTCTACTGTAATTTTATTCAAGCTGTATGCATGCATCCAAGCATTGGCATACAGAGCTGTCTTTCTTCCTTATACATGCTATGGGACTATCACAAAGGCTGGCTTCCCTTTTTACCACATTCCAATCTAAAATTATATACAAGTAATCTTCTGTTGCCCTGAGTTATTTTGCCGATACTGGGTTAGGATTTTCTGTGAAAAGGCGCTTCAGCAATTACTTTAATATGTGTATCATATAGTGCGTTGCTGCCAAGTATCTATGGAAAACTTCTTTGATGGTTAGTCAAAACATCATATTACTAGAATTTTTGCAGATCACTAATGGTAGTTGCAACTGTAATAACTTGTGAAATTTCCTAAATTATTGAGCATGTATTAGTAGGTTACTTATTTAAATGACATCTTTTTTTAAAAGACCCACAGAATTATTTGACAATTGCCATGTAACCAAAACAGCTTATGCCTGAATGATGTAAAATGTGGTAACTAATCACGCTCGTAAGTTGCAAATGATCCCAAACTTAGGCATGGAAAATGGAGTCAAGAATAAGGGATTTCGCTAATCATTTTATTATCAACAATAGCATATTTTTTGTTTGGCTAGTCCTTAAATTTTCATTATAGTCTGCCTGTTTACTATATTGGATGCAATACTCAATAGCTCAAATTTTGGCACAGGTAGGTAAGGCATGTTGGAAACACCATTTTAATTTCTGCTGCTAAGGCCGGGATTACGATGACTTGACGTTTCATGTAACACGTAATGAGCAACATGTTCACATAAGCTGGCTACACCTTCACTAATGTGTTCCAAGGAGATCTATTACAATCATTTTACGTAACGTTTATGTGATGGAAAAGCTTGTCAATGTCTAGATTTTGCATGATACATGGTAAGTGATATGCATCACGTGACCTCACTGGCCAATCACAATAGGGACATTGTTGTGTTATCTTTGCTTTCATGGGCTTGTTTTTATTTTCATGATTTTGTCTGCTCACGTTTCTAATTCATATACCGCATATATAACTTTCTCCGAGGAATGAAGATGAAAGTGTAATTGAAGTTAGGCTAAAATTATTTATTCTTTAATCCATAAAAATTTAGGGAGCTTAACATTGCTGAAGTTTATTAATAATGTTTCTCAAGGGTGTAAAAATGTATGCATGAAATACACAATGTTTACCATTATATTTGAAATTTTTAGTAGGTTTATTTTACTAAACAAAATTTTGATTATCTCTGGAAAAGAAGGTTCATTACAAACGTTTTATTCCATGTACATGAAAAACGTGTCTACCTTTCCCAAAGACATTTCGTTCTTGAGGTTATGACAATGTTCTAGTTGTTTTAAAAGTTTTTACAAATCATGAAAGTTATACTTTCACAACCTGTTCTTGCCACATCAATATTAAAACACAAATACACCTGTATAACATCAATTTTGAAATTTTACAATCACAATAGCAACAAATTTATCCCTTACATTTTTATTCAGTACACAAAGGTTACGTGCTTACGTGAAGCATCATAAAATAGTACCCAAATAGACCACATTTTACGCATATGTGAAAGTGTACTGTGATGCATGTAATGTGTAACGTGAAGCGATCGTAATCTCCGCCAAAATTTTCACTGATACGGCAACTGTAAAGAATAGCAACTTTTCCGACAACAAAAGAAAAATTAACGGAAAGTGGTATAATTTCACTCTACTAATTACACAGAACACAAATTTACTTTGGGCATCAACATATTATCAATACAAACCACAAATACAATAGTGGGGAGGGCTATGAACATCAGGGAAATTGTGGGATAAAACATGTGTAAAATATGTACATTATCGTTATATTTTGTTATGTAAATACATTAAATGCAAAAAGACCTATCTGAGCAATACCTTACTTCACAATATGTAAATACAGAGGTACTGTTTGCCAACACATGATACAGTATATCTTCGTGCGGCAGTTCATAGAAAACCTGTGAGTTACACATCGTGAAGTAAGGTTTAATTCAGTTAGATATGCTACATATCAAATAGCTACACACCCAGCCATATCTAAACCCTTGACAACATACTACAAAAAACAAAACCCCGTCATATACATATAGCACACATTTAAAACATGCCAAAACCATAATAAGTAAGCTCATGTAGGCACATCCATCCCTGTGATTCACCTATCGTGAAGTTAGGTTTAATTTGGTTAGGTCTGCTGCATTTTACATGACTGGTGGCAAAATTAAGCAAGCCCTTTATTAACACATTTACACGCAATACAATTCACTACATTATATTTTGCATGCTAAAACTCCAAATGTATTACATTACTCACCCATTGAATTAGTAATCATACCACGTAGATGATTAAGCACGACATGTTAAGTCTATTCACTTTGTCGAAACTCCATAGACACTCAAATTTACGCACAATTATTATACTTTAACAATATCCCTTGAACATAATAGCACAGAAACACTTGTATTATTCGCACAATAATTTTATTTAACATGTTAAACAGAATGAATTGCAATAAAACACACGTAACCGCACTTGGACATCGCACACCTCCGCACAGACAAATTCACAGGTACACTGATTTGGCACACATTCCCACCATACAATTGTGATGTAAACCAATTTTGATGAACATTTGTTTCCTGTCTCTGTGTATCATTGGTCACCGAATGTATTGGAATGTATCATGGCAATACACGTCAACTGTTAATAAACACCATCCGTGAAAGTCTTTTCAAATGATCTACAATAAGTATATTTATTCTACTAATATGTTACGTAGTACAATCCTTTCGTAAATATAGACAAGGTAAACCTTGAGTAATTGAACAGAATTACATGATGTTCCAACACTGTTTGACTGCTTTGTTTTTTACCTGTATAACCTGAATAACTAACTCGGCATAAATATACTCTGTGAATTACGTTTTATAAAATGAAGATTGGTTTCAAGAGATATTCTCGCATTTAATACAATTTAGCGACCCAATATAAATATATTGGACATACATTTTACGTGTTTTACCGCATAAACAACGCCATCTCCATAGCCCTCGTCACTATCACATTTCATGGTATATACTGAAAATTACGTGACATCCAACTTAAATTCATATGAGGTGTGATTAGTAATTACCATATATAACATTTGCAGGTATTATTTTCCCAATTTTCAGGAAAGTCGCTATTCTTTATAATGACCACAACTACCCTCAGCTTCACTATCGAGCAGTGTTAGTACAGTAATCCCACGAACGGTTAAATTCATTCCTGCACATAAAGAAGTAGCTGAGTCAGGTACCAATTCACTAAATTCTTTCAAAAGAAATTTATGCTAAGATTTGTTCAAAATTACTGTATTAAGTTGAACTGGCTGGTTATAATTACCTTCTCTACGTATTTGGTTATTATCTGTGTGTATGTGTGTTCCCCCTCTAAATTAGATGTAGGGATTGGCACTCAGGAATAGGTATCGCTGATCTGTCCTTAATTGTCAACCTCTTTTAACAGGAAAGCTGCTACTAAACTGAACATTTTGGTCTTGATTATTTGTTAGTGAATGCTGGTATGGCAAAGCTAATAGGTCAAATGGCTCATTCCATTGAAAATAATCCTTCATTAGCACGTGGCTTGTTCCACTGAAAATAACCCTGCATAAGAAAGTGGTTTGTTCCATTGAAAATAACCATGCATAAGCTGCATCATTTAGGGACAAGGTGGATGCATAGGCATTTAATTTGAATAGGCCTGTAGTGATTAATTCACAAATGGAAGTTGTCATACCATTCAAAATGGTCTCACTGTTTACTTGATTTGTTAGTCCATGGCTTGTATTCTGTCTGTCAGTATTGTCATGTGAATTATGACTTTTAGCTTTCTGGTTCTTTCACTTTTCACCAGATGTGTACCTTGAACTGTTTCTGTTACTATTGGTGTAAAAATTTCTGTTGAAATACTTTTGAGAATTTTGAACAATTTGGTCTCAATTTAGATCCTGCTATCAAGTCATGATATTTACACTGAAGAGCCAAAAAAACTGGTATAGGCATGCATATGCAAATAACAGAGGTATGGAACCAATCAGAGTAACGTGATGTGGTTGGCGGCTAGATCGGTTACTACTACTACAATGGCAGGTTATCAAGATTTAAGTGAGTTTGAACGTGATGTTAAAGTCGGCGCATGAGAGATGGGACATAGCATCTCCGAGGTAGCGATAACATTTCGATGTTCGCGTACAACCATTTCACGAGTGTACCGTGAATATCGGGAATCCGGTAAAACATCACAGTCCAGCCGCCACTCACAACATCCTGGGTCTCGCGGGCAGGCCAGAAGAGGATGCTGCAGCGGGCCAGGCAATCGCCCCCCGCCCCACCGCCA